>PVIU01000349.1:0-346239 GCA_004026605.1 Ondatra zibethicus | reverse complement strand
CCTTCCTTCCTTCCTTCCTTCCTTCCTTCCTTCCTTCCTTCCTTCCTTCCTTCCTTCCTGTTTTATTGACTTCAGTCCTGAGTTTGATTATTTCCTGTCTTCTACTCCTGGGTGTGGTTTCTCTTTTTGTTCTAGAGTTTTCAGGTGAGCTATTATGTTGTTCTTCTGAGCTCTCTTCAGTTTTTTATGTAGGCACTTAGTGAACTTACCTCTTAGAACAACTTTCATTGTGTTTGATAAGTTTGGGGATGTTGTATACTCATTTTTACTCAGTTTCTTTCTTTATTTCTGTCCTGATCCATTTTTCATTCAGTAGAGAGTTATTCATTTTTCATGAGTTTGTATGTCTTATGTTACTTTTGTTGTTGCTGATATCCATCTTTAATCTGTGGTGGTCTGATAGGAAGCAGGGGATTATTTTAATTTTTTGTATCTGGTGAGACTTGCTCTTTGTCTGAGTATGTGGGCAGTTTTGGAGAAAGCTCCATGAGGTACTGAGTGGAAGGTAAATTCTTTTGTGTTTGGGTGAAATGTTCTATAAATATCTGTTAGGGCCATTTGGTATATAATGTCTGCTAGCTCCAGCATTTCTCTGCTTTTTGTCTGGATTATGTCTCCATTGTTGAGAGTGGGGTATTGACATTTTCTAGTATTAGAGTACGATGGTCAATATGTGATTTAAACTGTAGTGCTGTTTCTTTTATAAACTTGGGTGCCCTTGTGTTTGGGGCAAGGATGTTAAGAATTGAAATGTCATCTTGGTGGATTTTTCCTTTGATAAGTATGTAGTGTCCTTCTTTATCTCTTCTAGTTAGTTTTGGTTTGAAGTCTATTTTGTTAGATAATAAAATGGCTATACCAGCTTCCTTCTTAGGACCGTTTGCTTGGAATATCTTTTTCCAACCCTTTACCTTGAGATAATATCTATTCTTGATGTTGAGGTGTGTTTCTTGGATACAGCCAAAGAATAGATCCTGTTTTTGCATTCATTCTGTTAGTCTGTTTCTTTTTATTTCAGGATTGAGACCATTGGTATTGAGAGATATCAATGATTGATGATTGTTGATTCCTGTTATTTTATTGTTATTGTTGTTGTTGATGATGATAGTTTGTACATGTGTGTGGATACATGTGTATGTGTCTGTGTTCTTCCTTTCTTGTGATTTTGCTAATCTGAGATTGTTTATTCCTTGCTTTTTCATGGTAGTTGTTACTCTACTTAGGTTGGAATTTTCCTTCTAGTACCTTCTGTAGGACTGGAGTTTTGGGTAAACTTAATTGCTTAAATTTGGCTTTATTATGGAATATTTTTACCTCTATGTATGGTGATTGAAAGTTTTGTAGGGTATAATAATCTGAGCTGGCATTTTGGTCTCTAAGAATCTGCAGCACCTCTGTTCATGCCCTTCTGGCTTTCAGTGTCTCCACTGAGAAGTCAGGTAGTCAGATGTAATTCTTTTTTTTTTCTTGGAAGACTTGGATGGTTTTATTTAAACTCACCTGACAGTCTCAATTCTTTTAACAGATTTATGAAATTTGGCCAAATTCCATGTCTCCAATTATACTTTTTAATTGAGACAAAAGATCCCACACCTTCCCAGTTGGCCTCATCTTCCCTTTGTCACCAGAGGGAATGTCACATAAATTAGACCACTCATGTCAATTGAGACAGTCAACTCATGCAATAGGTTCTTTGTCCTTGAGTTGAAAACAAGCTTTTTTTTCTTCTCAGGAACAATCGTTTTATTTCTTCCCAGATGGTATGGACAGAGGTGTGGTGTAACCTATATTTAGGTTGTATATCCAGGAGAGCCAAAGGAGGTCAGACAAGCAGCCTGCACAATTTTAATAAAAACCGTCTGGAGGCAGAAAGCATCAGCTCACAAGGGTAGAGGCATACACACATTTCCACTAGTGACTAAGCCTCCTGTTTTCGCCTAGAAATGTACAGACTGACCTTGAACACTAGTGTTTCCATGAAGTCATTTCCTCTGTGCCATCAGGAAGCCATGTGTACCAGGATTTGCATTTAGTTACCCCCAAACAGTCTCTTTACCAGGTGTCTTTAGACTTGAGGAATGGGTGGGGAAAAGATACGATGTCATTCTGAGGGATTTTTAACTCATTTACCTAAGGTGTGATATTTTTGGTTTATGTTTTAATAGCATAATTATTTATTGATTCTTTGGGAATTTCACATCATGCACCCCAATATCACTTACCTCCCAGTCTCTCCATATCATTCCCTCACCCCTGCAGCATCCTTCACCTGCAAAAAAAAATCAATTAAAAACAAAACAAAGAATCCAAACCCCACATTGATTCTGCCGTCTTTTCAACACCTCTTCCTTCATTCTAATGACACTGGGTGCTGAGCTGATTCATGAAACTTCTCTTGGATATCTTGCTGTTGCCCTGAGTTGGGGGGATCTGCAGGACCACTCCCTTCCATCAGGGTCAGCACTCCCAGGCCCATATTGAGGAGTGGGGCTATCTCTCCTGAGTTGGAGAGGTACTACTCTCCCATTGGGGCTCCTCCTGCAATGACCAGCAAGGGGAAAGACCAGCTCTTCCAGGGCCAGTGAGGGCAGGGTGGCTCAGCATGGCCCTTAGATTTCAATGTTCATGGTTCCTACGGTGCTGTGTGGCAACACAGATGTCATCACAGACCCTAGCTGCAGCAGGACCGCAGTCCCAGATATGGCCCCTGGCAGCAGCTCAGGCCCCACCATGGCCCTGGTGGAAGCATAGGCCACCCAGATCAGTATGGCCCCAGCAGCACCAGCATGGTCTCAGGTGACTGTCCTGACCCTGGGTCACAACCCTTGGTGGTAACAGGAGTCAGGGACATCAAATCAGAACTTTGGTGCTACTGGGCCACAGATACAGACATGGCTCTTGGTAGCAACCTGGGCCCAGATGACACCATGGCCCTGTGTAGCAGTGCAGGCCACCCAGATCAGCATGACCCTAGGGTTGGCATGGCCCTTGGATACCAACATGGCCACAGGATGCAACCTAGACCCCAGATACTCATGTAGCCTTGGTGGCACCATGGGCTGCAGACAGCAACATAGACCCTGGCTGTGGTAGTACCATGGAAGTCAGATGTTATCCCGATAGGTCTGCCTTTACATGTTACTTGGTCTTTTCCCTTCCCTTGCAGCTCTTAATATTCTTTCTTTGTCCTGTACATTTGGTGTTTTGATTATTATGTGGTGAGGGAACTTTCTTTTCTGGTCCAGTCTGTTTGGTGTTGTTGTTGTTTTGTTTTTAGAGACAGGTTTCTCTGTGTAGCAGCCCTAGCTGTCCTGGAACTAGCTCTGTAGACCAGGCTGGGATAAAGCAAAGAGTGAGTGGTAGGAGGGTGGTTAGAATGGGGAGATCTGTGGGATGCCCAGGAGATGGGGTAGGGGTAGGGAAGGCTGTAGCAGCAAAGCTAAGAATCGCTCAATAGGATGATGATTAGGGAGCAACAGTGCACATTTAACCTGTGAGATGTGTGGATCCTGCAGAGATCTTGCACAATGATGGAGCTCCTTGTACTTTGATAGGCATCATCTCCTTTAGGTTAGGGAAATTTTCTTCTGTAATTTTGTCAAAAATATTTTCTTGATCTTTGAAACTGGGTTTCTTCTCATTCCTCTATTCCTATTATTCTTAGATTTGATCTTTTCATAGGTCCCAGATTTCCCTGATGTTTTGTGTCAGGACATTTTTAGATTTAACATCATCTTTGGTCAATGTAACCATTTCTTCTATTGTCTCTTCAGTGCCGGTGATTCTCTCTTCCATCACTTGTATTCTATTAGCGTGTTGCCATGGTAGTTCCTGTTTGCCCTCATTTTGGGTTTTCTTGATTCTATTTCCTTTTTAGGTCTTGAATAATTTTATATTCACTGTTTTATATTTTTGAATAATTTTATATGCTTACTGTTTATATTTTCCTGGATTACTTTAAGGGATTTATTAATTTCCTTCAATAGTTTGTTTATGCTTTCCTGCATTTCCTTAAGGGCTATATTCATTTCATTTTTAAGGACCTCTATCATCTTCATATGGTTGGTTTTAAGATCTTATTGTTGATTGTGTTCTTACACTGGTGTCCAGGCTACTGGGATTCAGGTGATATAGGTCTAGGTGCTGTTTTCTGGTTTTTTTTTGTGTGTGTGTGTTTTGTTCCTGTTTTCCTGGGTTTCTCTTTCTTCTCTGGGTTTTAGGAGAGTGTGATGGCTGTGTATTATCTAGTAGGAAATTTCCTGTGAACCTGATAGATGTGGGAGTTTAAGGTAAATTATGTTTCTGGTTATTGCGAGCTGACACTTCGAAAAAGGCACAAGTTAGGGATCCGAGGGTTTCAGAGGAGCAAGAGAAGAGTATCCAGTCAGGATCTGTCTCCTTAGCTTGGGGTAGACTGTGAAGAGAGTTCACCCCAGAAGGTTGCTATAGTGCTGGGGACAGGACTGGGGTTTGAATATGGAGGAGCAGAAGGAGAGGTGACGATGTGCAGGCCACCTACCTGAGTCCCTAGCAGGAATGGCTTTTGGGTTAGTAAGGGTTTCCTGATGGTGCTGGCACCTGGGATAAAGCAAAAAGTGGTAGGAGGGAGGTTAGGATGGGGCGATCTGTGGGATTCACAGAAGATGGGGTAGGGGTAAGGAAAGCTGCAGTGGGTGTTCTATTGCAGAGTTGGGGGTGATATTGAAGGATTTAGTCTGGGAAAGAGAGAGGAGAACGTCTTTAGTCAGCCTACTTGGTTCTCTGGCAGGTTTAATTTATTATTATTATATTTTTAGACCAATAGTATTTGATTTTACCCTAGGTCCCTGGAATGTCTGAACTCTGATTCTTGGTCACCTAAACAGTGTCAGGTATGAGTTCCATGTCAAAAGAGACATTGGTTGTTTACTCTTATGAGCTTTGTGCCTCCATTGCCCTGTATTTTGCAGGCAGAACAGATTGTAGATCAAAGGTTTGTGGCTGGGTTGGTGTTTATGTTTCTCTTTTGGTATCTGGGACAGTACCTTCCTGTACCAAAGACTCTAGAACATAGGGGCGAAGCCTCTATGCAAGCACCCCCACAACTTCTCCATGTTCAGTGAATTGTGTGGGTGTTGCTTCAGCAATGGGGCCTTGGTATAAGTTTGTGGAGAACAACCTATTGTCTTGGCAACAGCCTGGGTTGTTTGGGGATTTCCATGGGCCCCTTTTGGGCAACAACTCATTTGTTAGTATATTATTATTATTTATCTAATCACTAATGCATATGTTCCTTTTGGTGATGACACCCTAAGTGATCAGAATTGAGTCTTCCTTTCTTCTGTTCTTATAAGGATTAAGTGCGGAATTTGCTTTGAAAACCATAAAATCCTGGAAGCAAGATTATTTTTCTTTTGCCTTTTAGTGCTCCAAATCATTTCATGTAAGTCCCGGACTTAGTAGCTACTCTCTAAATAAATATTTGTTGAATGAGGTAAACAAAAGTATGCTTGCTTTTAGAACTCTGAATTTTATCTTGGGGCATTTATTTTTGTTACTAAATCTTAGGGAGCTTAAGAGAATGCTTTTATGCATTCTTTTCAAAATTTCTCATTTATTTTCTTAGCTCTATAGGACAAAAGTTTGGACAATATGGAATTTAGTGTGCAGAAAGCCAAACTTAGGACTGGTCATTAACTGTTATGGATGTTAATTAATCTTTAATTAAGGAAAACACATACATTGCATAAAAATAATATATATACATATATATGCATATATATATATATGTAACTGAAAGAGTGAGATAGTTTCTTTATCAGCTTTGTTTAATAAGACCAAAAAAAAAATGAATCATGTTCTTGGCATAGGAATATCCTACTTCTAGTAAGCTCTTTAATTCTAAAGATTTTACAAATACTTTAGAAGTCCTATAAGGAATATGCTACTTAAAGATGTATTATTGATGAATGTAATGTGATATTAAGTGATACAGTTTGAGGGTCTTTAGGTATAGGTTACTGATAAAATGCTAGCCCAGCATGTACAAGGCCCTTGTTACTGTCCCCAGTAGCATGAAACAGCACCAGCAGCTGTTGTTGTTTCCCTCCTGCCTGGTCCCGCAATAAACACACAGAAACTATATTATTTGCAATACTGTTTGGCCAATAGCTTAAGCATGTGCTTATTGTTTTATTTAGAAATTCTGTCAGCAGCTTGTTCACCATTTAATGGTGTTTCTAAATAATATCTGTTTTAAGAAAGCAAAGAAAATTATATGAGGGTAATAATGAAGAAGAAAACATACTCAAAAATAAGACTGTTACAAGATGCTGAGGTCATGGGTTCTCTAGGAAATACTTGGAGCTGGTGTTGTAACTTAGGGCATCTCTTCATTTTTCATTGCTGTGAAATCAATTGCCCCAAAGCTTAGACAGCTTCGAACAGCAGACATATGTTATTTCATGCAGGCGTTGTGGTCAGGAGTCTAGAAGCTGCCTATCTATATGGTGTGGCCCCACACCATGCATTGGGTCTAGGTCTTGTCTGTGGCCCTTGTTATTTGAAATCTTGGCTGAATCTAAAGGATCTGCTTCCAGGATTCCCCAGTCACAACAGAAGCTGTTTGGTGCAGTTCCTCAGCATAGGACTGCTTGATTGTGCTGACGACATGCCGGATGGCTCTCCCAGGACCAAGTGATATAAGACAGTCAGGCAGAAGTTGGGAGTTTTATGGTGTAGCCACACATGTCCACTTCTGCTCTCATTAACAGATTACACATTCAGCTTGCTCATTTAGGAGGGACCTACTCAGGAGTTGGGTATCCTTGGGGACAACTTTGAATGCTAGCTCTCAGAAGCCTTTTGGAATAAGATCTACACATGGTATTATAAATCTTTTTGTTGTACATTGGATAGGCTCACCTTGTTTAATGCGAATTTTCAGATAAAATTTTCACATGGTTTTCTAATAGAATATATTTAAGGGGTTAATCATGTTTATTATTTGACTCAGAAGTAACAAAAACTGAAACATTTTCAGATTAAGTATTATTTGAGAACAATATAAAAATGCTTCCTCTTTCCTCTCACGATGCTAAATTCAAGCTCCCTACTACCTCTCAAAAGTTACCGTGTGGAAATAACTGAATATATATTACTAAGTGGAAAGAAAGAATCATTAAAAAGGCGATTTACTGAATAACTTACACTACCACATTCTGGAAAAGACTAAAGCATGTTAGGGAGACAGACCATGGTTGGCGGGGGGGGGGTTGGGGTAGAGGAAGGGAGGGGTGGACAAGGAAACTAGAGTTTTCAGGACACAAATTGAGAAAATTAAAAAGTGAAGTGGTTGGTGGCAGAATTCACAGATAAAACAGAAAGCATGTGTGTTAGTAATACTCACTGGGCATATTTCACCTGCCTGTTGTCTCACAGAGTCATCTGTGCATCTTGAAGTCTTTCATGTCATTGCTGCTGTTGTTGTTTTGTGCTACTGGGGACAATAACAAAGGCCTTGTCCCATAAGATCATCTATACATTTTGAGACAGTCTTGGCAGTGCTGGGATGGAGATAAAACCGAAGGCCTCACACATCACAGGCAATTCCTCTGCTCTAAGCCATATCTCCAGCTGGGGAAACTTCTCTTTTATAGAGTACTGTTGATTAAATAAATAAGAAGTATATGAGTTTTCAGAAATGATAGACACAATTATTTCCACATGGTCCTATATTAAGATATGAAATAAGAACCATGCTCTATTTTTCTCTGCCTTCTCTCCCACTCCAAGGACCCAACTCTTCCCTCAAATTAATTTTTTACTGGCACACTAGGAACAGCTACATTTTCTGTTTTGTATAGTTTTATCTTCATCTTTGTATATAAATTGAATTTATATGGGGATTGAACCTGGAGCCTTGCATAATATTTACGCTTGATTAAATATACTTGTTTTGCAGTCTGAGAAACATTTCTTGTCATTTTTTTCATCTCTAGCTTGACTGCCTCTTCTCAGGGGAAGGACTCTTGCCTTCTGCTCCTGCATTTCTCAGCATTCCTAACTGAAGTGCTGTTGCTCACATAGCTAACTTGGATGTCACTCCCTGAATACTTGCTACTTAATTCAAAAGGAATGCCACTTCAACATAACAAATGCTATAGCCTAGAAGACACATATACTCAAATTTCCTTCTTCCTTTTGTTTTGAAGCAGTTTCTTTTTTACTAGTATTGCCCTACAGGATTCTTCACCCTTGCAAGATCAATGTTAAAGTAATTTGCTTTTTTATAAGTAGCATTTGTAAATTGCAATAGTGTCCTTAGGTAATTTTTGTTTCCAGGAAGATCTGACTTTGCCATTTTCATTTTTTAGTATTTTATTATTATTATTTTTCTTTTATTTTGGAGTCACTTTTCTTTAAATGTTCCTGGAAGAGAAAACCCAGGTGGGTTGTCTTTTCCTGTGGGGAGGACAGTGAGTGAAGAGTGGAGCTTGCTTAGCCTTAGGCTTGCTCATAGTCTGGAAATATTTTCTGGTTTATTATTGTTCTAGTTTTGTTGACAAGTAACATAACCAAAAGCAATGTAGGCCCGACAAGGTTTTATTTCAGCTTACAGGTTATAGTCCATCACTGGGAGAAGTCAGTTCGAGAACTCAAGCAGGAACTTGGGGGTGAAATCATGGTGGAGGGTGTTTGCTGGCTAGCTGGCAGCCTAGCTGGTAAGCTTTCTTAAGCAGCTTAGGACTGCCTGCCTGGGGAATGGTGGTGCCCATACTTTGCTGGACCCTCCCATATCAATGAACAGTCAAGACGTCACAGACACACTTACAGGACCTGGGAAATTTCTTAGCTGGGATTGCTCAGGTGACGCTAGGCTGTGTCAAGTTGATTGTTTAAGATGCTTCTGTATCAGATTTTTCTGTCTTGAACAACCTATTTCATGAAAAAACTCAATCTATAATTGAGTATCTATAATTCTGTAATAAAGGACATTTACTGAAGAGATATTCCATCTTACTTGAAATACAGTAATACTGTGTTTCTAGAATTACTGAATCTTTTGAAAAGGCATGAGGACTTTGTGGAGCAGATGCCTTGCACAATTATAAATGACTCCTCTAGCAGTTTTGATATTTACATTTATATAATAGCTTCTGTTTTATTTGAAATCATATTTTTTTCAGTACTGGCAGTTCTATTGAATTTAGGGTCAAATCATACATGATAGTGATATAAAATATTTAACTGGGACAAAAGCTAAAATGTGGGAAGACTGAATGTGACCCTGACACATTCCTGTGCCTGCAAGTAAAGCTCTGCCAGCCAGCCCCATCAGGTTTCTACCTGCAAGGAGCAAGGGATTGTAACGCAAATCAGGGTATTTTCAAACAGGTGTGGACAAGTACCTATTCAGGGCCACCGATTGTCTTTTCCTCCTTTCTTGAAATTTGAACTTCGTGGCCCTTCACTTGAAGGTGGTTTACTCTAATGATATACTGATGACATCATAGGAAGGCATGCGTTAGAATCAGACTCTTGACTCACATCATCGAGGACACTGTCATTTAGGAAGACGTTGGATTTCATGGCAAGAAGTGTGCCCAAGGGGTTTACTCCTCATCCCTTTTCTGACAACTGAAAAAGCACCGAGCCAGCTGCCCAGGCCAGAAGGTAGAAGCTGCTTATGTTACTAGTCCATCCATCTGCTTGCATCTGATTGCCTGGAAGGCCCTGTGCTTGCTTGGTTTGCTTTGAGGACATGACACTCTTTGGGCTCAGTACTTGGGTTTCATTGCCAGTGGCATTTGGGCTTTCTTCAGATGATACTGATTTTCCCAATGCCTTCTAGCTCTGACACTTTTGTATACCACATTAGACACTGAAGGAAACATTTTTTCGAACGGATGATAAATGTATTGAGGATCGTGAAACTGGACTGCTCTCCTATGTTTTCAGATATTTTTACAGAAATTTAAAGTGTGTTCAGAGGATTTCTACATCTTATTGTAGATGCAGAAAATTCCCCTGGTTAGACACAGTTTATGACTCAGAGATAATATAAAGTTCGTGTGAATTGGTATGCTGGGTGTACTTCCTCACAATTTCTCTTTCGATAGTCATAGCTTCTGATTTGTGATTAATCCGTTTCTTATAATTACACAATTGTGTTGTTTCACATTTGGAATTCCAAATACAAAACCAAATGTTGATTGTAATAGTAAGCATCCTTACTTTGATCTTTAGTGTAAGTATTAGTATCTGTTAGCTCTCAGGCATGTTCTGTTGTCGTTTGTTCTCTCAGCCTTATCATAAGCATGCAGCATGGATTGTTATAAAACTGGCATGTGGACAGATTCAGTAATTGCTTGAGATTCCCTAACTTGAACAGAGTAAAGATTTAAAACCCAAAGCAGAGCTCATGTACTCCACAGTTGCTTTACCATACTACTGTCCCTATTTGATTTCACTTAGACTATGATAATTGATTTGACTTATAAATTCATGATTTTTTTAAAGATAGGATCTCCCTGTGCAATCCAGCCTGGCTTTTAAACTCACTGTGTAGCCTAGACTGGCCTCAAATTCATGATGTTCCTGCTTCAGCACTACCTTGAGGACTGGCTTTATGGGTATGCTATGGCTTAAAAACTAATGCATTTGTATGTTTATTCTCTCTCTCTTATTTTTTTGGTAGTCAGGGATTTGTTTTGGAGATTGACCATAGGGCCATGGAAATCTTGTGCTCTCTGGGAAAGTGCTTAGAACACTGACCTCTGCCTCCATTCCCTTTTCTACCTTTTGATTTTGGGAGAGAGAGGGTCTTAATAAATCACACATACTGTTTTTGAGCTCACTCTGTAGCCCAGAGAGGCCCTCCTGTCTTTGTGCCTCAGACTCTCCAGTATTTGGGATTATAGGCTGATGCTGTCTTGTATGGCTATGCTTTTCTCAATGTGTAAAACTCGCCCATTACTTTCCATTTGTGTGTTTTACACTAAAATTTCCACCGATTATTGGTATAGGAGGTTCTTCTGTTCATGTGTTGCTTTCATTGGTTAATGAATAAAGAAACTGCTTTGGGCCTGATAGGGCAGAACTTAGGTAGGAGGAGAAGACAGAACTGAATGCTGGGAGGAAGAAGGGCAGAGTCAGGGAGAAGCCATGGATCCTCCACCTGGTTAGAATCTTTCCTGGTAAGCCATAGCCATGTGGCAATATACAGATTAATAGAAATGGGTTAAATCAAGATGTGAGAGTTAGCCTATAAGATGCTACAGATAATGGGTCAAGCAGTGATTTAATTAATACAATTTCTCTGTGGTTATTTCGGGTGTAAGCTACCCAGGCAGCCAGGACAAACAAGCAGCCCCCTCCTCTACAACAGATTATCAACAAAATTATTGTGATCAATAAGTTGTTGATTTAATTTTTTTTGATACAGGGTCTCACTGTGTAGTCTTATCTGGGCTTACTATGTAGTCCAAGTAGATGAGGCTGTTCTAGAAAACAAAGTGATTTGTCTGTCTCTGCCTCCCAAGTGCTGAGATTAAGGCATGTGCTAACCATGTCTAGCAAAACTGTTGCTTTTTATAATATTTGTCTTTAAAATATTGAGTCAGATTTCTGCGATTTCAAGGCCAGCCTGGTCTACAAGAGCTAGTTCCAGGACAGGCTCCAAAGCCACAGAGAAATCCTGTCTCGAAAAATGAAAACAAAACACCAAAAAAATCGAGTGTGAGTTGATCAGGGTTTATTAGTTTAAAAACAAAAATAAACTCATTTTTATCAATGAACAATGTATTATTATAGCAACTGTTGCTGTATTAGTGAAAACAAAAAAAAATTTAGGAGTGAACTGTTGAACAACTGTCACATTTATATAGTTTTCAAACTTTCATCACCCTAAAAGACACTTTGCATTATAGGTCATTCTCTATTTTCTGATCTTTGCCCATTCTCCAACCTTTTAGCTGCCCCTTGCTGGCTTTCTGTCTCTATGGATTTACCTATTCTGAATATGCCAAGTAAATATATTTATACAATATCTTATTTGTGATATTTGATGTTATTAATTGGTGATGTTTTTCTAAATTGAAACTTTACTGTAAAAAAATTAGAATAAAAACACAAAATGATTAACCATATATAAAACCTACATATCTCCAGTTCACTTCTATGCAGCTAGAATAGCCATTCTAAAGTTGGGGAACTTCACATTGTCTTTTACCCTTTATTGAAAAACTTTTCATGGTACACTTTTTTTCTCTCTCCTAATTCCTTGTCACCTCCCTACCCACCGAACTTTTATCTTTTTCTCATTCTTCCTTAAACAAACAAGCAAACAAACAGCAAGAGGCAAAGACAAAAAGCAACAAAAACATTCCACAAAAATTTCAATAAAAAGTAGTTGGTTACTCCCATAACATTTGTGTCAGTGTTCCACCAATGTATCTTGCAGGCATGCTATTGTTTTAGGTCACAGGATTAAGATCTGAGTAATATTGATGATTACCTTTCTTTTCTGGTAGGATGCAGAGTACCTGCCAGTAGGAGGAAAGCTTCTAGTTAGCCACTAACTTGACTTCTTGTTTGATGACATGAGTAAGTGTTGTCTTCAATAATAGCTTTACCATCAGGTTGTGGAGAGCAACCAATAACCTTGGCAATAACCTGTGATGTTTGGGAGTTTACATGGGGCCCATTTAGTCAATGACTCAACAAAATGTAGCCCATTCCTGGCAATCGGGTTTTACTTGGTGGCATAAGATGTCTATGAGAAATTGCTTCTCCTAATATTTGGTGACTCCATTTAGATTCCTTTTATATATGTACAGATTTTAGGAAGCTTCCACAATAATAGGTTTACATATGACTTTTTAAATGGTGTTTAGTGTTATCTTTTCCTCCCACTTATTCCCTCTTTCACCCCTTTCTGCCAATTCCCCTCCCTATTTAATCTAGTCTCTTTCCTCTTTGTATCTTTATAATACTATATTCAATCTCCCCTTCCTTGAAAGAACTTCTCCATGCCCCAGTCCCTTTCTCGATACTTAACCTCTATGGTTATTCAGAATGTTGCACACATTTTGAAAGCTTAAATGCTAACATCTGCATATAAAAGAAAATATACAATATTTGTCTTGTTGGGTCTGGATTATCTCATTCACAATAATTTGTTTTTCTAGTGCTATCCATTTATCTGTGAATTTCATTTTTCTTAACAGCTAATAATGCTCCATATTGTGAATGTTATCATTTTCATTACCAATTCTTCAATTGATGGACATGTAGGCTGTTTATAATTTCTGGTTGTTATGAACAGAGCAATAATGAACATGAATGAGGAGGGATCTTTGTAGTCAGGTATAGAGTCCTTTGGGTATATGACTAAGAGTGGTATATTGGGATCTTGAGGTAGATCTATTTCCAGGAACTGCAATTGTAATATTCTCTTGGACTTTTTTCCTTTGATGAGTATGTAGTATCCTTCCATTCTCTTCTGATTAGTTCTGGTTTGATTTCAATTTTGTCAGATATTAAAATTGCTACATTTGCTTGCTACTTGAGTTCATTTGCTTTCAATACCTTCACATATTCTTTTATCCTGAGGTGATGTCTATTCTTGATAGTGAGAATTTTTGCTTGGATACAGCAGAAAAAAGGGTCTTCTTTTTCTAATCCAGTCTGTAGTCTGTATCTTTTTATAGGGTAATTGAAACCATTAGTATTGGTAGTTGTCAATGAGCAGTATTCATTGATTCTTGCTATTTTGTTGTTATGAACAAGTTGTTCATTGTGTCTTCTTGATTAACCTTTTCAGAGTAAAGTTTTCCTTTTAGTCCCTTCTTTAGAGCTGTATTGGTGGATAGAAATTGCTTATCCCCCCCCTCCCTTGTGAATGTTTTTCTCAGTTGATTGTGATTGATAGTTTTGCTGGCACTTTTGTCTCCCATATTTGTAGAATATCTTTCCAGGCTCTTTTGGTTTGCAGAGTCACCATTTAAAAGTCAGATGTTATTCTTTTGGACCTGCCTTTATATGTGACTTAGTTTTTTTTTTTTAAATTTTTTAACTTTGTAGCTTTTAATATCCTTTTGTTATTGTTGATTTTTTGGTTTGTTTATTACACTTAGTGTTGTAGTTGGGCTTTTCTTTGGGCTTCCAGCTCATAAATAATAACATGGAAACTTATTAGTTATGAAAGCTTGACTTTAGCTTAGGCTTGTTTTTAACTAGCTCTTATAACTTAAATTAATCAATTTCTATTAATCTACATTCTGTCAATCACCATACATCCTGCTTCCTCCATGTCTCTCTGTGTCTCTTGCAAGCTTAGATTTATCTCCTCTTTTCTCTCTCTCTCCCCAGAAGTCCCATCTGTATCCCCTGTCTAGCTGTTGGCCATTCAGCTCCTTATTAACTCAAATGTAATCAGAGACTGCGCTTTCATTTCCTGTCCACCCAGACCCAAATAGTCGCACACAAACTATATTAATTACAACTCTGTTTGGCCAGTGGCTCAGGCGTATTCCTAGCTAGCTCTTACATCTTAAATTAATCCATTTCTGTTAATCTGTTTATCACCATGAGGCTATGACTTACCAGTGAGGTTTTGATGTCCTCCTTGACAAGCTACACGGCCTCTCTTTGACTCTGCCTACTCTTTCTCTATATCTCTGTTCAGAAATCCTGCCTGGCTTTATTCTGCCCTGCCATTGGCCAAAAATGCTTTATTCATCAACCAATAAAAGCAACACATATGCAGACGGACATCTCACGTCACACCAACCATAGCAATACACCTTCACACAGTGTACAAATATCCCACAACACAGTGTTCTGCTTATTACGTGTCCTGGGGAGTTTCTTTTCTGATTTGCCCTATTCGGAATGCTGTATATTTCTTGTGCCTTCAGAGGTACCTGCTTATTTAGAGTGGGGAAGTTTTCTTTTATGCTTTTTAAAAGTTATTTTCTGTGCCTCTGACTGTTTCTTTCTTGTCTACACCTATCATTTATAAGTTATTTTTTCATAGTGTGCAAGATTTTCTGGATGTTTTGTGTCTGAATGTTTTTAGATTTTACTATTGATGTTACTAAAATGCTAGAGGAGAAAGTGGTCTTAAGAAGTTATACAGTTGAGTACTTGGATGATAAAACTGAGGTAAAAGTAGGCAAACTAACTTGCCTGGTGACGTCAGATATGGGGACTTACAGTTTACACAGAACCAGGGTCTCTTGATTCTGGGTTTATTGTCTCTCCTTGTAATGTCTTCTTATGACCATAGCTAAGCAGAGTGCTGGTTATTACAACCAGCATTATTTATGGTAAAAGTGACACAGTGCCAGGCAGTGGTGTTTAAAATGTGTTTGTATTCCTTTTTGCTTTTGCTTGGATTAAATTTTAGATTTAATTTGTTTCTTGTATAATGCTTTATAATGCCTGATTAAATGGCAGTGTTTTAGAGTAGCTGATGCAATATTATATAGTTGTATATTTTTGTTTTTTGAAACAGAGTTTCTCTGTAGCTTTAGATCCTGTCCTAGAACTAGCTCTTGTAGACCAGGGTGGCCTCAAACTCCCAGAGATCTGCCTGTCTTTGCCTCCCAAGTGCTGGGACTAAAGGTGTGCATCACCACTGCCCAGCTATAGCTGTATTATTAAATTTAATCATCTACTTATAACAGTCAACAATCTAAATGTCCATGAAATAGAATAAACATTTTTGGGGGTACACGTGTGTGATGATAGGTTATCACTATAAGGCCTGAATGTGTTGATGGAGTTTCCTGTCCTTCCTTGTTCCTGCAATTGTTAAGTCCCAAAGAAATCACAGAGGTCTACATTAGATATAAACTGATTGGCCTAGTATCTCAGGCTTCTTATTAACTCTTACAACTTATATTAGCCCATTATTCTTATCTGTGTTGGCAACATGGCTCAGTACCTTTTTCAGCAAGGCAGTCACATCTTGCTTCTTCTGTGGCCAGGCTAGGACTGCATCCTCTTCCCAGAATTCTCCTGTTCTCATTGACCCACCTCTACTTCCTGTCTGGTTGTCCTGCCTATACTACTGGCCAATCAGCGTTTATTTAAAATATAATTGACAGAATACAGACCATTCCCACACCATGAATGGGCTTTAATTCATTATGTAGACCAGACTGGCCTCTAACTCAGAGATCTGTCTGCCTATGTTTCCTAAGTACTGGGTTTAAAGGCATGTATCACCATGCCCAGCCACACAAAAATGTTTGTGTGCTTTTAAAAAACTTTTCTCATTTACTAAATGTTATTGAGTACTTTATATTTCTCTTAGGTATTTATAATTTACTGTTTTAATTGCCTTTGTGATATTAAATAATGCATTTCAGTGATTTTTATAAGTTGACATTACTTTCTTTTTCTCTTAAGGGTATTTCTTTGATGGAACAAAGGTACCTCAGACCACCTCAGTCACAATCATCTGAGATAAAAGAGGAGAAAGAGTTACAGGAAACTATGAAGGAACAGCCAATCACGGTAACATCTTCATTAAAAATCCTCTTTCTTTGTGTTAAGGTAATAGTGTGTCTCCTATGGTCTGAGTGTTTGCAGAGGGCTGTTTTCTTCAGAAGACATGATGATTGGTATCTTTACATGAGAGTTTTGAAAATATAACCCCATATATGCGTATATATAGTGAGAACACACATCATTTTAGGATAGCATCCAGAAAAGATATAGAATCTTCTCTTTTCATGAAGCCCTGGGGCCTGTAAGCAACAAGGGTACCACAAATGGTAGACCTGTTACACTTACAGATGCTTTTGGTTGGACTGGGTCTTTAGTCCCCTTTGTATACAAATGGCCTGGCTGAGGCCCATGTGTGTGGTGGCACTAGTAGCCACTTGCCAATGGTGTGTGGATAGACCAACTGGTACCTTATCATAGGCGACTGTGGGCTTAACCTGTATCTAGGGTAGCTGCCTCAAGGTAATATTGTGGGATTTCCCTCTCTATACTGTGAATATGTTTTATTACCATTGGTTAATAAAGAAGCTACTTTGGCTATAGCAGGGCAGAATATAGGTAGGCAGGAAAAATAAACTGAATGCAGGGAGAAAGAAGGCAGAGTCAGGGAGATGCCATGTAGCTGCCAAAGAAGAAAGATGCTGGAACCTTACCAGTATGCCACAGCCTCATGGCAATACAGAGATTAATAGAAATGGGTTAGTTTAAGATATAAAAGCTAGCTAGTAATATGCCTAAGCCATTGGTCAAACATTATTGTAATTAATATAGTTTTTGTGTGATTATTCTGGTCTGGGTGGATGGGAAACAAAGAACAGTCTCTGATTACAGGGTAATACCATTGCAGGTCATTAATCCAGTAGTGGGGAGAGTAAATTTAGAACCTAAGATTTGTTAGTCTTAACACAATAGAAACCATCAATAGAAGATTGACTTAGTCTACTTCCTGAACTGCTTTAGACAAGGTTGGTAGATGGGACAAAGGAAGAACAGTTCTCGTCCAGGAGTGATTCCTTCTGTACCTAGGCCAATAAGACAGCAGTATGCTACTGTAAGTATTCTAGTAAAGGTTAATTATGTGGTCGATGAAAACTGAAACAATTTCTCTTCGATTATTCATCTGCTCATTACAAATAGTGATAAAATGCCTACAGTGTGACATATACTTGCAATATTAAAGAGAAACATGATACATTGTGTTTTAAAAATTGTGTCTTTGTATCTATGTGTGTGTTGTGTTGTGTGTGCATGTGTGGTGTTTGTGTGTGTGGTGTTTATGCGTGTGATGTGTTTGTTATGTGTATGTGTGTTGCATTGTATGTGTGGTGTTTGTGTGTGTGTTGTATGTGGTGTTTGTGTGTGGTATGTGTGGTATATTGTGTGTGTGGTGTGTTGTGTGTGTTGTATGTGTGTTTTGTGTGTGTTGCTTGTGCATTGTATGTGTTGTGTGTGTGATGTGTTTTGTGTGTATGGTGTGTTGTGTGTGCATGATGTTTGTGTGTGTTGTGTATATGTTGTGTATGTGTTGAGTGTGTGTATGTACAGGTATGTCTATGCTGCAGTACGTGTGTAGAGGTCAGACAGGTTTTCCAGAGTTGGTTCTGTCCTTCCACCTTGCGGAGGCAGGGTCTCTGTTTTGCTCCACCTTAAACTCCAGTTTAGCTGCCTGTGCTGCATCTTGTTTTTCATGTGGACTCTAGGGATTGAACTCAGGCTGTCAAGCTCCTATGACAAGTCCTTCTTTCTACCCACCGACCCATTTTGCCGGCCCTATAATTTCTTTTTTAAAGAACTTTTTGAACTAAGGTTTTGAAGAATCCAAGTTTTTTTTACTACCAAATGCTTTCGGGCACTTAACTTGTCTTGATATATCCAAGGAATGTTGTTAAAGTGACGTGTATGCTGCCGAGTGATGGTGTCACACACCTTTAATTCCAGCACTAGGGAAGCAGAGGCAGGCAGATCTCTGTGAACTCAAGGTCATCCTGGTCTACAGAGTGAGTTCCAGGACAGCAAGGGCTACACAGTGAAAAAAACTGTGTCATGAAAAATCAAAAAGGTACAAGTGAATTAAGTCAATTAATGTTATCTATTGGAGAGGAAAACTGAGGAATTTAAGTGGCTTTTTTTTCCTTTAAGAGAGTACTTTAAAGCCAATTACATATTAACATAAAATATAATTTTCAGGGCTTAAGAGCTGTGTCAAGTTCAATCCCTAGATCCTATGGTGGAAAGAGAGAAGCAACTCTGCAAAGCTGTTGTCTGACCTGCACACACATACCTGTATTCACACACACACACATATGCACACACACACACACACACACATGTACAAATGATAATAAGAAAATCGTGTATACACATATATTTTATGTATATATGCATGTATATGTTTGTGTGTATGTATGTATGTATCTGTATATGTAGTAATGTATTCCTTCAAATGAAGTACATTGAATCTAGTGTCATGTAGGTCAGAAAGTGAGTCATATTTTAATAGCTTTTACCACAGTTATAAATCTTTTTCCTGGTTAATGCACAAAAATGTACAAGTGATACTTCAAGATTCGTTGCAGTATGGAATCAGAGCCCAGATGTGTGAACTGAATGCACACATGCAATTAAATCCTTGGGTCTTCACTTTAGATAATTCATGGTCTCACGTGTTGAGCGTTTGAGAAGTGGTTTCACCCTTTTATTCACCACTGGTTTTTACCACCTGTTCAGATTTCCACACGGGGAAAGGTGACTACTAGCAGTTCAGTATTATTAAAGTAACTCGACATTGCAGCCCTCCTACAAGAGTTCCAAATATTGTCAGGAATCTGCGAGCCTCATTTCCAGAACTATTAATCTATGTCAAGTGAAAGAAAAGTTGGTAGTGCATACTTTAGAAGGAGGGTGTTTAGACTGGAGGACAGCTTCGCTACTTAAAGTCTAACCTTGGTCAAATTACCTCGCTTGTCAAAGCCCCAGTTTCCTCATCTTAAAGGGTGGGGTTTTATGTAGTTCCTAGTGCATGGATCTGTGCTATTAGATAGACGAGGTTGCTCAGTGCTCCTGCTGCTGAGGCAGTTATAGTGGTGTGCGCTAACACACTGGAATGGAGGCAGACACAAGAGTGGCGTGCTGGGAAGGGCTTGGAGGACTGGTGAGCCTGGACAGATTCCTGAAGCAGGGAGGACTGTAGCTGGAGGGTTATTGTTGCCCTCTTTTGAGCTTTTATTCCTCCATTTTCAGTTTGGGTGGATGCTGCTTCCATTTGTTCAGTATCCTAAACTTGAACTCTGTGAGACTTCATGGAAGAAGCAAGGAACAGAGAAATGCAAAATACAGGAAATGGTTGACAACAACCAAAGCTATGGACCATAAGACACATCAACTGACCACAAGTGGACAGTGTGAAAGCAGAGTGCATAGAATGTAATCACCCAATATATCTACTTTGTCATTTCAATGCAAAGGGCTTTAAAACCCCCTTTTATCAGTGAGGAAAATAATGTAAGTAACTTGATCAAGATCAGACATCTGTGCATTGACAGATCCATGTAGTGGCATTTCATTTTTATTTTAATAAATAAAGCTTAGCTGAAGATCAGGGAATAAAACAGCTCCACTGGCAGCCTTACAGACCAGACAGTGGTGATGCACACCTTTAATCCCAGTAGCCACACTCGTTGCCATAGAAACTGGGCGGTGCATGCCTTCAATCCCAGTGGTGCATGCCTTTAATCTCAGAACTAGAGAGGATTATAAAACGGGAGGAGACAGCTCTCAGGCACGATCTCACTCTGGGATTCCTGGAGGCAGAATCTCCATTTTTGGACTGAGGTCAAGGTAAGAACCAGTAGCTGGCTGTTTTGCTTTTTGGGTCTCCAGGTTGAACCCCAATTTCTCTGACTTTTTATTAATTGTGCTTCAGACCCAGGACTTGCACTCAGTGCCATCATGTTGGAAATATTGTTAATTTTTCTTTAATACCACCATACAGTCAGTCACTGTATAAAAATTGTTTTATGATAATTATGGTTAATACTATATTTTATAAGCTCCTGATCCAGCTATTCTTGTATAACAAGGACACTTGTATGGTATTTGACACTGCATGGCGTCTTTGATTATATCAAAGAACAAAATATTATAATCGTACTATAAAACCACTCTATATAATTCAGACTTTTATTTATAGATCTATTGTTTGAGACACTGAGATTTTTAACTCTCAGTGGTTCATAATCCCAAATTATCTTTTAAAAAATGACTAATATAGAAATGTGTCTATGAAGATTTTTTTTTACCCCTTGGGATTTTGTGACATAAGGCCAGGGAAAATAATTTGCTGGCTTTCATGTTTTTCATTAAGTCAGTTTAAAGTTTTCTTTTGAAAGCTGCATTTTAAAAAAACTTACCAGCTCTGATGATTTTCAGACAAACATTGACCTATCCACTCTGTTGCTGCATAGATGAACACAGTGGAGAACTGCAGACCCTGGAAGGACCAGAAAGATGAACTTTCTGTCTTTGTGTTTTCCTCCAGCAGAATATTGATGAGGAGCTTCCTGAGGCCGTGTCCAGCATCTTCCAGATTGAACAGGAGGATCTTTTGGAGTGGGGAGCCATAGGAGAAGAGAACTTAGCATTTAAGTCCCAGGAAGCATTAGAAATCGTGCCACTAGAGGACTTCAGTAAGCCCTTGGAAGCTGGTCATCCCACAACTGATGTGAAATCAATCAGGCGGGCGACTATAAAAGTAAGCAAAACAAAGCACTACTGTCTGTGTTGGGAACGCATAGAATTGTGAGAACTGGGGATGTGCAAATGTGAAGAAGTACCCAGGCAAAGGTCGAGGTTGTGTCTCTTGGAAGGAAGGACAGATTTTCAAGGTAAGAGGGTGTCTGGGCTTTTCAGACACTGGCCACCGTTTTCTACATAGCATCTGATGGGAGTCGGCAAGTGTAGTCCCAGGACTAAGTCTGGGTGAGGTTGGTAATGCTTACACATTTGCCCTGTTTAGATTTATTGTAACTCTGGGGGTCTTTCCTGTTGTGCAAGTGTTCTCCAGAACTTTATGGTTGTTTGTTTGTATCATCTCAATGTCAGTTACTATCCAGGAACTCTACATAAGGGCCAAACTCTTTATTTGTAGTGTCAATGGTTCAGGAAATCAAGATAGACTGGGAGACCAGGCAACTTTTTTGTAGCTAATAGATACATCTAGATGAAAGAGTAAGTCAGAGTAAGTCACTTTAGCTGCTCAGAGACATGCTGGGAGATCTCCAGCAACAAACAGAATCTGCAGAATCCCTGCCTTATTGGCCATTCTCTTCCTAGAAGCCCTTTGCAAGAGTAGGGCATATTATTGTTCTGAGGTAAGTCATTATCAACAGCAGAGAAAAGTGCAGAGATGTGATAGCAACTTGGTGAAGAAATGCCAGATGCAACAGTAATAGGAATTGGTAGTTTTCTAGAAGAGCAATTAACAGCCTATAAAATAATGTGACCCAAGATCACAAATGGAAGAAAGTTTAAGAGCGTGAGAGTCTCTAAACCCAAATCCACAATTATGACTGATTCTCCAGAGTTCTGAAAACACATGAAAGACAAAATGCGTATCACAAATAACTAGGAAAGTGGCATGTGGCTGTTGAAAGTTACCTCAGAAGGGCTGAGATGCAGGCGTTGAGACCCCTGTAGGATTAAGAACAAAAAGGGTGATTTTTATGTTATTTTGGTGCAGAGGTAGAGGTAGGGGGAGAAAGACAACCCTGTCATCATGGATAAATAAAGTAATGACAGCAGACGACAGACCTTCCTCAGTTTAGTTTCGGGAAAAAAAAGATTGAGGTTTTTAAATAAACAGACACACGACAGCGAAAGGGAAGCTGCTGAACCCCTGCTTCTCTTAAAATCTGACAAGTGGTCTTTAGTTTAGAAAGAAGAATTTTCTTTTTAAAAAAAAACCTGAACCCTGAGATTTGTGAGGGATTTCGAGCATTAATTCTGGTGTGAGCAGGTTGGCTCGGGTAGGTGCTTTCCACCTGAGGTGGCGGTGAGTGCCGGTCACTGCTAAATGACAAAGACCCAGAGCCTGCTTTGGGATTCAGAAGGCAAGATGGGCAACTGCAAAAACTCTAGGCTCTGAGGGCAAAGATCTTGATTTCTACAATCTCTGTGCTCCTCCTGTCTTGTAGGACACTTAAGAATGATTAAGCAGCTTATTAAAAACTGCCTCAACCCTTCTTAGAGGAAGAGATAATTCTTTGAACATGGGTTTCCTAGGGATGAACATGGAAGACCACCTTCTCTCTTATCTTAGAATTTTATTAGATGGAGTATCAGAAAAAAATGCTAGGTATGTTGCTTACCATGAGTTCCATGGATAGGCCAAAAGGCTCTCTGCCCAGATTTTTCATGGGTACAATTCCTTTCTCCCCATTACTAGTCATATGAGCTGGGCCTAATTACCAAACTGCCTGTGTTGATGGATAATGGCAGTGCCACCTTATTGACAGAGGCTGCTCATTTGTTCCCTGCTTCCCAGACCCAAAATAAACACACAGATACTTTATTATTTGCAGTACTGTTTGGCCAATAGCTTAAGCGTCTTTCTAGCTAGCTCTTATATCTTTTTTTTTTGCTCTTATATCTTAAGTTAACCCATTTCTATTAATCTGTGTATTGCCACATTGCTGTGGCTTACCAGGCAAAGTTCCAGTGTCTGTCTCCTGAGGCAGCTACATGGCATCTCACTGACTCCGCCTACTTTTTCCTAGCATTCAGTTTAGTTTTCCTGCCTAGCTCTATTCTGTCCTATCACAGGCCAAAACAACTTCTTTATTCACTAACCAATAAAAGCAATGCATATACAGGACTTCTCACACCATTTCCTCTTTTCTGTCTAAATAAAAAGGAAGGTTTTTAACTTTAACGTAGTAAAATTACATATAACAAAACAGGTATCAAACAAGAATTACAGTTACAATATTTATATCTACTTTATCTTTTATTGTAACTAAGGAAAACTATAATTATAACTGTTTATTTTTCAACTCCATCAAAGACCCCAGAAGGATGCAATATTACCTAAGTTAACAGGAATTGCATTGTAAGCAACTTCTAAAACTCCAGAAATGACAGAGACATCTCGCTGCCTGAACAGTCACTCAAAGTTCTTCTGTACCGTTGGGGCACCTATCTTTAGCCTACAGGCCCATAGTATCCAGCAGACTTTGCCATGAAGCAGGAAATTTCAAAGACATCTGCCAACACTACCTTACTATGGCAGGGATGCTATGCAGATGTGGTATAGAAGGCACTTAACATCTAGCACACAGACATCTTAGTATTGGTGATTATTATTTGCTATGCTATGAATTTCAGCAGTCCACATAGAAATGCCTCCTGAGAGTGTGGCTGGTATTGTGTTAGAACTACTGGCTAGATTTGTACCGAGTCAATCATTATATGGTACATGATTAATAGTGTGTGGTCTAGGGTTGTGTCCAGTTTAGCAAACTCCTCAATAATGTGGCTGAGAATATGGGAGATTTACTGATTGGGTTCAGAGATAATGTCTAAAATTTTGGTGCTTAGAGATCAGATTAAACTTAACAGGCATGAAGATATGTTACATTTTGCCTTTGGGTCTACCAAAGTATGGGAGGATTTAATAGCAAATGTGAATGACCTCAGAACTTTAAATTATAATGTCATTTTGTGATAGGGAAGACAGATACAGTGGCAGTTTACACTAGCTGATGGGTGCCATAGGAAGATCATCTTTCAGTTGGTTGATCTGATCATATCATATGTCAAATATTGTGTTCATATCTGAGTATCCAACCACAGGAGGGTCCCTGACAAATTAGACTGAAGGAGGGATGGAAAAGCCACCACTTCAAATCCGTTCCATGTAAGGGACAGTTGAAGGGGCCAAAGTTGTTTATCTGGGAAAGCTGACTAACTCAAGGCAATGCATATAGTTATGTATTCAACTGTCTCTCAAATGGAAAGGAACTAGATTGTATTTATGGTTCCTGGGGTTTGGATTTAGACTGGTAGATGAAAGTCGTTCTACTCAGGAATAAAGAAACAAAACAGAAACGACAGCAAATGGAAGTGTTTGGAAAAGAAAATGGCTGACTCCGTATGGATCGATGTTCACTGCTCCTGACCTTGTTCATGCGGATGACCAAGATGGGTAGGCATACTGTAGGCAGAGTTCAGGTGTGAACTGCAGGAGAGAAGGAAATGCTCTCCCTTTGTGATTTGCTAACTCCTCACCTAAGAAGTAAGCCCAAAGCCTGCAGCTAACATGTAACATGTGACCTCCTTTTACCTAGCCAGTTCCTACTTTTCCAGCTATACCTGTACCTTTGCAGGGAAAACCTCCCCACTTCCTCCTTCAGCTCAAAACAAAACAAAAGCACACAGCAATCAACCCAGGGAGTGTGAATTGTTACCACCATATATTCTGAGAATAAGGTGATTGATGGAGGGGGAAAACATCAGGCAAGAAGAATATGAGGGGAGACAGTCAGGATGCAATCCCCATAACCCACATGAATGCCGGGGGCGGGGGGTTCTGTAGTTTTAATGCCAGCTTCAGAAGGTGGAGACAAGGATCCCTGGAGCAAGCTGGCTAGCAAGACTAACTGAAATGGTGAGCAGTGAGTTCAACTGAGACCTGTACTCCCAATGAATAAGGTGGAGAGAGAGAGATGGGGGATGCTCTCAGCGTCAGTCGTGGACCTCCACATGCACACAAACACATGTGAGCACATACATATGCACACAATACCATACATGAAGAAAAAAATGAAGCGTAGACTGGGCTGGGACATAGCTTAGTGGTAGAGTGTTTGCTTAGCATGCCTGAGACCCTGGGTTCATCTTGCGTTTTTTCTTTAGTAATTTAAGGTAATAAAGGAAAAATATTACAAGAACATATGATACTAACATTTTTATTTTTGATAATGTGTGTACATAAAATTAGGAATGGCTTTAGGAATAGTAACTTATCTTTAGTATTTATATTCTGATATACACATGGAAATCAGGGGCTTATTTATGTATGAGACATAGCATTAAATATGAGAGAAAGCTCTAACTCTTCATATTCCAATTTTCCTTAATGGCATGCTTTCTGTGTTTTTAAAGGTGAGATCTTCAGAATTCTTGCAAATCAGAGGAAGAGAAGTCAAACAAACACAAAAAAGTAAACCAGTTGTTAAGTCATTGAAACCAAGAAAGACTGTAAGATCTCAGGAGGATAAAAAGCTAATTAAAAAGTAACTTCCTTAAATTTATATATTTTCTGTTTTCTTTTTAAATATTTATTATTATTTTACATGTATGAGTGTTTGCTTGCATACATGTATGAGTGCCAAATGCATTCCTGGTGTCTGGGCCAGAAGAGGGCATTGGATCTCTTGGAACTAGAGTTAAAGATGGTGTGGGTTCTGGGGGATCTAAGTGCCCTTAGCTGCTGAGCTGTCTCCACTCCCCCTTACACATCTTCTTATCCAGAGAGTAGTCATTCAGTGGCTTGATATGTGAAAACGCATTGTTAGGAGGAAAATCTTAATGTCTCATCATGTGGTGTAGA
The DNA here is from genome assembly GCA_004026605.1 of Ondatra zibethicus. Classification (NCBI taxonomy): domain Eukaryota; kingdom Metazoa; phylum Chordata; class Mammalia; order Rodentia; family Cricetidae; genus Ondatra; species Ondatra zibethicus. The sequence continues at coordinate 320,135 of PVIU01000349.1, read as the reverse complement.
GATCCAAGTGGAAACTTCTCAAAGGAAGAGCTGGTGGCAGGCTTACTAATTGGGGTGAATGTGCATCCTCCACACTCTCTGTTTCTGGTTCTAAGGAGTAGTTTTCTAACAGTACCTGGGATAAAGCATGGTAGAGCTCACTGATTTGGTCATGGTTTGATTAACTAACTGCTTTAGTTTATTGTTTAATATTATCATGATAAAAGAAAAACCTCACTCGAAATGGTCATAGGCTCATCAACTTAGTAATTTCAGTTTCTCTCTACTGTCCATTCATGTCCTCTCCACTGTCCCCGTCTGTATCTTTAATGAAGTTTCTTTTATTATTATTGAGAATTTTTTTCATACAGTATATTTTGAAACATATACAGTATATGTTTTCCTGTCCCTCAGTTTGTTCCCAGATCCTTCCCACCTCTCTCTTTCTACCCACACAATTTTATATTCTTTCTCTCTCTCTAAAAAACAAATGAAGAGATGAACAAATCCCCAAATAAAGACAAGAAACACACACACACACACACACACATACACACACATTACCCCACAAAACCAGAAACCAACAATCAAAAGACCAATGAGGCAAAAATTGTTCAAACAAAGCAAAATGAGACAAAAGTCTACAGCAACCCCATTTAATGGGGCTTCTTACCACACACGAATGCAGCATGAGTTTGAATAGTGGCTAGTGAGTGCACTTCAGATCACAGTTCAGCTCTTGCCACTCATCCTTGTTGAAACTGGTTTTCTCTTCATTTCACCACTGGCGTTTTATGGGTTGCTTTATTCTAGATTATCCTTCATCTAACTCTTTATGGAGGTTTAAAGAAACTTTAATTATTGGCTCTTGTTGTTGCTTAGGAAACTGGGAAGGCCTGGACATGGGAGAGGACCTGTTTTATTTTCCTTAACTGCTGGCTTGAACTTTGTAAATGGACATTTACTCACCATTTAGTAGTTGAGAGTAGATTCATGGGTAAAGAATTCCAAAGCTGATGAAACAGTGAAATTGGCATTTAAGTGACCCTGTGCATGCCATTGCTTATCTGCATTGCTTTAAGCTCATTTAGTTAGCAAGATTATGTATTAAAACAAATAGTGACAGCAGGCAACAAGTATTTTACCTTCAATAAATAGTTACTGTCAGATTATCAATGAAGCAGAAACTTCTTCATTTTTCTTTTTGTCCCTAAAAAGTCTTTGCATTTAGTGCATTAAGCAAAGTAGTGCGGCCACACACAGAGTCAGGGTCTTTTCTTTTTAATGTCTTAGCGTTTCAAAGAATGACAAATAGTCCTGCTTAAGGAGAGTGTGCTGTAAAAACACAAAGGCTTTCTTGAGAATGCCAAAAATATTTGTAGATCTTATTGATATATACATTTGTTATTTTAATTCATGAAAGCTAATTTTCAGAAACTTCCATATAGAAAAACTAGACTGAAGTCCAGGGGAAGAAATATAGGGCATTTGAAGAATTTATTTTATACAAGAGAATCTTGGAAAAATATTGCTGAAAGTCCTTAATACACTGCTCCTTTGTCTTTAGGCAGTCTGTCTTTTCTCACCAAAGTGATCGCCCTGAGAACTCCGTTCTACATTGTAGCGTATTGCTGTTTAGCGCTGTATACCAAGGAAGATTCATTTGTTAATCTGTGCTGTTAAACTGATGGGAACATAAGAATTCAGATAGTTGCAATACCTTTTTTTAAAAAAGTAAAACAAAACAAAACAAACAATACACCACAATCAGTAGCATAATCTGAGGCACACTCTACTAGCCAGGACCTGTCTGAAACAGGATGATGGTTCAAGTAAGCTTGACATGGGAGCTCACCTTTTTGTTCCTTTCCCTGCTCCTCCCCCTGCATCTCTACTTCCCCCTTCTCTCCATTTTCTAGTAAGGGAGAACCCATAGCCCTGCATTCCTGATCATTGCTTGTCACGCTCCCAGGTAGGTTTCTTATCTCAGACATTTCTCTGGCTTTAGATGTACCTCTTCTCCTCCCTCACAGTGTTCACAAATATCATACCCTGTCCTTGTTGGACTCTATGCTACTTTGGAAAAGTTATAGACTGCTTTGTGTGTGGTTGAATAACGTACATGTATGCCTAGCTATAAGCTAAATGCTAAATATGCGATTCAGTAACAGTAAAAATAAAATGAGTAATTCTACAGCCCTAGAATATCCAATATCCATTTTATTTTATTTTTTAAAAATCCCCAGTTATCATACATTTAAAATCTCAAAAATTTTATTCCATCCTTTTTTTTCCCTAAAGGTTTTTAGAGAAGTTGATAATATAACTTGCAAGCTCAAGAACTAAGCTTCTGACCCTGCCCCAGACAGCTCCAAAATCTTTATTCTATATACTGTGCTGCTAGTTGGCATTTTCTAGACACATGGGCCAGTATACAGCTCAGCACTGGCCACTGGGGAAGGGCCGAACCAACAGACAAAAAAACAGGGCTAATACAATGCATGGAGAGAGAGATTTATAAAATACAGACCCCCCCTTCCATAATCAAGGGGGCTAGGGAATAAAGCAGAAAATGAAGGAAAGAAAAAAAGAACTTGTCAGAGGCATCTGTCATCAAAGTATTGTCTGAAGGATGTTTAGACACGAACGAAAGGGCAGACATCAGTCTGTCTTTGTGTGTTGTCCTTCAAGCTGATAGCAGTTGACATCTGCTATGCAAGAAACTGGTCTAAATGCATTTACTCTCCTTAAGTCAAGACCTATGGTCAAATGAGAACTTTCCAAGTATTAAAAAGCAGACAGCACAATCCAAGAACTACACTCTTAACATTGGTGCTGGAAGCCAGGCAGGATGCCTTCAAACTTAGAGATGTCAGACAGGTGCAGTAAGCAACAGAGAACCAGCTGTGCTGAGTAAAGGGAGCAAAGATGGATCTGCAAATGGGAAAAGACAGAGAGCATGGTACCCAGCTCACCTGATCAAGCCTTGTCTTTGAGGAGGACCATGACTGGAGTGAGCTGGTAATGAGTAGAGAAGGGACGGACCTCTCCTTCGCTTTGGTTTTGCAAGTGAAGGAGAGATGTCAGATATTTTGTCTCGTGAGCACGAGAAATCTAGTTTATTGTGATAGCAGGGATGAGATTTGGAGCATTCAGCAGAGGGGGAAAATCCCTCTGGAGAGGATTTTGCCTGTGTTCAAAGAGAAGTTCAAACCTAGGAGGCACACCCAATTGGGGAGCTTAAGACTTCAAATTAAAACAAAATTGAGAGAAAGATGGAAATCTGGGGCTAGAGGGTGCTCTGAAAAGCTCAGAGAGGGCGAAGAGTTTCAAGAGGCATCGGTTCTGTCTTGCAGAGCATGGCCTACAAATGGCAAGCTCCTTTGATCCAGTGGAGTGGAATAGCATCAGATGAAGGGCACTTCTCAGAAATTCTCAGTCTGAATTAATTGGAAAGGCAGTGGGTTTACAGAGAGCAATAATGTACTTGGATCCCAGGAACTGCTAATTTTGGGATCTAGCCAAACTAGGCCTGCTCCAGAGAAAGAAAGAGAAAGGGTGATCTCTCTGGTACAGATCTATGAGGGTTAGAGTGTGTAGAGCTCCTGCACACAGCCTGGCACACACTAGGATGCTTAAAGGGATGATTGGATGGCAGGCTGCATGCAGCATCAAGAAAGCAGGTTGTCATGACTTTGCTCCTCTGGAAAGGCAAGAGAGAGGCACATTTTGGGAGTGGGAAGGGATGTAATACCTGAAGACACAGTGTTCCGTGTTCCACCGATGAACTTCTGCAGTGTGGGTATTCTTCCATCTTTTCTTTAGCAGGGGAAGGAACCCTAGACTGAGTTACAGAATCCAAGTGAGGAGAGGCCACTGGAGGAACGTTTGCTTTAGACCTGTTCATTGTCTGGTGTTGGTTGCTATGAATTTGAAGCTCTGGGCATTTCCCAATACTGCAATATTAAATTTGTCATAAGCCATGATTATAGTTTTGTGTCTGATCCCAACATTTCACTGTTTTAGAGCCCGAACTGAACTGCCAGTATCAATGTACTTCTTATCTAACACCCATAAAATGATGAAAGAAACTCACTCTCTTTCCTGTTACAGAATCCCACAGGCCCATCCCATTCCTCATCTTCATGACCTGTGCACCGCAGTCCCAGCTGCGGAGCTGCCTGTGGATCTGCGCCTGGCTTCCCGAGTGTACCACACCCCCAACAGGACAGGTCACAAGGCCATGCTTGGGTTATTGGGATCGTCACTCTTAGGTGATTGCTGCTTAGATGAACAGCGAGATAGGTAAGCATTTTCTGGCTATTTTGGTTTAATCTGTCAAGAATATTTAGAGAGAGTGAGAGAATGCAAGAGAGAAAGCCTTCTAATTAATCCATTGACAGCAGAGCCATCATGATGTAGCCTTATAGGTCCTACCTTCAATAATGGTTTCACAGGAAATTAAGTTTTCAACCCAAGAACAGCAAGAGCCACATCGTTCATCTCTAGCAGTTTGATCAGTTTGATTGATGAACCCAGTTCTATAAGCGTCTGTCTGTCTTTAATTGTTTTCTTTACTTTATGACAACCCTGGGGTACAGATGTGGAAACGGAGGCACATGAAAGTTAAATCCTTCATCTCATTTTATGCAGCTAAAAGAATCACAGTTTGGGGATGAGAACACATGTGTATGTTTGAACTGGAGTCCACTGTCATATTTTGATCATGGATAGTGTACAGAAGCCATGTTTTTGGAGTTCATTCCAGGTCTCTGTGTGTTTCCCTTCCATTGGAATCCACAGATTGTTCTGTGACTAGTATATGATCTGCAACATCCTCAGAAGAGGAGAGGAAGGGAAAGAGAAATAATATTTGCTTAGTAGCAAAAATGTTCTAAACTCGGTGTTACCTGTTTTTGCATATGTCTTCTATTTGAATTTTCATCTATTGAGGGAGAAGTCGTGATTTCTATTTCAGTCATGAAGAAATTTTGCCGAAGTTATCTCTGAGTGCTGAATGGAATCCAGGAATGTCTAACTCAGTTTTGCCATCATACTTGACAGTTTTGTTCTAATCAGCCCTCCAATTAAATTTTAACATCCCAGACCCCAGACATATTGATATCTACTTTAGTATTGTATGTTTTCCTTCCTATTCTCATGCACATAAAGAAAACTCTTTTATCATCCTATTCTCCTCATACCCAAAATGTGAGTTTTCACTTCCGTGGGGTCAGTGTCTCCTGTCCCCCATTGACATATGCTCTAATCTCTGCCTTTTAGAAGATTGGGAGGACTCAGAAAAAACCCATTACCTGCCTAATAATAAATAGTAAATTAAACTGGACCATTTTTCGAATTAGAGTTTATTCAAGGCATTCACGAATAAGATTTCCAAAGATCACTTCTGACTGTACTCCCACATTGCTAAGGCTTACTACTCTTTTCATAGGATATTCTGAACCCCTTTGCTCTGATTGGCTTTGAGTATAAATTGGAAGTCTGTATATATTCTTTTACAGTTTAAAAATCATCCTTTTTTTGGAGAGGGGGAGACAGGGTTTCTCTGTGTAACAGCCTTAGCTAACTTGAAACTTGCTTTGTAGACCACACTGGCCTTGAATCAGAGATCTGTCTGCCTCTGCTGGGATTAAAGACATGCACCACCTCTGCCTGACCCATTTTCTTAGCGTTCAGCAACCATAACAAATTTTAATTTGACTCCTTGAAAGAAGGAATTTAAGCCATTATCATGCTTAATTCTTAATTGAAGCATCTATTTTCAGTACTCATGTGCCAATCACAATATACATGTTTTATCAAGTTGAGTTTTATCAAGTCAGTCAGGGGTAATTTTTTGAAATGAATGTATGGGCATCTTAGGGTTTCTAATGCTGTAAAGAAACACCATGACCATGGCAGCCCTATAAAGGAAACTATTTATTTGGGGCTGGCTTACAGCTTATAAATAAATAAATAAAGAGTCCATTATCGTCATGGCAGGATATATGGAGGCATGCAGGCAGACACGGAACTGGAGAGGTAGCTTAGAGTTCTGCATCTATATCCTCAGGCAATAGAAGTGACTGTGTATCACACTGAGCATACCTTGAGATTTGGAGACCTCAAAGCCCACCCCCTAGTGACACACTTCCTCCAACAGGCCACACCTACTCCAAAAAGACCACGCCTCCTAAATGTGGCACTCTCTATGGACAAAGCATTCAAAAACATGAGACTATGGGGCCATTCCTACCCAAACCACCACAATGGGGTTTGGAAATTTGGAAACTGTTTTAGTGTGCCTGATTAAAAAAAAAAAAAAAAAAAAAAAAAAGAAGCCTAAAGCTGGGTGTGGGGCGGTGGGTGCAGTACAAAATACAGAGTGTGTGTGGTCTAGTCATTTTAGGATTTTACTTCCTTCTTTTTCTTTGGTGCTGAAAATTGAACCCAGGCCTGATGCATACAGACAGTAATGTCCAATCCCTGGATCTAATCCCTGAAAAAATTCTCTAGCTTCGAGGTGTTCCCATTAACATTCTAGGGGCCAACCATCGTCTTGGGTCCTTACAGCTCAGCTTATTCAGCAAGCTGCTGCAACAATGCTGCTTTCTTTCCAGTTCTAAGTTTTTCTTTTTCCAAGAGAGTAAGTAAATGCTCTGTTTGATAAAGATAATTCTTGCCAATTTGTTTTTAAGTGCCAAATAAGAAGTTAATTTAAGTACTGAATATTTAATTATCTAGCATCTGTCTGTTGAGGATTACCTTGCTAAACATAGCTTAACCTTTTCAAAATATATCTGTCTGCTGAGCTTACAAGTTCAGAGAAATGTATAATTTTTCCTGCCCCAGTAAGAGTTCTGGAGAAAGGTAACTGAAAACAAAGCAAGCACCTCTGACTGTGGATTTGCTTTTGCTGTAATAAGAGTAGTTAACTCTAAATCATAATAATACTTGTGGGTATGAAGCCTTACTGCTTTTCTAACTCTACACATAGTTACTGTTATTTGTGGTAAATACCAAGACTATTTTAATAGAATGGTAAGAATTTGCACTCAAGTTTGTTTATTTTTATTTATTCTTCTCTCATACAATACAGGCTGACTGCAGCCTCCTCTCCCAGTTCCCTGCCTCAGCCCCTTCACTCCTCCCAGCGCCCTCCCTCCCGTCTTCCCCAGATCCCCAGGTACACTCCTCAACTTCCCTTTAGATAAGAGCAGGCCTTCCATTGATACCAACTGAATACCTTATAATTAGAGTCAATAAGACTAGGCACAAACCCTTATATCAAGCCTGGATGAGGCAACCAAGTAGGAGGGAAAGGGTCTGAAGAGCAGGCAAAAGAGTCAGAGACACCCCTACTCCCACTGCTGAGAGTCCCACAGAAATCCCAAGCTAAACAGCTACAACATATATGCAAAGGACCTGGCAAAGACCTATTTAGGCTTGGTGATTGCCACTGCAGTCTTGGTGAGCTCCTGTGAACCTTGCTTAGTTGATGTGTCCTTGACCCCTGTGACTCCTACAATTCCTCCAACCCCTCTTCTAAGGTGTTCCCCTGAGCTCTGCCTAATGTTTGGGTGTGAGTCTCTGCAGCTGCTCTGATCAGCTGCCAGAGGAAGCCTGGAAGCCTCTCTGATGGCCTAGGCACCCATCTATGAGTATAGTAAGTAATATATCGTTGGGAATCACCTCATTGACATTTTTCTTTTTGTCTTTCTTTCTTCCTTCTTCCTCCCTTCCTCTCTCTCCTCCTTCCTCCCTCCCTCCCTCCCTCCCTCCCTCCTTCCCTCCCTCCTTCCTTCCCTCCCTCCCTCTCTCTCTTCTTTCCTTTCTTTTGTTCCCCGAGTCTTGGTTTCTCTGTGTAATGGCCCTAGCTGTCCTGAAACTCACATTGTAGATCAGGCTGGCCTTGAACTCATAGAGATCCACCTTCCTCTGCCTCCAAAGTGTTAGGATTAAAGGTGTGCACCATCAAACCTGGCTTAGTATGTGTTTTCTTTATTGCTTCTATTTTCATTTTCATGTCTTGAACACTTTTATTGGTTTCCTTCAACTGTTTGGTTTTCCTTGGCCTTCTTTTAAGGGATTTATTCATTTCTTCCAAGTTTTTGTCTTTTCCTCTTTCTTTTTTAAACATTCTTTTTATTTATTCTTTGTGTCTTTCACATCATGTATCTCACCCCTGCAACCTTCTCCCTGCAAAATAAAATTTAAGAGAGAGGAAAAGAAGGAAATATCTTGCCATGGCTGTTGTTGTGTGACATAGTGTTCATTACAGAGAGTCATTGGCCTGCTTTGAGGCCCTGGTTTCTGCCACACCATTGATGCTGGGCCCTCACTGGGTTTCTTCTTGGATATCCTGTTGTTGCCTTATGTTCTGGAGATCCTGCAGCTTTGGATCTGCAGGTCTGGCCTGCAGATCATAGATGGGGTGGATGTTGGGGTGGGCCACCTCTTAGCCTTGGTTCTGACTCTCAGTAGTTGCAGGATTAGTCCGCCAGTCACCTTTCCTATCCTCACCACCAGGGTGAGTTCTCCAGCACCACCTACGGTAGTTCACCCCTTGCACTACATTATTTTGAAAGCTTCTTCTCCTTGGAAGAGATATGAAATGTCTTGTGCCAAGACAGGTGTATAATTATCTCAGCATTATCATCTCTACATCATACAGCTTACAAATCAGGTATATGAAGAATGAGTGTATTTGGAAGTTTTATCCAACTCCTTCAAGGTAAGAAAAAAGAAAATTATGTAACAGAGACCAAAGAGAATTGTTCATACTAACAAGTACTTAGCCTATAAAATATTTAATTTTGCAAATGAGGAAATTTCAGCATGGCATTTAGGAAACAGGTTCACATGTACATAGCTGGTCAGCTAGGATGCAGGCTCAGGCGGCTCTGAATCTCACTCTGGTCTTTGCTGCATCTCTTTACACTTTGTCCTGAGTACCCATTCTCACCCCATTGTCAGTCCCCGGTTGCGTAGGTAGACAAATGCTCACTCACCCTTTGTAGCTCACATTTGTTCCATTGCCATCTAGGTTTGGAATCAGAGTATTTGCTTAACGTGTGGTGGGGGATTGTTTCTTACTACATGACTTGACCAGTGTCTGTGCCCTTCCTGGAATCTAGACGGAGGACATGACTAACTGTGAGGGACTTCCTTATGCTAATTCTGCAACTCCATAAAGCTTTGCAGTTTCTGAATGTTGTCCCGTTTTCTTTGTAATTCACTATCACTCACAGCACTTTCCTGCCCACTAGAATGTGCCCTTGTCTCATGCTAAAGCTTTCTGTTGCCAGCTGTGGGATACCATCGACTGCGATCTGTCGTACTTCATCCATAATGGGCTTTGCCTCTTGCTCTTTATTTCCTCCTAGCTTGGGTATCAGGGACCTCATTCTCCTTATTGTCTGTCACTTCTCAGTAGTCAGCCTCTTCCTGACCCCACTATATCCTCCTCTTGACCATCTTGCTGTGTGAACTGGGCAATAACCCAAGGCATTATACCAGAGAGTCTAGTATGTCTGTGCATTGTGCCCATGCCTGATGGTCATGGAGTCCGGGAGAGTGTGTCACATCCCTTTGCAATGGAGTTAATACTGCTGTGAATCGCCGTACAGATACTGAAGGTAAAATTCAGAACTGTGGAAGAGCTGCAAGCGCTCTTAGCTGTGAAGCCCCACCTCTGCGTGTTTCCAACCACACAGAGTGGTAATATCAAAAAGCCATTGCACTCTACATAATAGTATTTGGTAAGACGTTCTAATATTATATTTTTGTTTTTAAATGGAAATACATAAAAATAAATTATTTGTAATCTTTCCCCATAACTTTTTAACTTTAACATATTTGGAAAAGCTGTAATTTTTTTTTAAAAAAGTAAAACAGTCTCATTCCACCAGATGTCACTGTTTGCATGTAGCAACGAACTTCCAGTGTTTAAACAGTAAAACCCCCATCACATTTTACAAAAATAAAAATCTGTGTAGTTACATATATATTTTTCTACAGGCTCATAATTTTTGAGATTCTATTCCTTGCTTTAAAAAGGCATGCAAAATATTCATCTGCCTCTGCTGCAGATTTTAAAGAAAAATTACACAAGGATAAAAAAAAAACTTGTGTGTAGGTTAGCACCTAGCTTGGAAAGTTTCTCCAGTCCTAGGAATTTTTTTAAAAAAACAATCTTTGTAAGTTACAGTCTTACAGATTGTGGAGTGAGAGCCTATAAATGGGATGTAAAAGTTTTGTGTTTAGCTATAAATATTTCGAAAATGGTATATAGAACAGCCTATTGCATATACATGGTACCTTGCTAGACTTTTTGTAAGCGAACTTCCTTAGTAATGCACATATTTTGTGAATTACCAGAAAGTGATGGTACATTCCTCAGAGCTTTCCCTCGGATTCTGTGCCTTGTAACAAGGTCCACTTTCCAAGGAAAAGAGAGTGAAGCTGCGGTGATTGTAGAACTCCTCTCCCCAGGGTCCTCCTAAGCTGTGGATATAAGAACCAACCAGTGTTGCCGTTTACAAAGGAGGGAACAGGTTGAGGAAGGAAAGGTATTGGTGTCAGTCTGTTTGGTGTTGGTCTAACAGAATGCTCAAGACTTGGTAGTTTATCAAAAGCCACCAAATAACCAGATTTATACTGGAGTCTTAGATGTTCCAGAGTGGTCAGCTGCATCTGGTTAGAGACACATGCTTCTGCAACTCATGAGAAAAATCGAAGATGAATTCCCATCCACCAGAGCCAACTTACTTCTATAACAAGGCATTGATTCATCCAATGGAGCTGTAGCCTTATGACACCAATTCTTCCCCTTAGTCCCTACTTCTCAACACTGCTACTTTTGGGAACAGGACTCAGTGTGAGTTTTGGTGAATACAGATCATATTCAAGCCATAACACCAACATAATAGCAAGTGGCCAATTTAGGATTAAAATCCAGGCTACAGCCTCATTGCAGAGCCTCAGTCTGCCCACAGTGTCAGTGGTATTTGGACTTTCTTTCCCTTTAAAAAAAAAAGATTTATTTACTTATGTATATGATTGCTCTATGTGCATGTACGCCTGCCTGACAGAAGAGGGTATTAAACTAAAGAGGGCATCAGGGCATTATTTTCCCATATGGTTGTGAGCCACCACGTGGTTGCTGGGGATTGAACTCAGGACCTCTGAAAGAGCAGCCAGTACTCTTAACCGTTGATCCATCTCTCCAGCCCGTGTTTAGACTTGCTTAAGCATAAAGACCATTTGGTGTGCTTAGTTAGTATATTAATTCTCAAACCTACTGAATCAGAATTTCCAGAGGAGGGGCGGACAATGTAGATTTGATGGTCACTCAGGGTGGTGTATGATCAAGCTGTTTCAGAAAGGCTAGTGATAATCAGAGGCTCTCAAACAGTATCAGAATCAGCTGCAGGGATGGTGAAAACATGGACAGCTGGGTTCATATCCCCAGTTTCCCATCCATTACGTGCATCTCTACCAAGTACATATAAGATGCTTGTGACGGTTAGGGAGTCCCCACGGAACTACTACAACAGCCCATGCTAGGCTCTGGTTTTCAGGACCCCACCCCGTAAGACTCTTTTTACTTAGCCAAAATTCACCATTTACATCATAACTACTAGATTCAGGTTGTTGGGAAATGGACACTTAGTGTTGTCATCTCCCTGGCCTCATGCGATTTTCCATTATGAGAAAAATACAAGACAAGATGGAGTTCATTCTGTAATGAAAGAGCAGACAAATGCAGGAGGAAGTGTAAGGAGACAAAGGTGAGTTTTGCCTGGGTGGAGGGAGAGTTGTACAGGTCTTGGAAAAAGAGTTCAAGTTTCTAGCCTTTGCTTGTTCCCATTTCCAGACCTCAGGGGCCTACAATTATATATTGGTTTGGCTGCTGCAATGATGCTCTGTACATGGTACTCGGCATCCAGTACCTAGTTCACCTTTTCATTGTCTATATGGATTGAATGGCGCATTGGGGGAGTGAAGTAGGATTGGCAAGATCAGTGGACTCCAAGCGTTTGGAGGAGCCTGGCTGCAAGGTGTTATAGTTTAGGCCCTATTGTAAGTTAATTATTGGAGCATTTGGAGAGGAAGTGATTGACACAAAGTCTGTCATGGGTCTATAACAGGAATTGGGGGAGGGAGAGTCTGGAGGTAAAGAGCCAGAAAAGATGATAGCACAGGAGTCAGATGAAGAGCTGTGATGGCCAGGAGAGACACTGGAGAGAATGGGCAGCAGCTGTTGGAAGTGAGGGCACGGTCGGAGATCAGGAGACTTTCGGTCTGAACTCAGAAAATGGTGATGTTTCCCGAAGATGAGAACTTGAGGAAGATTGTATTCTCTTCTCTCAAAATAAGGGCTCATGGAAAACGAAGAGAGAAAATTACAAATAACAGATTCACCTCTGTCATGTGGGAACTCTTGCTAACCTTGGATGACCATTCCACTAAGGCTCTGGGCATGTCTGCGGGAGCTGGCACTGCGGAATGCCAGTGACATCTTTCACATTCTTTTGACCAACTAACACATGGTAATTGCGCTTTTGGAAACTGAAAGACAGTCAATGTAAATGATGGTTGCCACCCTGTTTATGACTTCCAGCTGAAGAGAAGAACAACAGTGCTGTAAGCACTTTTATGTCACTCTGCCCCTGACCATTGTCACCTTCCTGCCACAGTCTGATGTATTTATAATCCAGGCTCATTTTCTTAGTCTCTAGACCCGAGCCTGTTCTTTTCCAGACTTACCTGTCAGGACTGAATTGCAGAAAACAGAAATACTTTTTTACGTTTGAAGCAAGACGGAATTGAGGAATTGAGCAACTGCTGATTAGCGGAGGGATTGAAACAAATGGGCATTCACCTGGGAAGACGTGCAGAGATACCCACAGGGCAACTGAACTGGCTGCCGAGGGAACCGCTTCTCCGGTCTCAGGAAAGCTGAGAACCAAAAGCCCATTCTGCTAACACGGCCCCTTAGTTAAGAGTCGGGGAATCACGTGCCTTTGTCCCAGATTTTCAGTCTTATTTGATATCCTCACTGGCAAAATAAAAATGAAAACAGACAAAAGCAGTAACTTTAGAACGCTACTGTGGAAGAACTCGGTGTGTCCTGACTATGCTTGCCAATAGAAACCCCAGAACCACCTTCCTTCTACATGGTACGTGTGTGAGTGCCCCTGGAGAGAGGTCCTAGGTCACATCTAGGACACCCCAGCTGCAGGAGAGTTCTTACCTCACCATCCTCACCACCATCAGGAGTACTGACTTTCTGTGGATTCAGCTTTCTGGGAGCTGCTTGTAATTTCTCTTTGAATCCAGATATTTGACTAAGGACAGATAAGAGGTGACTTTCCCCAGAAGTTGGGCTCTGAGAGTTCAGAATATTATGAAATGGCAAGTCAGTTGAGTTTGTGTATGTTTAGCCTTGACAGTTGGTAACTCACAAAGCTATTATATGTGCCTTTAATGGAATGTTAGGAAATCAGAGTGTGTCAATCATGTGTGATTGACAGTGCTGCAATCCGACCAAGCCTGATTTATGTTTATTTTATACTTATTACAGCATGCTTACAATAGAGCATTAACTATTAAGAAGTCTCTTAAGTCATTTATTATTGATTACCTCTGCTCTCAAACTTTAAGTTTTATACTATATATGCCTGTATGCTATCCATTCTTAGATAGACGCCTGTGTCATCTACAGAGGGAAATGTGATGCTAAACATTTTCAATTTGGCAAGATGTAAGCCAAAACGGAAAACTACAGTGTGTTGGCAGTCCTACTTAGGTCGGTGTTTTGACCTCAGTCTAAGAAATGCTGTTTGACTGTAGGTTTGGAGTGGGGAAGAAAGCTAGAAATAAGGTTTTAAAATTTATTTATTTTTGGATATGGATGTTTTGCCTGCATGTATGTCTATAAACCACATGTATGTCTGGTGCTTGCAGTTACCAGAAGAGATTTTTGGATCCCCTGGAAGAGCTGCTATGCAGGTTATAGGAATTGAACTTAGGTCCTCTGGGAGAGCAGCCAGTACTCTTAACCACTGAACTATCTCTCCAGCCCCCGAATAAGGTTTTAATGTTTTTTTGTTTCATATATATATATAAAGTGAGCTCTTCCCCCATGTAATGAATCAAAAGCATCACAAAGATTACAAATCAATTGTGTTTAGAGCCATATTTTTTTAATTTTGAATTTACTTCTCCATGATCTGCTTAGTGCAGATATTAAATATCAGTACATTTATCTAAGCAGAGATAAGTGGAAAGAGGGTGATCCTTTTCGCTTTATCAATAACTTTAAAAACAAATTTATTATTTCTGTCATGTTATAGAATATTGTATGGTGTTCCTGTTGAGAAACAGAAATATATCAGCGTTCCTCCAGTCCCACCAGAGGAATTCCCTGAATTGGCGGATACAAGTCAATCGCAAGCTCACAAATCATACCTGCAGCTCTCAGGAGAAGAAGTAAGAATTCCCTTTAATACTAGGTTTCTCTACATCATGTGTTCTTAAACATTTTGGTCTGTACTCTTTTGGTATTCTTGAACATTATTGAGGAACTTTATATTGTTAATGTGAACTGTATCTTTGAACATTAGAATGGTAAAACCACAGGTGTTAAATGTAATTCCACAGTGCGTGTTTATAAAGTCACAGCTGCTTTGTTACTTGCAGCATTGTCTGGCTGTGTAGGCCAGGTTAGGCTGGCTTCTAGCTGGTGGTCCTTCTGCCTCAGTCTCCTGTGTGCTGGGGCTACAGCCACACACTGCCATACTTCCTTTAGTTACAGTCTCCAACACCTAACTATAATGAGAAAACTAGAATTTTCGGTTCCTTAATTTACTCACTTGTCAAATCTCTTTGTATATTGGATTCTCATAAATTCTGCATTTTTTTGGTTGTTTGTTTGGTTAGAATACATGAGAAAAATTCTGACTTTAAAAAGATACGTAGTTGAAAAGGACGAAAATATTTCAGTAGCATTTCTTCTGTAGTTGTGGGTCTTTGTTAATAACATACCACAACGTGACCACTGATCATTTCCTGAGAGTTAGGTTTTTCCATGTGCTTCCTGCCAAGGTTCTGAAAACTCTGGATATCACAACCTAAGACAACCACAAAAGTGCAAAGAAGCAAGTACAACATCTAGGAATGGTAGGACCCAAAGAATGGCGTGGTCCTGCATAAGTGCCTGGGTTTTCTTTTGACTACATATATTTTGAACTTGACCTATAAAACATAGAAATCTGGAAACACCAATAGGTATACTCTCTCTCTCTCTCTCTCTCTCTCTCTCTCTCTCTCACACACACACACACACACACAAACACACACACAAACACACACACACACAACAGCAGCAGCACACACACATAAGACAGCAACATACACATACCCCAACAGATGGACAGATGGTCAAACTCACACATTCACATGATGCATGCATGACTCATCATGCGCGCGCGCACACACACACACACACGCACACACACATGCACACGTGCTCCCGTGAAAACATTTCATTATATCAAGTCGGGATGGGCTACAAAGCAAAACATTTTTAAAAAGTAATAGCTGAATCTGTACAGACACCACAGAAAGACAGTGTGCTCCCACTCCCTACCCTTACCAGGAATGACCTCTCAAAACACTCTTATCAGATTGCCACTAAGGCAGGCTGAGTTCGGAGTTGTACTGTGGCATGGATCTAAAATGTTTCCTGAAGGCTTATGTTTTGAAGGCTTGGTTTCCAATGCAAAGGTTGGGTGTGGGTTTTTGGGGGAAATGGTTGGTTGTGAGTGCTCTGATTTAATCCATGGACAGAGTTATGCTTAAATGTCCTGCTGGGATGTGGTAGAGTCAGTGGAAGAGAATAAAATAGATGGGAGGGGCAGGGAAATTGGGCATGTCTTTGAAGGGCATGTCTCATCTCTGGTGTTCTCTCTCTCTCTCTCTCTCTCTCTCTCTCTCTCTCTCTCTCTCTCTCTCTCTCTCTCTCTCCTCTTCCTGGATTCCACAAGTGCCACCTCTTTCTGGTCACAACAGTGGAGACAGCCAGGTGTGGGCAGAATTCTCTGAAACCAAGAAGCAAAATGAATATTTTCTCCCATACTTATTTTGTCCCCCATGTGTTTTTGACATAGTGGAAAAAAAGCGATTAAAGCAAGTGAAACCTTTCATCCTATTGGAGCAGTGAGGAGCCTTTCTGTTCGTGTTGTCAGTTGAGATCACATGGGAATTCATCTCCATCTTATGAGCTACTCCTTTCTTGCCCCACTGTGGTGGTGTCAAAGGAGGTAGAGCAGAGTGTCAGCTAAATAAAAGACTTAAGTAAGAGCTGACTTTGATGGTACACGGTTTAAAATATCCAGATTTCAAAAATTAGGGAAAATCTCATACTAAATGGAAAGAGGCATGGCTGGAGAGATGACTCAGTTCAGGGCATGTAGTACTCTTGCATAAGACCTGAATTAAGTCCCCAGCACCCATTTTGGGAAGTTCACTGTTACCTGCTTCAGGGAGTTTGATGCCTTCTCTGACCCCCATGGGCGCCTACATTCTTAAGCATGTACCTCTCTCCACATTCACATAATTAAAAATAAAAATATAGGTTTAGAAAAAAGAAAAATAACTCTTGAAAAGTGTTTAATAGATGCCATCACTGAGATAACCAATGTTAGAAAGTTTTGGCCAAAAAGTGTAAAGCCACCATTATAAAAATGACTAATTGAAAAATTATGAACATCTTTGCAACAAACAAACAAAGACTCAGAAAGTACATAGAAAGTCTTAGTAAAGAAATAGGAGATAGGAAGGAGAAACGTATCAGCTTCGGCCTGGAAAAATTGCTGTAACTGAAACAAAATCTTTAGTGGGTGGGTGGGATCAGGATCAGGAAACTTTAAGATTGAACATAGAATTTGCTCAGTCTAAACAGCAAAGAAAAAACAACCAAAATATTAATGAGAAGTGGTACTTGAATGAAATATTTCTTACCTGTGCTGTGCTAATCCAGACATAGAATAAAAACAGGGAGAGAGTATAAGAAACAAAGGTAGGGAACTTACCAATTTGACAGAAAAGACATAAATCTATAGATTCAGTAATCCATGGGAACTCTAAACAGAAACACAAGGAAATCTACACCAAGCCATGTATTAGCTAAACTGGGACAGCCTTTCATCCATGGAGAACCAATTTGAATGGAAATTCTCAAAAAAATCAGTGAAAACGGAAACGGTGAACCCAGTCCTTAAATCCAAAGAAAAGCATTTGAGAATGAAATGGAATCAAAACAATCTTAGATAAAAAGGAAGCCAAGAGATTTTGTTGCCACCTGAGTTAACCATAAATACAAAGAGGATAACAAGGAAGAATAGAAAACAGAGAGACAAAAGGAAACTAGAGAATAAAAAAAATAATGTCAATATAATGGACCTTAATTAAATGCAAATCCTCTAAATATACTCAATGACAGAGAATGCCAGAAAGTGTTAAAAAACAAATAAACATGGCCCAACTATGTAGTTTCTATAAAAATATGCTAAAAATATGAGATGGTTTGATTTATATTAGAAATTTTAAAAAGCTATTGTGTAGACACTAATCAAGCAAGGGTGCTAGTGGCTGTATTTGTATCAGATAGTAAACTCTCAAGCCTGGCAAGTTATCAGAGACAGAATCACAGGCAAAAGTGTAGATATACCAGGGCACAGTCATGGTAAACTGTTTATGTAGCCAATGAAAAACTGTAAGATATGTGAAGGTATTCTCCATCACAGAAGTGACAAGAGAAATGAGGAGTTCTATGATTGCCCTTGACTATTTCAAAGTTTTTTATTTCCAACATCTGACTGCAACATCTAGGTAATCAGCAGAAGGTATAAAAGGCTCAGCAAACAATACTGGTTTAATCTATGATTAAATTTATATTTAATCTATGATTAAAGAGAACACTTCAGGAGTCTTAAAATCTACTGACCTGATGAGATACCAACACATCAAAGATTGTGGGAGGTAACCCACACAAGGCAGAGAAGAAAAATTTTTATAGCAATACATAGTACAATAGGAAAGAGAAAGTTCCAAGTCAGTAATTTAAATTCCTACCTCAATAGTCAAGGAAAAGAAGTACAAAGAGACCCAGAGTAGGCAGAAAGAGGAAGTAACAAGGAGCAGAACTCAGTGGAGTTGAAAGCAGCAGATCAGAGCAGCCAAAGAAAGTGCATTCTTTGACGAGGTAAAATCCGTGAAAATCTCTGGGAAAAACAAGGAAAGAAAGCCACAAATTAACATTAGAAACAAAAACATCTCCAGACCCTGGAGGAGAACGAGAGCCTGTGGTGGTGACAGTACCATAAGCAACTCTCTGCACATAAATATGAGCACATAAATATGAGTGCTCCAAAGAGATGGAGCAGTCCCTTCCCACAAAGCTGCAGCTTACCCAACACAAGAGCGAGCTTTCAACTCGTGGCATAACTAGTAAGGAAACCGAATGATCAAGAAGCACCCTCTTCTCCCCTTATTTCCAGACGCTGGTAATTTACTGGAGAGACATACTAAGTACTTAAGAAAAAATTGACACTAGTTCTGTAAAATCCCTTCTCCAAAGAGAAGAAGGAACACTTCTTAATTTTTGTTATAAAGGACATAGAATTGAAAAATACACACAAGGAATTATATGACATGGGATAAGAGGGTAATTCCACATTTAAGGTTGTATCATAGTCCATAATGAAGAAAAATTGTATGATTCCATCAACCAGTGCAGAAAATAATTCAGTGAAACCCACCTAATTTTATGATAAAATTCTCAGAACAACATGAGTGTGTGTGTGGGGGATCCTCTGCAATCTGATAAGGGCGTTCAGAGTCTGCACTGTCGGGGTTAGGACTACATTCTGCTACAGAAAGAATTTGAGGTCAACTTGAGACGATGATTTCAAAAAATGAAAGAAGGAAATTAGAAAAATATCCACAGGTGACTACTATACAGTTCAGCAGCTGCTTGCCTGAGGATCATAAAGAAATGGTAACATAACTCTTGCCTGGACTGCTTGACTGTATGCTGCATGAACTGGACAAGCAGAACCCACAGAAAAATGACTGCTGAACTTGCCTAAAGGTGAGGCAGTCCTTCAGGGTTCCTGCTTCATGGAAGAATTGCCAGGCATTTTGCAGAACACAGATAAAAGCATCTGATGAGCTTTGCCATTCATTACAAGGCAAATCAGATCTTTGAATTTCCTGCTTCATGGAGAAGCCTGCCAGATATTATGGGCCTACAGGCTGAAGATGGATGCCCCAACATTACAGAAGAACTTTGGGTGACTGTCCAGGCAGCAAGATGTCTCTGTCAATTCTAGAGTTTTGGAAGTTGCGTACAATGCACTTCCTGTTTACTTAGTTAAAGACCTTTGTTGGAGTTGAAGAGAGTCTTTGTTGGAGTTGAAGACAGATAGTTATAGTTTTCCTTAGTTATGATAAAAGCTAAAATAGATATAAATATTGTAACTATAATTCTTACTTGATACGTGTTTTGTTATATTTAATTTTGCTATGTTAAAGTTAAAACCTTCCTTTTTATTTAGAAAGAAAATGGGAGATGATGTGGGATTCCCCTCTGTATGCTATGAATATGTTTTATTATTATTTATTATATAGTTATTAAAGAAGCTGTTGCAGCCAATGGCTGAGTAGAGTAAAGGCAGGCAGGAAATCTGAACAGAGATTTAGAGAGAAAGTAGGTGGAGTCAAAGAGATGCCATGTAGCTGCTGAAGGAGACAGATGCCCCTGAACCTCTTGGTGATACACAGATTAATAGAAATGGGTTAATTTAAGATGTAAGAGTTAGTTAATAAGAAGCCTAAGCTATTGGCCAATCAGTGTTGTAATAAAAAAAAGTAACTTTATAAGAAAAAATATTCCAAGCATTCTGGTTATTTTGTGTTTTAAGCAAAATGTTGCACATTGTGTTGGTTAGTTTGAACTGTCAGCTTGGAACAGTCTAGAAATACCTGCCTGCCTGTGGACCCAGCTTCTGGGTTCAGCACCCTGCCCTGATCTGCTGACCGAACTGGGCTGGGGCTGGGTGTGCTCAGGTGTCACCCATTGCTGGCTCAGAGTTCTCTACAATCATGTGTCTTTGTTTTCATTGTTTTGTGTGTGTGGGGGGGGGTATTGTCACTTTTGTAGATTTCTGAAGTTTTTTAATTTTTTTTCTCTTAAATAATAGAATAAATAAAAATAGAACAAAATCTCTTCACTCTTTTTTTTTTTTGCCTTTCCTTCAGTAGATCACACTGAGGTAGACTCTTGTTTGCCATTTTACCTGTAAGTTTTCCTATTATGTAGTATTCCTGAATGATGAATTGTGAGGATGTAGAACCCATGATTGATTTCTAGGGCTCCAGAGTCGGGTTTCCAGTGAATGTCACACCAGAGGAAAAGATGAGTGATCTTTATGGTACTGTGTCTTGATTGAATAATTGTTAGCATTGTGTGTGTGAGAGCATATTATAATTTTTAAGATGTTGCCTTATAGTCAGTTGGGTAAAGGTGGGGTTTCTTTGCACTATTCATTAAAATTCATGTGAATTTACTAAATTAAAAGTGTAATATAGCTGGATCTTGAGGTGGATCAACTCCCAGTTTCCTGAGGAACTGCCATGATGATTTCCAGCCCTCTCACCAGCATTGGAGGAGTGCTCCCTTTGCTCCACATCCTCTCCAGCATGAGCTGTCACTTGTGTTTTTTATCTTAGCCACTATGACAGGTGTACGATCTCAAAGTCATTTGATTTGCATTTCCCTGATGACTAAGGATGTTGAACATTTCTTTAAGTGTTGCTCAACCATTTGAAATTTCTCTATTGAGAATTCTCTGCTTAGATCTGTACCCCATTTTTGAATTGGATTATTGTTTTTTTGTGTTTAGTTTCTTGAATTCTTTATTTATTTTGGTGAAATATATGATGTTCTACACACAGAGACACACGTATACACACACTACCTGTATCAGATGTGGAGTTGGTGAAAATCTTTTCCCATTCCGTAGGTTGTCATTTTGTCTTATTGATGGTATTCTTTGCCTTGCAGAAGCTTTTCAGTTTCATGAGGTCTCATTTATTGATCATTAATCTTAGTGCCTGAGCTATTGGTATTCTGTTCAGGAAATTGTCTCTTGTGCTAATGAGTTCAAGGCTATTCCCCATTTTTCTTTCTATTATGTTCAGAATGTCTGGTGTTTTTTTTTTTTTTGAGGTTGGATATTTATTTAGTGGGTTAGGGAGGGGGGAAGGAGAAGGGGAGAAGAGCAGAGAGGCAGAGAGAGAGGAGAGAGAGAGACAGAAGCTGCCTCTTTGAGAGGGAGATGGAAAAAGGTATGTCTGGTTTTATATTGAAGTTTCACTTGGTCTTAAGTTTTGTGCAGGTTGATAGCTATGGATCTATTTGCATTTTTCTACATGCTGACATCCAATTAGAACAGCATGTTGAAGATGTTTTCTTTTTTTCCATTGTGTATTTCTGGCTTCTTTAGCAAAATCCAGGTAACCATATATGTGTGTATTTACATCTGAATCTTTGATTCAATTCCATTGAACAATGTATCTGTTTTTATGCCAATACCATGTAGTTTTTATTACTATAGCTTTGCAATTGGAAGTTCTTTCATTGTTCAGAATTGTTTTAGTTATCCTGAGATTTTTGTTTTCCATATGACGTTGAGTATTGTCTTTTCAATGTCTGTAAAGAACTGTGATGGAATTTTGAAGGAGATTGTGTTGAATCTGTAGATTTCATTTGGCAGAATGGAATATTTTGTTATGTTAATCCTACTGATCCATAAGCATGGGAGAGCTTTCCATATTCTGATATTTTCTTTAATTTCTTTCTTCAAAGACTTGAAGTTCTTATCATACAGATCTTTCTTCTGCTTGGCTAGTGTTACCCCATGATATTTTATGTTATTTGTGGCTATTGTGAAGGGTGTTGCTTCCTTGATTTCTTTCTCAACCCATTTGTAATTTGTATAGGAGGGCTACTGATTTTTTTTTGAGTTAATCTTGTATCTAGCTACTTTACTGAAAGTGTTTATCAGCTAGCTGTAGGAGTCACTTGGTAGATTTTTTGGGGTCACTTATTTATATTATCATATCATCTACAAATAACAGTAATTTGACTTTTCCCTTTCCAAGTTTATCTCCTTGATTTACTTCAGTTGTCTTATTGCTTCAGCTAAAACTTCAAGTCGTATATTGACTAGATATGGAGAAAGTGGGCAGCTTTGTTTTGTGCCTTATTGCTTTGAGTTTCTCTCCATTTGGTTTGTTGTTGGCTATAGGCTTGCTGTAATTTGCCTTTATCATGTTTAGGTAAAACCATTGTATCCTTAATCTCTCCAAGATTATCATGAAGGGGTGTTCGATTTTGTCAAAGACTTTTTCTGCATCTAATGAAATGGTCATGAGGGACAATCCAGTTTTTACATCACCAAAGTCTTTAGAAGTGAAATGTGGCAATGCCATAGTGAGGGCCACAGCTTTCTAAAATTCTAGTATTTGGCCAGGAACCCCTTTCTGTTGGCTAAACTTTTGGCATTGACAGGTTTACTCTTTTGACAAAGCGCTGGCCACATAATGTCATTCTTACTGGTTCATAGCTTGCTATTTTCCTTTTTAGGTAAAGACTGTCTACTTTAGTTCACAACTCAAATAGCTGCACATAAACTTTTCCTCTGTGAGGTACCCCATTGTACCTCTTTATGGTCTTCTCATCACATTGAAATTCAGAAGTTATGTACTGAGTGACTGAGATTCAGAAAGCTTGATCATGGTTTTGTGCTTCTCGCAGGGCATTTCATAGGTGTTTTGTCTGGGTTCATGCTGACACCATCGGTCTTGTTCTTTATGTTTGACCATCAATGCAGTGTCATAGTAAGAAAGCAAAACAACCCCTTCCCACATCTCAGAATAGATTTTGAAATCTGGTGTTCTTGTTTGAAGTTTTAATACCTTGAAATAAGCTCACATATCTCTCTCCCCCAGTAAACAGAATGTTCTGACCTCAGGTCATCACTGTGGATGTGGGTTACCGGTAGTAGGCTCTAATGCTAATATGTACAAGCTCAGAACCATATATATGTGCATATGCCTATTTTTGTAACTGTAAAGGTTCTGTTAGACACTAAATGGAAGTCAAATGCTTTCTAATTAGTGTTTTAGTTGCTGTGTGTTTCTACCTTCCTGTCAAATTCTAGTCTCCACTAACTAAGATAATCATGTTCCTAAAACCCTTAGAACATTTTGAGCCCTGCAGAGTACTTTCCCTTGATTAGCATATCTTCACTGGTTTAATTTGATAAACGCTCTCCTGAAGGGACATCTGTGCCTTTCCTGTTGATCAGCCTTCCTCCTAGAGGTTCATATCTTGCTCACATCTGGGATGATAACCTTGTTCTAGATGCCTAATCTGCTATGACGCTATCTACTCCATAGTAGGAAGACCTTACTGTGCCAGGACATATCATTTGTATACCTGGAATCCTCTTAATTTCTAGATATTCCTGGGAAAAGTTGTCAACTGCTTTGGGAAGAGTTTATCATTCTTAGCAAGGACTTACTGGCTTCTGTGTATACTACTTGCAATATTCCTCTTAAGATAGAGGGCAAGTGAGGCCAAACACTTTAGCCAGGCAACTACAAAATCTGCTTCTCTCTATCCCCTCCCTCCTTTCCTCTCTCCCTCTCTCTTTCTCTTTCTCCTTTTTCTTGGCTTTTGAGACAGGGTTTCTCTGTATAACAGCCCTGGCTTCTCCAGAACTCTCTTTGTAGACCAGGCTGGCCTCGAAAACACAGAGATCCACCTGCCTCTGCTTCCCAAGTGCTAGGATTAATGACACATACTGCCTGGGAAAATCTGCCTTTCTTTACCTAAAAATTATCTTGGTAGATAGGAAATATTGATAAAATGTATGGGATAATGGAGGTATGTGTCTGACTAGAAATAAATACCAGTATTTCTATTATTGTGACTTTTTTTAATTAGGAGTTGTGTCTTCATATGTTCATCTGTGCTTCAGAAAATGTTATTGTCAAGAGTTTATGGCTAATGCTTGAGTAGTGCTTGAAATGGATGTTTTATGATCATTTCTGCTCTCTTTTTGACAAAAGCAGTCCTGAATTTGGGGGAGGGGGTCATGTTAAATAGTTTCAAAAGTCAACAAATTTAAAGAAAATAAAACTGCCAATAATATCAAGCATTCAAACAACTATTATTTCAAAATATTGCCAATTTCTTCAACTTCTTTTCATGAATGCCTAAACATTTTTTACATGCACCCATTTCTTTTAAAAATTGCTTTTATTTATTGTGTTATTATACCTTTACAAAGATGACATGGGGTTTTTTCTCATGCTTCAGACCCTACTGCCTCTATTAGTAATGTAGTAGTAGTTGAACAGTTGTCTCCAGAAGACATGTCCAAGTCCCATCTCTTGGTACTGTGAATGTACTGCTGTTTTAGAAACAAGGACTTTGCAGATATAATTAAAATTTTAGGATAAGATTATTCCGATTGTAGGATAGGTTTTAAATCCAATAGTAATGGTATACTTAGAAAAACAGAATGCTTCTCATCACCGAGTAAAGACTCCAGTTCTGAGAATGGTTTACATCTAATGAAGTTGTTGGCCAAAGGGGCCCACAGAAATCCCCAAACCACCTGAGATATTGCCAAGTCTATTGGTCATTCTCCACAAACAGACACCAAGGCCCTAATGTTGAAGGCAACAGCTACACAACGAAGAAATTGCACTGGTATCCCCTAGCACCTTCACTCCTATTGGCTAGTGTTTGTGGTACTAGAAGGTTCTCTGCATACTACCAGGGGAGAAAGGTAAACACTAACCCAGCTACAAAGCCTTTGATCTACAATGGTGAACTTCCTGCAAGATGTATTAGTACAAAAGAGGCTCGAAGGTTGTAGGAGTAACCAACTAATATCTGATTGAATTTAAGGCCCACTCCATGATAAGATGGCACCCATCTCTGACACTGTTCAAGAGGCAAAGATCCTGACACTAGATAGACCAGGAACATAGGAGAAATCCAAAAACTATTGCACTCACAGATCTAGGGTCCTGCTCAGCCACCATCAGAAAAGCTTCCTTCTGTAGGCCATGGGAACACAGAAGCTCACAGTTAGACAATATTCAGAGAGTAAGAGACCTTGGAACACTTGTTCCGAAGTGGGGTGTCTCCATCACATCCTTCCTATCAGGGCTCAGGAAATCCTGGAGGAGAAGAGGAGGAAAGAGCCAGAGGAGATGGCAGACATCAAAGAGAAACAGGCCTTCTAAACACAGCAGGAGTGATGCACAGAGAGGCCCACATGGCAGCATGCACAGGGCCTGCACAAGTCTAACCCAGATGGGTTCCCAGTGCTGAGAGGGGAAGTGGATACCAGCTCCCATCTGTAACCCAAAAACTATCTCCAACTGATATCTGATGTGGGATCCCCCTCTGTATGCTGTGAATACCATTGGTTAATAAAGAAACTGGCTTAGCCTGATAGGGTAGGACAGAGCTAGGCAGGGAAAACTAATATGAATGCTAGGAGAAAGAAGGGCAGAGTCAAGGAGAAGCCATGGAGCCACCTCCGGAGACTGACATGCTGGAACATTGCTGGTAGGCCAAGAGCCTCATGGTAAAATATAAAATAATGGAAATGGGTTAAATTAAGATGTAAAAGCTAACCAATAAGAAGTTAGAGCTAATAGGCCAAGCAGTGATTTAATTAATGCAGTTTCTGTGTGGTTATTTTGGGTCTGAGCTTCCCGGCGGCCGGGAAACAAGTGGCCCTTCTGCAACAGATATCCTCTTGCAAAGGTAAAATTGTTTTTCACCAACAGATTCTCACTGGGTGTACAAGCCATACACATGGGCAGGCTCAGTGCCCAGCAGTAGATGGCCAGTACAAAACAAATTCAGTGATATTTTTTTAAAGCTATTTTTTTCTCTGAATCTCAGAATACTTTGTCTGGACTTTTAATTTTACCTTACAGGTCTTTTGCTGATATATTACGGTTTCCAGTTTTGTGTTTTTATGGGATTTCTGTGTGTGCAAATGTGTGTGATTCTATGTCTTATGTATGCTCCTTGTGATTTTTCTCTGGCTCTTTTTTTCCCTGATTGTTTGTTTCGTCCTATTCTGGTTTATTTGTTTTATTGTTGTATTATTATTTATTATTTTATCTAATTATTATTATTTTTAGATGACTATGTTTTCTAACGAGAGAGCAAACCCAGGATGCATTTGAGTGGGTGGGAAAGTGGGGATGATCTAGAGGGAAAGTGGAGGGAAAGCCAGGATCAGAATGTGTTGTATGTAAATCTATTTCAATAAAAGAAAAATAGAAAAAATAGGGAGGAAAAGCAGAATGCTATGTGAAGTTGGAGCACACAGGGACTCAAGTCATGTGATGACAGAGAGTAAGGTGTAGTTGCAGACCAAGAAATGCAAAAGTTGTTCGTAGCCTCTAGGAGCCAGTGAGGAGCCAGGGAGAACTCTTCCCTGGACTCTTCAGAGGAAGCATGTACCTCGATTCTAGAGCTGTGGAAGAATGCCTTTCTCCTAACTTATACCAGCAGGGGATGCTGAGGGTGGCAGCCCTGGGAGATCTCTGCGGTTGGTGGTATGTTTGTTAAAATTAATGGACCAGAATTGGTGTGTGCTTCTCACTAAGGTTCATACTCCATCCAGAATTCCCTGGCTTTACCAACCACGCCTGTGTCCCAGGAGTCTATCTGGACACAGTACTTTTAATTGTCCCGTTTCTTTATTTTCTTTTAAACTGTGACAATATCCCAGATTTTCCTCATTTCAATAAAGGTTTTTGGGATTACTGTTCAAGCATTCTGTAAACAGCTTCTCAGCTGGGAGTGACTGATGTTTTGAGTTGATGGGTTTGCAAGACTGCAGAAGAAAGACTGCTGAGAGACTCTTCTAACCTGCAGGGCATGTGCTGTCAGCATGACTTCTCGGCATGGTGCTGACCTTGGTCACAAATGTCTTCCTTGAAAAGTTTTACCTGCCTGCGCTGTGCTTTTTCTTTAAAGGAAATTAAAAAGTGGAGAACTTTGCCCTACTTCCCTGAGGTTAGAGTATTTACAAAAATTAGCTAGAATTCTTCTGTGTAGAAAAATGTGTCTACTCATTCATTCATTCGCTGAAATCAGCATTACTGATAGTTGTTTATATTACCCTTTGTGTCATAATCCAGTGCAACTTTATTACTCCTACTCCCACTGCTGAAATGGTTTGAGCCTTGGCTGCTGGCAGCTCCTTTATTTGGCCCCCTGGACCTCTTTCAATGTATCCCATTATATGTTTTTGGGCAGTTCTTTGATTTTTGAAACTAGAAGATGTTCTAGAGTTCTATTTTTTCCTTTAAAGACAGTTTCCTAATTCTTTACAGTACAAAATGTCCCAGACTCATATTTCCTGATCTCTTTGTGTGATGAATCCTGATCCCATTTATGTGATTAGAAACCAATGTCTAAATAGTGTGTATGCTTGCTACTACTGAGGCGTTGCTGCTTCTGAGCCTTGCCAACAGACACAGGAAGAAGTTTTGTGTCTCCAGCAGGACAGTAGCACACATGAACTCACAAATCCTGTGCAAGCTTAAGCTGGACAAAATCCCAACATAGAAGGACGGAGGAGCAGTACTAGCTGAGGAGCTCTGAGCCTTTGATAGCAGTTGGGAGAAGGAAGTCACTTTTCCTTAAAGATGTGACCCCTAGTTGAATGTTGCTCTTATTCTAGGGTCTACCACTCCCAAGAGTGGTAGGAAAATACCAACTGGACTAAGTGAGGACAAAAAGGAAGAAAACTCAATGTTGGGTAGGTAGGGGAGTAGGGTCAGAAAGAATAGATGAAGGAGGAGCGGGAATGAATATGATCAAAATATGTTTATGGAATTCAAGAAGATTGATAAAAATGTTACTTATAAAAATATGTGTCTGTGTATACTAACTAATATAAATTTATGTATCTGTAAATGTAGCTGTATGCAAGCATCTGTATTAAACTAAATGTGAGTTCATAATCTTCTGTGATATGGAACTTTCTAGCACCCCATTGCTTATCTTTAAATCTCACTCCAATAGTGGCGAACTGGCTCCCACCAGCCTCCACTGCTGTATTCAGGCTTGGACGTCCAGCATCTACGAATGGAAGTGTCGGAATTGCTAGTCCATATTCCTATGGGTCTTCAGCAGCTAAAGCACAGTGCCATATTGATGGTTTCTTCTTTAGTTTTTCATTCTCCACTCTGGTCCAGTCACGGAGCTCAGGATCCCACCTGCTTGTGTGAGGTTGCTCCACACATTGATGATACAGCGAGAATGTTTTGTTATGTTTTGCATTCCATCCTGGATTTCTCTTTACTCCCTTTAATCCTTTATTCTTCAAAACTTAATAATATTTTAGCAAATACACGATGTCATGGAGCCTCAATTCTGGTAGCATCTGCAATAGTTTTACCTCTCTGCTTTTAGTTTGTGTCTTAATACTTCATTCTATGTCTTTATGATCCTAAGTAATATCTTTGTGTGTTCTAGTTTATTTCTATAAATAACACTTTTGCATAAATTTTTCTGAAATGATTAATTGAAATGCAGTGTAAGCCTCATCTGCATCTTATAATTGTTGTGTCTAAATGGCTTTATAAATGTCTATATATAATGCTTATAATGTTATCTGTTTCTTTCCTAAGGTACAATTAAATGGGGCTTTACTTCTTCATTTAATTTGCTCTGTGAATGAGCTATATATATCTCCCCATATACACACATACATATCTTCTGTCTCACTAAGACTGGTCAGTTTGCCTCTAGTGGGGTTCACCTCACATCGCAGCATCACTTAACCCTGCTGGCTTTACTTTTCTTCCTTTAAATTCACAGTGTACCAAGTCAGATTTCCTTGGTTTTCAGAGTCTGTGGTCAATCAGGCCATTTTCTCAACAACTAGAAACAATTTGACAGGAGCTTGGGCTTTTAAATTCAGGGGACATTTGGTACTATTTGTCATAATCTTTTGTAATATTTTTAAAGGTGTCTGCATATCCAGGACCTTCAAAGATGTTTTGGAATCTTACTGCACCCAAATTCGCGATTCCCGACTCAACCATGAGGGAAACGTTATATCCGAAATATGAGGTAATGAATGCATTTTCTATATTGTTATTTTGATGTTATTTAATAATGAACTTCCATAAATTGCATCTGACATAAAATTTACTGGACAGTTACTATATGATTTGTCAAACAATTATTGTCAAGGTCAGGATTGGTTGGATGAAACTGTAGAGATGATTTACATATATAAATAATGGTCACACTTATTATATATAGGAATGCATCCTTATATTTTTTCAAGTTTTGGTATACATATATAAGCTTTAACTATGATTAATGTGCTTCTTTAAATTTTATACTTACTACAGCTAGGCAAGAGTAACCTGTTTTCTTTTTTGAAGAGTATTTTATTTGCAGCTGCAAGTTACAAAGTCATGCAGGTTGTGTAGAGAATCCTCATGGTATTTTCATTTACTTTTTGGTACATGAAGACAATGGACATTTATCATGAAATTTTAGGTAATAATTAAGAATCCCTATTAAATTTGTTGGCAGTGGTAATCATATTATTGATATCTGCCTCATAATTAAGACTTTATAGTTCTCCTGGAAAACCAGATGGAACGTCTTTTACACTTTGGTGGAGAAGCAAACTTTATTTCAAACCAGTCTATTAGGGTAGCCAGGATGGTAGAAGAGAGCACATGGCCCCATGTCCTCTTGGCACAGGCTCATTTGGGAACCCCCAGGCCTTACTTATCACCAAGCACCTGCTGCATTTTCTCCTCAGGTTGAATCTAAGATGCTGTCTGTCATATGTCCCTGGTGTCTCAGGTTTCCAAGCATGTCCTCATTTAATGGAATAAGATAGTTAATTCTTCTTTGAAGTTCTGATAGGATTCTGAACTAAATCCATCTGTCTGTGAAACTTTGTTAGTTGAGCAATTTTAAGTCATTGCTTCATCTCAAAATAATATTTGTTGGGTGTGCAAGGGCCATTGTATACATGAAGTTATACATATGACTATATGTTCAAGACCTAAGCAAGAGCAAATTGGTCAAAATACCAGCATGGAAAGAGGGAGGGCTCATGAAGGCCCACCCTCCCCGAGGAGTTATAGGTAACTGATGGAGTTTTCTTTAGGGATGTTTTACCAAAAAGGCTACCTACATATATGCTCCAGTAGAGGGACCTTCACCTATGTCCACAAAGGCAGCACTAAGCAGATTCAGTGGCTTTAAAAAATGAAGCACATCAAATTAGGAGGGGAAAGTGTGGGGTGGGGGTAAGGAGTAATGGAGTAAGGGATTGAGAGGTATATTTGGTTAAAACTCATCTATATCCATGTATGAAATTCTCAAGCAATAAAAGTTTAAAAACATTAAATAACAGAATAAATGAAATAAAAGAGAAGGATGTCTTGGGCAGCAGTTCTGCAAACCCCCAAGGCAGGAAGAGAGGGGTTAATACGCTGAGCCAGTCAAAGGTGGCCTGTTGCCAACCGGAATGTACCTGGGCTTTCTGAAAAACTATTAGCGTGTTTAAATGTCAGGTAGGAAACAGTGCAGGTGTCAGTGGCCAGCATGACATGCTCTACTGACTGCTTTAACAACTTTGTTTTTCCTATAGGGTTTGGGATGTGTGCCCAGTCACCTGGTGGACAAAATGGCAGTCACAACCAAGATGGCTGTCATCACATTGAGTGGCTGCCTACATGGATTATCTCCTTTGTTGATTTTGTTACCAGTTATTTTTTGTTTACTTATTTAAAAAGAAAATTCTAGGGTTGATACAGATAGAAGGAATCTTCTTGAAATTTTGACAGGACTGGACCATTTGGGAAAGTTCTAGTGATTTAAATGCTTTCCTTATTAATTTTTGAGCTACATATATATAGTAGTTTTGAGTAGGCTGTTAACTTATTACAGAAAACCATGTGTTTCATGAGATACCTATTTCTTTTTCTCAGTTTTAATCTGTTGTAATGTTGCATAACTTTTCTTCCTATTTCTCACAGTTTTCATATCTATAATAGGATTTTTAGAAAGTACCTTAATTTTCTTGTTTTTTTTTTGTTTTTAGCTGTAGTGTTTACCCTTTATCAAACTACTATACATAGTAGAACCATCATTAATACATTTCTAGTGAGATTTACAATCTCAAGCTGTTAGATATCATGGCCTGTCAGTAGAAAAAGGAATGAATTCAGTATACCTTCTTTGAGTAAAAATATTTTGGATTAATATTACATCACATTTTGCCATTGTGAAAATTAGTTATTTTTCTTTTGAATTTTTTTGATTATTGACTCCACGGCTTATCATAGAATGTTGATATTCTGTTTAGTCATTTCTTTAATTTCTTTTACTGAATTTTAACTGTTTTCTTATTCTTTTAAAGTATTATAAATATAACATAACTTTTGTATAAGGATTTAAGTTATTTCACCATTTTTCACTTAGCATCTTCATTTGTTTTTAAAAATAATTTGTTTTGGATGGAGTAGTTATCATTTTCTTTTGGATATTCCACTTAGGTGAGGAGGGGTTTTAAAAGTTTAAAAAATATGATATTTTTTAAAAAGTATATTATTGATTCTTAATAACATATAATATATATTCTTTAAATTTTTAGAAATTATTATTTGTGTTGTGGTTTCATGGTTTATTACATAACCCAGTATCCAGTAACCAAGCCAGGGACATTACATGTAGTTACCATTGTTGACACTGAGCTGGACTAAGCAGAGCATAGCTTACGTGATCAGAGTCTTGGATTTGAATCTTTTTGCTTCCTAGGTAACTCTGTCTATGCTCCAAAAACCCATTTTTTTATATTAAGCATGTTTTGAAGATTTAATGAGGCATTAAACTGTGTGTATGCTGTTAGGCACCTTATTTTGAGAAATATTTTGATAGCTTCTGAGACTTCAGTATATGATCTGTGCTTGTATTTATTTTTTACAGTAAACAACCATTGATTTTTAATTGGTTCCTCTGTTTTGACAGAAAATATGGTGTGAAAGCTTTTGCCTTTGTTTGGCTAAAAATGTCCCTTTAAATACTTAATAATACAGTTACTTGAATGTCTTATGTGAGCATAGGGCAAATGGTTGCAAAAGTTCTCTTTCATATCAGGTAGTCTTTGAAGAATAGCAGTCTCTGAGTGTCTTTCTGCTACAACCAGTAATTTTTGTCTTCTATTGTGCTATAATTTTTTTTTTTGGTAAAAATATACTGTCCTGGCTAGTTTAATGTCAACTTGACACAAGCTAAAGTCATCTGAGAGAAAGGAATTTCAATTGAGAAAATGCTTCCATATATCCAGCCAAGGGCAGGCAAGTCTGTAGGGTATTTTCTTAATTAGTGATTGAGTGGGGAGGGCCCAGTCCAGCCCATTGTGGGTGGTGCCACCCCTGGGCTGGTGGTTCTGGGTTCCATAAGAAAGCAGATTGAGTAAACTGTGTGGAGAAAACCATTAAGCAGCACCTTCATGGCCTCTGCATCAGCACCTGCCTCTAAGTTCCTGCCCTGCTTGAGTTCCTGCCTTTGATGATAAACAGAGATGTGTAAGTATAAGTGAAATAAACACTCTCCTCCCAATGTTAATTTTGATTAGGATGTTTCCTCATGACAATAGAAACCCAGTCACAGTGGTTCTCGGCCTTCCCAGTGCTGGGACCCTTTAATACAGGTCCTTATGTTGTGTTGACCCCCAGCTATAATGGTATATTATTTGTGTTTTAATAAATAAAGCTTGCTTGGAGATCAGGGGGCAAAACAGTCACATTAATCAGCCATACAGGCCAGGGAGTGGTGTCACACACCTTTAATCCTAGAACTCGGGAGAAAGAGGCAGCTAGATCTCCGTGAGTTCAAGGCTATCCTGGGCTATACAAGATGGATCCAGAAACAGACCCCAGTGGTGGTGGTTCTCACCTTTAATTCCATAGTTTGGGAGTTACATACTTTTAATCCCATTACTAGGGAGGTAGAGATAGGAGCAATATTGCTAGGCAGAGAGAGGAATGCAAATGGGAAGAGACAGGAGCTCAGCGGGGTGTGGAGTCTGAAGATTTGTGGAGAGAGGATCTTGTCTTTTCAGTTTGAAATTTTTGATAGAAGTAAAAGGTCTCTCTCGTGGTTGACTGATGTGGGACTCCCCTCTGTATGCTGTGAATATGTTTTATTGATATTTGTTAATAAGGAAGCTGCTTTCGGCTAGTGACTTAGTAGAGTAAAACTAGGCAGGAAATCCGAACAGAGATGTAGAGAGAGAGAGAGAGTAGGCGGAGTCAAAGAGATGCCATGTAGCTGCTGAAAGAGACAAATGCTGATATACTTTAGCCAGTACAAGGCATAAGAGAACTTCAAATTTCCTATTTCATGAAAAAGTCTTCCAGTTACTATGGGCCTGTAGGCTTAAGATTGATGCCCCAATGTTACAGAAGAACTTCGGGTGACTGCCCAGGCAGCGAGATGTCTCTGTCAATTTTAGAGTTTTGGAAGTTGCTTACAATGCACTCCCTGTTTACCTAGGTAATATTATATCCTTCTGGAGTCTTTGATAGAGTTGACAAAAGATAGTTATAACTATAAAAGATAGAATAGATATAAAATTTTAGACTCACAAAGATAGAATCGATGACAGTATTTTTCTTAATTTGCCAAATGTAAATGGACTAAATATTGTAATTGTAATTCTTCCTTGATAACTGTTTTGTTATATATAATCTTGCTATGTTAAAACCTTCCTTTTTAATTAGACAGAAGAGGGAAGGTGATGTGGGATTCCTTTCTGTATGTTGTGAATATGTTTTATTGGCATTGGTTAATAAAGAAGCTGCTTTTGGCCAATGACTTAACAGACTATAACCAGGTTGGAAAAGATATATAGAGAGAGTAGGCAGAGTCGAGGAAATGCCATGTAGCTGCCAAAGGAGACAGATGCCAGAACTTTACTCAGTAAGCCTTGTGGCAAAACACAGAATGATAAAAAATGGGTTAGTTTAAGATAGAAGAGCTAGCTAGCAATACACTTAAGTGACTGGCCAAACAGTGTTGTAATTAATATAGTTTCTGTATGATTATTTCAGGTCTGAGTGGCCAGAAATAAACGAGCCTACAGTTGGCTGCTTTGCTTTTCTGATCTTCAGCTTGAAACCCAATATCTGTCTTTGGGTTTTTATTAACCATGCTACATTCAGCCATAAAATTATTTTCTTTGCTACTTATAACTGTCATTTTGCTACTATTAATTGTAATGTAAATATCTGTGTTTTCTAATGATCTTAGGAGACCTCTCTGAAAGGGTAGTTCAACCCCCAAAGGGGTTGTCACCCACAAGTTGAGAACCACTAAAAGGATGAACAAAATTTAATGCTGATTCCTAAATTGCCTTAGCAATGATAATATTACACTACTTTTAAAAACTGACTTTTAAATTTCAGTCTTTTTTAACTATAAAGTTAGCACTTCATCATATAAATAAAGAATAGCAAGGTTCAGCTAACCATGAAACTATCAGCTTGCCAAATTTAGGTCTTCCAGTTGTTTCCGAATACCAGAGTCACTGGCTGTAAGATTCATGAGCATACTTTGCATGGCTTTTTCCTCTCATAATAACACACAGGTATTGTAACTTACTTGGGTGATAGATTTCAAAGCTTAAGTCATTTAAGAAAACTTGTACTCTAGTTTATACTTAGAGTACTTACTTGTGCATGAGAATGAAGTCATTTGTTAACAGTAAGGCCTAATTACACTTCCTGTTAATAATTTCGGTGTTGATACGTAAGACATCTACTGCTACTCTACCAGACTGTAATGTCACCAATATCTCCTAAGAGTTAAAATTACAGAAATCAAGTGCACATTCCCATTTGACCCAAGGCCGGAGCCGTACTGTGAGTTTTGCATTAATATGACGTCTCTAGTTGGATTTTCGTGCATCTCTGGGAGTGACTCTTTTACTGCAGGTCTTTTATTTACTTTGCTAACAATGTTGATCAGTTGAATAGTGAGTATAAGCATTGAAAATATTCCGTGACATTATTTAATACACAATTTAATCTTTTATCACAGAGTGTTCAGACAAGCAGAATTTTAACTGAGAAAATTTCTGAAAGCAAAGAAAGTGTGGTTATTTTGGATACATACACCAGAAGAAGTTTTAAGGTATGTATGACTTTGACTCTGAATTTAAATTGATTAGCATATCTTCCTTTAGCTTGGGAATTGTTTCTGGAAATTTTATTACTTTGAGGAATATTTCAGACCAGCCACCTGTGTCTGTGCAAACACATTGATTCCCATTGTGGCGTTCTTAGAATGTTCAGAAGATAGTATTCATTAATCAATGGCAGGATATTTGTGTGTTTCTTTCCTAAAATTGCAAGCTTCCCAATTCTTTTTTTGCCTAGGACTTAAATGCTTAAGTGTGTGTGTGTGTGTGTGTGTGTGTGTGTGTGTGTGTGTGTGTGTGACATGGAGTGGGAACAGGCTTGCGAGATCCCACCCACAGCTGAGGGGGAATTGCCAATTGATGATTGCTGTGGGAGGAGCGTTAATTTTCTTCAGGGATGTGGGACATCAGGCGCTATCTGTGTTTCAGTCGATGGCCCTAAACTATGCAAAACAGACAGCCCTAAGCAGACTCAGCAGATATAAGGAATAGAGGACTTGAAGTTGGGAAGGAAAAGTGGTAGATGGCACAGGGGAGAATGGAGTGGGGGTGGATTAGATCAAAACATATTATATGCATGAGCGCCTGCGCGTCACAGGTTCTTGATTTCTGTTATCTCAAGCTTAACTTAAGAATTAGCAATTTTAATTTCTATAAAAATGACTAAATGAAGTGACACTAAATTAGGTCACTTAAGGAAACGACTTATTAAGTAAGAAAATATATTTTAATTAGAATTTGTACTTTTTCATTAATTTATAAGAATTATTATTACTCAACTATCATATGACACTTTTCATTTGCTGAACAGTGACTATGGTTAATGTGTTTTTACTTGATTATTTTACAGTCTTTAGTAATAAAAAAATCTGCATCATATGAGAATATCCAAAAATATTCCAGTGCACCATACACACGATTAAAGGTATTCTAACTTTTTGACTTTTGTATTTTAAAATATGTTTGTATTTCTAGCAATAAAAATCATGTTATGCTCTTTTCAAAAGTTTGAACAGTTATACTATTTCTTACTATTATACTTTGAGTTAATTGCAGTTTCATGAGATAGGGAGTATAATAAATAATGCAGGGCCACTATCTCTATGGGTGTGAGTGCATTTTAAATACACACGTAGCTTTTGTGAAATTCCTGCTTGTGGAATTTGTGTGTGCAGATACACACACATACACACACACACACACACACGCACACACACACCATCTAGTCCAGGAGTCCAGGTGGTAAAGTGAAAGGACCTTCATTTGATCCCCAGAACCGATGTAAATAAATGCTGAGTGTGGTGTCTCATGCTTATGATCCAGCACTGGGAAGACAGCCAGAAAATAGGTAGAAAAATGATACAGTAAAGAGTTCAAAATAAATTTTTTTTGTTAGCGATATTATTATAAAGTTATAATGATTAATGTTTAGCCATTGCAAGTCACTTATAATTATTATGTTAATATATTCATGCTAAAATTAGGTTTGTTAGCAGATAATATAATAAAATGGATTTTTTTATTTAAACTTACAAATATTGAATGGAAAGTTATTGTAGAGTGTAGGTTAATAGTGGTATATGGGAATACAATGTTGTTAAAGTCTTTTTAAAATAGACTCACAAGTTAATTTTATAAAATAAGGCCTTTTAATAATTTATTATGTTTAATTAATGTAGTATTTTTTACAGTGTTTTAATTTACAGTGTTTTTATGAAAACCAACCAAATTATTGTACTTTGCATTAACCCACTGTTAACTTTATAAATTGCCTTTTGAATAAGCTTAGGAACTTTACCAGACATGTAAAGAACTCAAAATGAAAAGCCTCAAGGTATTCTATAAAATGAAAAGAGGAGGAACTCAACAAAATTTATTCTGTAAAGCCATAATTACTCTGATACCAAATCCCAGAAAATGACCACCACCACTGCCAAAATAAAGCCATTTTCTTTGATAAACTTAGACACAAAAACTGTCAATGAAATTTAGCCTGCAAGCTGCATTCATTAGCACATCAAGGAGAGGGCTAGTGAGGTGGCTCAGCAGGTAAGAATTTTTGCCACTAAGCCTGATCAAACTAAGTTTGATCTCTAACTCCAACATTATAGAAAGAAGAAACCAACTCTCACAAATTGTCCTCTGATCATCACACATGCATATAGAACATAAATAAATGTGAAGAATTAAAAACCCATCCATTATGATCAAGTTGGCTCCATTCTAGATGCAAATGTGTGGTTCAGCATGCACATCAATAAATGTAACACAGTTCATAAATAGAATAAAATGTAGAAATCACATAATCATGTCAATAGGTAACAGGATAAGCATTCTTGATGCTAAAATCCCCAAAAGAAACTAGAAATAGAAGGAACCACCCTCATTGCGATTATGCTATCTATGAACAAACCTATATCCAACATTACACTAACTAGGGAAAAAAACTGAAAGAATTCTCTCTAAAGTCAAGAATGATACTTGTGTGTCCACTGTTGTACTCTCAATCAATACAATGCTAGAAGTCTTACTTAGCAATAAGAAAAGAGAAAGCAATGAAAGGGTTACAAATGGGGAAAATGACAAATTATCCCCATTCACTGTGTTTCTTTACCTAAAAGATCAGAAAGGCCCTGTAGACCTGATAAGCACAAAAATCATGGGCTGTTTACACCCACCAATAACTAACATCCTAAGATAGAGACAGGAGGGAGACCAATACCATTCGCTACGGCTACAAAGGAAAAAAGAGAGAAAAGGAAAAGCACGGCAATAGAAAGGCAGCAGGAGAACCAAAGCATTGAAGAAAGAGTGCGTTTTAGTTAGGGTTTCTATTGCTGTGACAAAGACCAAAACTAAAAGGAACTTGGGGAGGAAAAGGTTCATCTCATCTTAGGACTCGCAGGTCACAGTCCATTGTTGAGGAGGTCAGGGCAGGACTCAAGGCAGAAACCTGGAGGCAGGAGCTGAAGCAGAAGCCATGGAGTAATGCGGTTTACCTACCTGTTCCGCGTGGCACATTCACCCACTTTCTTATACCATCCAGCACCACCGTAGCTGCCCTGCCCCCGCATTAATCATTGGTCAAGAAAATGCACCATAGGCTTGACCAGAGACCAATCTGATGGAGGCATTTTCTCAATTAAGATTCTGTCTTCCCCAATATGTCTAGGTTTGTGCCAAATTGATAAACACCAACCAGCACAAAATCTAACAAAGGAAGTGAGAGATCTTTGTAACAAAATACTTTGAAGACACTAGAAGACGGAAATATCTCCTGTGTTCATGGTTGGCGGAGCTAATATTGTGAATATGACCAGGTTACCAAAAGTTGTCTATAAGTTAGTTCATTGCAATGATTATCAAAATTCCCACAAAATCCTTCAAAGAAATGAAAGAAACCCCACGTAAACACAAAATGCTGATTAGCTAAATCAGTTCTGAGCACAAAGGGCAATGCTAGAGCTACCCCAGTACCATCAAAGGCATGATGATAAGATAGCAGGGTAATAGCACCAACGAGACACAAAAATGGCATAATAAGGTAGAGAACTCATAAGGTCAGGGTCATCAGGTTCTCAGCACAGGTGCTGAAAGCATATGTTACAGAAACCAGCCCGCTTTAACAAGTGGTTCTGGGAAAAACCTGGGTACTCACATGAAGAAGGATAAAACCAGATCCTTATATCCAGAAAACAATTCAGCCTGCATCTTGTACCTTAATGTAAGACATGAAATACTGAAATTATTGATGAAAAACTCTGTAAGATATTGGCATGAGCAACAACTCTCCTAGTTGCTCAGGAAATAACAAGAACTGAAAAATGGGATTGCATGAAATGTCAAAGCTTCTGTTCAGGAAGGGAACTATGAACAGAGTGGAGAGACAGCCTACAAAATGTGAAACAGATCTTTGCCAGATATTCGTGTGGTAGAAATTAATATCCAGCATGTAAGAAGAACAACAACCACAAAAACAAGAGAAGAATCCAATCACTAAATGGACAAATGAAGAAAACAAACAGTTTTCAAGATTCAAAGTCCAAATGGCTGATAAATACATGGGAAAATGTCTAACATTCTTAGCCATCAGGTAAGTACAAACCGAAGCTACCCTGGTAGTCTGTCTCATCCCAATCAGTATGGCCATTATCAAGAAAACGGATGACAACAGGCATTGGGGAGAGTATGGGCAAAGAGTGCATATGACTAGTGAGAATGTAAATCAGTGTAGCTATGGTAGAAAATCAACGGAGTTTGGCCAGGAAACTGAAAAGAGAGCTTCCAATTATCCAGCTTAACTGCTCCCGTATATATTCCCGAATGAATCAAAACCAGAATACAATAAGCATATCTGCATACCCATGTTTATTGGAGCTCTGTTCACAAGAGACAAATTATCATCGGTCTGGATGCCGTCAGTAGATAAGTGATTGGATGTAGAGTATGTGGAATACAAAATGAAGTCATATTCAGCCATAAAAAGGGTGAAATTGTGTCCTTTGAGCAGAAGCGGATGTAGGCTGGAGATCATCATACGATGTGAAATAAGTCATCTGAAGAAAGGTGAATATTGTATTTTTTCTCATGTGTATATCTAGATTTTTAAAAAACATGGAAGTAGAAGGAAGACTGTTTGGGAAGAGGAAGGCCATCAGGGTGAAGGGATAAGAAAAGAATGGGGATGAACATGGTCAAAGTACATTACACGCATGAGAATGTCATGATGAAACCTGTTGCTTTCTACAATTCATAGATACCACTGACAACTGTAAGAGAATATTATTTAATATTTATTCAATAAAGCCAAACCACATTAATTGCAGTTGTGGTTGTATTAACTTTAAGTGTAGAACAACTCAATTGATGATGTGTATTTCCACCTCTGTTTTCTTATTAAGAGATCAAAGTCTACTGTTGAGTTGCAGAAAAAAGGGACCCCACCGCCGTTTATAGTTAAGGACAACGTCGACAGCAACCTGAAACAGCTGCTGTTCCAGAAGAGGAAGGAGCTGGAGCGCCAGCTTGCCAAGCAAAGGGGGATGTTTGAGCCCCCCATAAAAGGCAGCCTTGAAACCATGAATGAGTCGGAGAGCTTGAAATACCTGTCTTTTTCTCTTGTTGACGCATCCAGAAAAGCTGGCATTAGCTACATTGTGTACCCCAGGAAAAAGAAGAAGCTATGGAAGAAAGGACTGAAATTCCAGAAGCTTGCCCTTGTGTATGACCAGCTCTCCAAGCCTCCGAAGAAATTAGAAAGGTTCTGTTCAGTTTTTATGGCTTGTGGAGGATATTATTAGTTTGGGAACTTAATTTTATGATTTCATTCAGTATTGTTACTGTTAATTCTCGATGGAAAATATGCTAGTTGGAGAGTAAATCTCCCATTTTAAAATATGTAGGCATTTCATAGTATGAATATTGAATTGCTTAACTTCCCATTTTAGGACTGAATCCATTTTATGTCTGAAAGAGTCTCTTAGCAGAAAGAAACAAGATGTAGCAATGCATTTGCTAAAATGGCTTGATGCACAGGTCCAATCCCTATTCTAAATGAATACCATCCACTCCAAAACCAAGGTAGATGGCTGATAGTTAACTGTTTACAGATTTACATTTGTGCTGAATTGTGCAACAAATATAATAAACAATTTGTGTGTTGTGAGCCTTTCTTCAAGGATCGACACACAGATATAATTATGTTTGATCTTCAGCTGGAGGTAATAATAGCTGGAGAACCTGAAGTGGAAGCAATGCCAGCTCCTGGTATGATCATGTTTACTGTGTAAGACACAGATGCTTCTTGTAACCCATGCATCTGACAGAAGTTTCCAAAAAGCCCAGGACTGATTTCTCTTTAGACATTCCTGGGTGATAGTCTGTTAAACTCACACCCACTTGGAAAGTAAAGACTTTTGTGGTGATAAGGGAGTAGAAATGTTTTGTTTATTTCATTGTTATTAAGACACACTGGCTCTTTGGTGTGGTTGGTGACTTATTATCCTGGGACTCTGGAACTTAAAACTTTGTGAGTGACAGCAGGGACAATAGTGCGGGAGTGCTACTCGGACCTGAGGTGTCCTGTGTGCTGATCTCCACTGCTCCAGTATAGCAGGAAGATTTTCAGGAGGTTTCATATAGATTTTTTTTTCTGAGCTGAAAAAAATCCCGTAAGGAAGAATCAGACATTTAATGTGTTTTTTTGATACGCTTGCTGATTTCAAAGTATGAACCTTTGTCATCACAGTAAAAAACAGGGCCACACTATTTTGACTGGTCCCAGGTGACTTCTATCTAAAGAAAGGTTGTAATAGCAGATTAAACACTTTCTGGGAGTTTTCGCAATGCTTAAAGACATTTTGTCATTTCAAAGTAAGTTTCACCATTTTAAAAATTCATCTAAAAATTTATTATAAAAGGTTGCAAATAAAAATAAACCACACACTGAAATTAGCCAGGCCCAAAGACTGTACAGTGGTCTTCTATATAATTAAAGTAGACAATGAGAACGGAAGCTGCGGGGCTTCATGTTGGTGTTTATCTCTTTCCTCCCAAATGTATTTCTGTGCACTGATCCACCATCCCAAACAAGTAATCCATGGCATACTTAAAACCAGAAAGTCAATTATCTTCATGTCCTTTCTTATAACTGTGTCCATTGCCTGCATTCAGTCTTTCCTCATCCTCTAATATTTAGCCTTTCTTGTTTTTTCTACACATTGTACTTATGTATGTGTTACATTTTGTATATATTTGCATATATATATATATGAATACTATTGAGCTTTAAAGAAAAACAAAAAATCACAACATTTGTAGGAAAATGGGTAGATTCAGAATGTATACTATTACGTGAGGTCACACAATCTAAGAAAGAAAAATACCATGCATGTTCTCTCTCATGTGGAATCTAGACAACTTTCACCATTTAGAAGAATGTATTTGCCTCTCTTAATAACCTGGCTTAGAATTTGCATATGCTGTGACACTCACAGCAGGAGGTACAGGAGGGGCACAGCTCTGTGCGCTGGCAGTGAAACAGCTGTTTATATCCGGGATGGTGCATCAGTACTTTCTATTTCAGTGTAGATAGGAAGTAATGGTTAGCTCAAAACAAGTTAGGGAGCAATTTGAAAATAATAGTATTTCTATAGTTAGGACATTTCCCATTAATTTTGGTGACTAAGAAATGCCATTCTTACCATTTTACATCTAGCTTTGCTAGATGACAACCATTCTTGGCTAATTCCTTAGAGATTCGAAGTAGGTCATATGTGCTTTCACATGTGAAGTCAAATCTTGACTCCAGAAAGTTGTTCCTGCAGAAGGTCATTTGGACTAAAGTCCCAGACTCACGCATTTCCTTTCAGTCCCCTTGAGATAGGCTGCCCCTATCTTTCTCCTCCTTAGCTTGGTTATGGCAGAATGCCACATACCTGCAATAACAGCAAGCCTTCACTGTTCCTTTAGATCTTATCTTCGGCTCTGAGCCCTGAGTCATGGGACAGGCCAGTGAGGGACTAGGAGGAACCTTTGGTAGATGATGTCTTTGCTCATCTGGCATGCTTCAGCTTTTCCTTATTCTGTTTCTCTGAGAACTGGGGGCAGTTTACCTCCAGGAACAAGGATGTGCCAGCTGTCTCTGCATCTGAATTCTAGCTGCCGTGCACTAGGCCCTTGGTGACCAGGCCTTGCCACGTTATTTCTTAGGTCATTTCCTCATCTGAAAGATGAGCTTCTCTGCTGAAGTTACTTCCAGCTCAAAAGTCTCACATGTCAAACGGTAAAGTCAGCTTTATCCTGATACAAATGGAATACCTTCGGCAACCCATTTAAGCTGTTGAAAACTTCCCTGTCTCCTTCAACAGGGTCACATCCCATCTCAAGCTAATTACGTGAACACATATTCCACCTCA
This sequence comes from Ondatra zibethicus, assembly GCA_004026605.1. Lineage (NCBI taxonomy): Eukaryota > Metazoa > Chordata > Mammalia > Rodentia > Cricetidae > Ondatra > Ondatra zibethicus. Next base: position 276,877 of record PVIU01000349.1, on the reverse strand, counting down.
AGAGCCTGGCCTCTCTACATCACAGATGAAGCAGCAGGTTAATTTATTGTGTTGCTTCTTCAAGGGAGAAACTGTGAAACATACTCTTGGCTATGAAAACATGGATCTAGACTTTACGTTCATGCTTTTTCCTTTTTCTTCCCTTTTAATTTGGGCTATTTAATTTCAGTGATCCGAGACTATAGCTTTCCCTTGTAAAAGTTCACCCATTATCTGTGTTTGCATTTTACATTCTTCTGGAAACTTGCCTAGCAGGTTCTAGTTGCTTGCTCCCTTTAAGATATTACAATTATTTTATCAGCTGAGAAGATAATGTGTGCTCATTGTGAAAAATGTAGAAAATATTGCAGATCCCTCATTAAATCGCCATTGACATAGTTTTGAATGTGTACATGGAAACACAGCCAAACAGACCTGTGGGAAGAGATTAGCCTTTATGCCTATGCATGCATGTTAAATGTGTGCTTGCATATTATATAGAGAATTCTATATAATTCTGGCATCGATTGTTTCTGTGGTGCAGGTAGTTGGTGGGGATGGGTTGAGAAGACACTTCACTGAGAGTTACTTTATGCTTTCTACATTGTTTGAATTTTTCTACTGGACATATAGTTATGGTTAAAAGTAACTTTTTGATTTTCGTTTTTAAAAGTTTCTTGGGGGAAAATCAGTGGAATGTGGGGATTCTCAAAATATGTCTGCATCCACCGTGAATATCTTGCAGAGAAGATCAATGGACTCCAGATTAAAATGTAATCTGTGCTCTTTCCCAGATTTACAGAGCTAAATGAAATATACATGCATTTTAGTATCTATTATTTTGTAATTAGATCTTAGAAGCAATGGTCACCTGTGCTTTAGAGCTGGAAAGTACTGCCAACAAAGCAAGAAACTAGCAGATAGTGAAGGAAATTACTACTTTAGTCCAGCAGTATTGTTCAGAGTAAATTTTTCGAGCACCTTCTGTATACCAGATACTATTCTAGATAGGAAACTGAAGATGAGGACACTGAAGAGGGCTAGCCAGTCCCCTGACCTAGTGTTTAAATCCTACTGGGAAAGTGACAGTGGAGAGATTGACTCATGATGTTGAGGAAGTGATAAGAATTATGACAAGAATAAGGCAAGGCCGTGGGAGCTGCTGTTTTAGACGGACTGCTTCAATGCCTCTATGACTTAGAACTGGACGGTATGGAGGAATGAGGTGTTTAGATCTCAGAAGAAAAGGTAAAAGCAAGCGCAAAAGCCCCAAGTTGCAGGATATGCCTGTTGTTTTTGGACAGCACCCAGACCAGTGTCTGAAACACAAGAGATTGCTAAGAAAGAGAAGTCAAGGAAGTGTTTGGGAGATAATACCAGGTATTATCCTATTAGCCAGAGGTCAAGGCTCTCGAGATGGCTTAGTGGGCAGGAATTCTTGTACAAGCACAGGAATGTGAGTTCAAATTCCCAGTACCCACATAAAAATGATGGGCATGGGTGCATGTGCCTGTAACCCCATCATTGGGGGTGGGGAAAGGCAGGGACAGGTGGGTTCCAGCAGCTCACTAGCTAGCTAGCATAGCTTAAATAGAGCTTCAGGTACAGTGACATATTGTGACTCAGGAATAAAGTGGAGACTGATAGTGGGTAACACCCGACATCCTCCTCTGGCTTCTATATGTGCATCTATGGGTATTTGTACCCACACAAACTTGTGCACACACATACATACACCATACACATACACATAAATTAAAAAGGAAAGTATGTGTTTGTAAGTCATTTATGAACACGAGAAGAGGATAGAGATGTTTGCAGGCTGTGATAGATATAAATACAAAAGAGACCTGGAGAGTGGAGAGCATGTTGAAATGATCAAATATATCTTCCAGAAGACTCACCATGGTAGTGGTATGAATTAAGAAATTGTAGTGGAAGCTGAGAGACCCACAAGAAAGCAATTGAATGATCTATGTGAGAAATGACAGCTGGGTCTGAAGTCATAGCAATCCAGGTGGCAAAACGTGCCCACATTCTAGACAGATGTTGGGAGTACAGCCAACAATGTTTGCTCATGGGTTGTTTGTAAGATATGAGAAAAAATGAATTAAGGATACTCCCAAAGATTTTTACTGGAGCAATTGAAAACATTGAAAGGTTTTCCCAGATGGTCAAGACTGCAAGGAGCAGGTGGGCATGGTGAGCATCAGACAAAGATCTAATAGGATTGCATATCAGTTTAGCTCTTCAGATCACAGTGACATTGCAGGACAGGTAAGGTGGTGGGTCAGCCAGTAAAGGTAGATACCTCTGACCCTGTTATGCAGATGTAAGCTTCCCTTGGCACACCAGGTCACTGCCATGGCAAAAGAAAGACAGACCAATAGCTGTAAATCAGGTGCCAGAAAGTGGGAACATTGCTCTCATAAATGTAGTTACCACATCCAGACCTAGGGTGGCCAACACCTGCTAATCAACACCTGCTTAAATTTACATTCACGATAAGTTGTGGTAACTTTTCTTCCAGACATTTGGCTTTAGCACTGGCCAGACAGGAAATGGAGATGTGGAGTGGTCACCTGTATTTGTCTTTGAAATTGCTGATAGCGCCATCACCATGAATTTGTGACTTTTCTTCAGTGATCTGGCGGCTTTCATTGTGTGTTATCTTCCTTCAGGGTGGTGTGGAGTGGGGTGAGCCCCTCCAGAGACTTCTGCTTGGTCTTTATTACCATTATTTCCTTGTCTACATTGAAATCTTGCTGAGTCACTCACTGCTGCAGTGTCCCAGGATGAGAAATTGACTACAGGGTGGGGCCTCCATAGGTCCATTTTTAGATAGTCCAAGTCCAATAATAGACTTCCTATTAGTTTATTAATTAATTCCTTACTTTTATTGATAGACTCAGTGACATTTGGAACTGGTATGTTTAGAGTTAGCATCTACTGACCTCCAGAAGGCCCAGGTATTTGTGTCTGGAATCTTTTGGGGGAAAATTTGTGGATGCGTGTGGGTGGGGTCCTCTCCTTGAGATCTGGCTTGTGCTACATGGCAAGCGAAGTTTTAGGCTGTGGACTCTTTTGGTCCTGAGATCTTGGCAAGAGATCATGAATCTCAAACATATAGCTATTTAGTTTTATGCCCAGCAGACCCATAAGTTTCTTGCTTATCTAAGACAAACAATACCTTAGCAGGCTGCCCATCTGTCTTATCACTGAGAAACTGTAGCCATTTAGTTATTGCCACAGGTCCTTGCAAAGTAAAATTCTCTTATTACCTTTCTGTTCCTGTGGCTAATTGTTGTAAATGTGTCTTTGGTTTCTGCGATGGCATGGCGGTTTTAAGCTGGGGTTTACCATTCTACAATCCTATTAGTCCCACTGTGACCATTGAACCAGATCAGTTCCTTCCTGGTCCTCCACTCACTGACGTCTGTCTCCGCATCTACTTTGCTTCTATGTGTGCCATCACCTCTGCATTTTCTGTCTTCCCTCCAGGAGATAGAGCTTGATTAAGGATGCCACATTTTACAGATCAATTCTCAGTCTCCCAAGGCTTAGAGCTCACTCTTCTACGGCAGTAGTTCTTAGAGTGTTGTCTTTGAACCAGTGTGTTTTATGTGGGATCTGGCGAGAATGTAAAAAGCCCAGGTCTCCACCCTCTGCTTGCTGAATTAGAGATTGTGAAGGGCCCAATTCTGCATCTCAGCAAGCCTCCTAGGCTGATGTACGGTAACTTGTAAGATCGTTTGCTAGGCATTGCGAGGGTAGGGTAGCCAAGGGTGAATTAACTCGGACCAGCAGCCACTAATCTAAGGCCACGCAGTAGAGGATCTGGGAGGGTGAAGAACTGGCCCGTACGGCTTTCCAAGATTATTCAGATCTCACAGCTGAGAGATTTGGGGGAATTCACAGATTGTGTAATTCATTGTAGGTATGAGGCAATGTGACAGTATGGTCATCAAAAGCTATTATGCAGGGGGAGATCGCATCTCACAGATGACTTCTCTTAGCCAGTTTCTCCTGTTAGGGAAGATAAGTGGCATTTGGGGAAAAATCACCTTTTTCCATGTCCGACTATGTTCCCTCCATAGTAGCTTCATTACCTGAGTGTACTTAAGAGGTTTGGACCCTTAGTAGGTACTGCCGCTTTCCTGTTCTTTCCAAGTGCCTCACTCAGCCCTCATCAGAGAAGCTTCCTCCTGCAGTAGATGGGAACAAACACGGAGATCCATAACAGGACAATGTACAGAGAGTGAGAGACTTTGGAGCATCTAGTCCTAAATTGGTTGTCTTTATCAATCCCTTACTCCCTCAAGACTCAGAGATCTCTGTGGGAGAGGAGGCAGAAAAATCGTAAGAATCAGAGGTGATGGATGACTACTAGGAAATGCTTTCAGACACAACAGGACTAATGCACATATGAACACATATGGAGACTATGATAGCAATACAAGACCTGCATGGGTTCAGGGGAGATGGGGTCCCAGCACAGAGAACAGGAAGTGGACACAAAGCCCCACCCTTAACCAGGAAGTTGTTTGCAACTGATAACTTCTGGAAAAGGGAAAATCAGTTTTCTCCAGTGGAGTGTCACTGGGTATAACAGGGCGGGCCCCATGCCCAGGAATAGTTGGGCAACACAGAAAGAACTTGATGATATTTCTGTGGTCCTTTTACTTCAGTTTGCTTTGTTTTGGCACTTTTTGTCCTACGGAATTTTTTTTTCCATTTTGATTCTTGTTTTGTTTTTGTTTCTCTTTGTTGGAAGAGAGACAGAGTGACAAAGAGAACAAACGTGTTGGGTGGTTGGGGAGGTGAGAAGGGTCTGGGAGGAGCTGGGGAGGTGAAAACATGATCAATATATATTTTATGAAAAACATAAATAAAATACAAATCCCTAGAAAAAGTGGCTGAGTGGTTACTGTAGTCACTCTTTTCATCCCAGTGATTGGTTCATACCCAACCTTGTAGTCTTCTGCCCTTCATCTGAACACTACTTGCTACCACAGGTGATAACTGAAGTTCTTATTCTACTGCATGTCATGTGTTATCTGGGTCCTGGTTTTATGCTATCTTTTCTGTATATTTCTTCAGCTCCCCTCTAATAGAAAACATACCAGCTAGAGTGCATTTTTAGCTTAGAATAATTTGGGAAGCACATGGCAAAGGTGTGGGGTAGAGGGAAGCCATGATTAATGTAGGATCAATTTATTTTCTACAATAAGTTTGAGAAGATAAACAGAGAGTAATTATTAAAACCTGGGAGAAAATAGTTGGGTAGGAAGGGTTTCTTTGAAGTCCTGATCTTTTTGGGCAAGTGTTATTTTTATATCTAGCTAGAGGTAGCCCACCTTGTAGGGCCCTGGAGCATAGAAACCTTGGCTTCAGTTCCTTGTGTCCCTCTCTTGAGGTTTCTGATAAAGCAGAGAACAAGGGGTCTTGTGGATGTAGTTTGTAGAAGTTGGTTTCCCAGGCTAGAGAACAAGGTGAGGAAGGAGTGGAACACAGAAGCACAAACAAAATACCTGGCAGAGAAAGCCTTTCTCAGGTGGTGCTAGATTAGAGATATGAATAGATTAGAGTCAGGGAGCCAAGGGGATACGGCTGAAGAACAGAGAGAGGATGAGACAGTGGTATCTCAGTGGCCTGGGCTGAAGTGTCTTGTGTCCCATCTTGAAGATGGTTTGCTCAGTCTGATTTCTAACAGAACCCAGGACCACCAGCAGAGGGGTAACACCAACCGTAATTGGTTGGGTTAATTAATTGCTAGTTAAGAACATGCCCTACAGTCTTGCCTACAGCTATGTCTCTCTTTTAGAGGCACTTTCTCAGCTGAGGCTCCCTACTCTAAGATGGCTTTAACTTGTGTCAAATGATACAATACTATCCAGCCTTGAGTCAGAACAGATGAGACTGGCTTGCACGAGAATGTGGAGTGGAGATTGCAAGAAGGGAATAAAAGAATGGGAGCTTTTTCTTACCTCTACTCTCCTACTTTGGCACCATGACTTTCTTACACTATAAATTCAGTAAAGCAAACACAATGGGGCTAAAACTTTTTCCAAACTAGCAGTAGACTGTGTTTATCCTGTCTCTGTTAGCTACTGTATGGTCACAATACAGCCAATGCTACTGAATACTTTTTCCTAACTTGCAGTAGACTGTCTTTATTCTGTCTCTGTTAGCTACCATATGGCCGCAATGCAGCCCATGCTTCTGAATGAAAGCTCTATTTTCAATGGAGAAGTTGAGGAGGAACCTATAGCTGCATCATTTGAAAGCATCTAAATGATCAAGTTTCATAGTTTACTGAAGAAATAAACTTCAGCCTTTGGAAGAACCATTTCCTTTATCCCTTCCAGATTACCTCCTAAATTCCCCACTGCAAGCATCCTGGTAGAAGATGAGGTTGTGAATTAGATCAGAAAGGAGAACTGCTGTCATTATCCCAGCAGTCTAGAGAAGCTGCCACATTAAAAATGTATTTCCACTTAGTGTACAGAGATTCTTCATACTGTGCTACAGCTTTGGTGATTGAAAAAGTGAACTTTGATTACATAAATTAGCAAGTTTTGATAATAGAAAAATAATAATAATTTTTTTGTGTGGTTGAGTTGAATCATGGATCAAAAGATAATTGTGTTTCTGTAATTAAAAATTAATCATTCTCTTTGAAACTAGATCAGCATCTCACGGAGTACTTCCTGAGCAGAAAAAATTTTTCCTTAAAGTTCCATTATACGAACGTCAAATAAGGTCTCCCAGTGTACCTGTGGTTTTAAATTTTGATCAGTTTGTTCAAAGTAAAGGAGGAATACCAGAAAATACTGATCCTCGGACATGGGTTATTGAGATCTTCGCTAAAGACAAACCTCAGAAAACACCTGCATCAGTTACGTTTATTCAGAAAGAAGTTCCCAAGCCAGTGATAGAACTCCCCAAGTTGGAATTAACTGATCATATCAAGTGTGACCTTCCCCCAGAGGTCATTAAATATTATGAATCTGAAGTGGAACAGTTGACTCAAGAGATAAGAAATGAGAAGAGAATTCCTGTGTTTGCCTATTGTCGGCGCGGAGCAATTTACAGAAAACTGGGAAAGTTGCAAAGTGCCATGAATGACCTACAAGAAGTAAGTTTTAAAGAATAAAAATAATACAGCTTACCGTTTTCATTCCCTTTATTTATACAGTAATTTTTGTTGAGGTGTTGAATGACAAATGATTGTAGTACAATTTATGGGATTGTGAAATACAAATATTGACATTTTCAAATGTTTATTAAAAACACTAGACTTCTGGTTTTTTAATTGGGAGGCTTTATTTTATGTTGTATGCATGTAAAGCCACTGGTATTAAACTCATTTAATAGTGTTATTTTTTTTTCCTTTGGAAAATCAATGTATCTAACTTTGTTTATACATGTGTTTTTCAGACCATATTTGTGGAGCCATTGTTTCTCAATGCCTATTGGCACCGACATTTCCTTTATCTTTTCCAAGACAAAATTAATGATGCTTTGGATGACTTGAATTTTATAAACAAATATAATAAAAACCATGCAGGTGGGTTATATATGGAGACAGCTACATTACCCGTCTCTTCATCTTGGCTTTTGTCATGATTATAAATACAAATAAACTGATAGGTAGAAGTTCTGTAAATTGGTATGACGGCTTCAGTTTTAGACTTCATATAAGCCTCGCGTTGTTTCCAAATGACTCATTATGTCTGAGTTTATTCCCTGGAGATCCATTTCAGCACAATCCCTTTCACGGATCTCACATGGAGAATATGAGCTCAAAATTGGGAGGTGATTTGTAAGTCTTTTCTTGACCGCACGTTTCAGAATGAGAACGTAATACTGCAAAGGCCTCGTAGTGGGTGAAATCCATACCTCGCTCATATGTACTGTTTTCTAATGGCTCAAACTTCTAGACACAGACCTTTCTAGAAATGTGGAATTGTCATGTGCATCTTTGAATCCTTAGCACTTCCAGAACCACATGACACAGCACAAGATGGCTGAATGTCTTCTGATCTGTGTTGGCATATGTGCTAAAAGTCCGCACAACTCTGTGTTATTCAAACCTAGCTTTTTACTGCAGTTGCTAGGACTGAAACATTTTACACAGATACACAGGTGAGTGGTCATGTTGCCACGTCAGAGTAAGACTACTTGAAACTGCAAATGAGTATTCAGATTTTGAGAATAAATCAGGTGTGGAAAAATGAAACGGCGTATACTAGTGAACATCATTCTAGGAATGCATTTTGAAGTGTGATTGCTGCTTTGAATTCTCACAGCTAAGGAAAAGATTGTAAAGCACAGTTTTTACCTTTCATCTTTAGAGGCATACTTGTCAAAGGCAGAGATTTTCAGAGAGAAGAAGGACATCACACTGGCAATTCTGAATTACAGTCAGGCAATCAAGTGCAGACCCAAAGATACTGATCTCTATTTCAAGAGGGGGGAGATGTATGAGAAGACAAACAGAGTGCTGGCCATTGATGACTATTCAAAAGTAAGCTTCATGATACCCCCTGCTTCCATTGATAGATTTTTGTATTGCAAACCTTTTTACAGACTTATTTAAGAGTGGTTGGCCTGTGGTATGCATGTGGACCAGATGCATGTCTGGTACCTGAGGTACCATCAGGTCTGTGGAACTAGGGTTACAGATGGTTGTGAGGCACACCATGGTACTGCGAACCAAAGCCCTGTTCTTCTACAAGAGCAACAAACTGCTCACAACCACTGAGCCATCTCTCCAGCTCCCTAGCAAACATTTTTAACAGTTATCATGTGTTTTATATAACCAAACTAATTATAAGTTAGGAACTAGCATTTCCATTGCTGGTATGTTATTATCACCAATTTTGCAATTTAAAAACATTGGTGAATAAATGGAAAACAAAAGGTAGATATGAAACATTGAGGCAACCCCAAAGAAGTCCCAGTATTTCTGGTACTCTATTCTTTTTTTTCTTCTAATATATTTTTTTAATTTTTTCATTCAAAATTTCCACTTCCTCCCCTCCTCCCATTCCCCTCCCGCTCCCCACTTACCCTCCTCCCTCCACCTCCAGTCCCAAGAGAGGGCAGGGTACCCTGCCCTGTGGGAAGTCCAAGACCCTCCCCCCTCCATCCAGGCCTAGGAAGGTGTGCATCCAAACAGACTAGGATCCCAAAAAGCCAGTACATGCAGTAGAGACAGGTCCCAGTGCCATTATCAATGGATTCTCAGTCAGTCCCCATTGTCAGCCACATTCAGAGAGTTTGGTTTGATCACATGCTCGTTCAGTCCCAGTCCAGCTGGATTTGGTGAGCTCCCATTAGATCAGGCATACTGTCTCAGTGGGTGGACCAACCCCTCATGGTCCTGACTTCCTTGCTCATCTTTTCCTACCTTCTGCTCTTCAACTGGACCTTGGGAGCTCATTCCAGTGCTCTGATGTGGATGTGGGTCTCTGTCTCTATCTCCATCATCGCCTGATGAAGGCTCTATGGTGATATTCGAGATATTCATCAGTGTGACTATGGGACAAGGCCAGTTCAGGCACCCTCTCCTCTGCTGCCAAAGTACTTAGCTGGAGAAATCCCCATGAACACCTGGGATCCCCTCCAGAGCCAAGTCTCTTGCCAACCCTAAAATGGCTCCCTTAATTAAGATATCTTCTTCCCTGCGCCTATATCAGCCCTTCCTCCATCTCAACCCTCCCACTCCCCCAAGCTCTCCCCAATTCTTCCCTTCTCCCTTCTGTCTCCCCCTCTCCCCTTCCCCCATCCCACTCCCACCCCACCCCCATGCTCCCAACTTTTGCCCAGTGATCTTGTCTGCTTCCAGTTTCCAGGAGGATCTATACATGTTTTTCTTTGGGTTCACCTTATTATTTGGCTTCTCTAGCCTTGTGAACTATAGGCTTAAAGTCCTTTGTCTATGGCTAGAATCCACTAATGAGTGAGTACATACCATATTCATCTTTTTGGGTCTGGGTTATCTCACTCAGGATAGTGTTTTCTATTTCCATCCATTTGCATGCAAAATTCAAGATGTCATTGTTTTTTTACCTCTGAGTAGTACTCCAATGTGTCTATGTTCCACACTTTCTTGATCCATTCTTTCATTGAGGGGTATCTGGGTTGTTTCCAGGTTCTGGCTATTACAAATAATGCTTCTATGAATATAGTTGAACAAATGCTTTTGGAGTATGATTGGGCATCTCTTGGGTATATTCCCAAGAGTGGTATTGCTGGATATGGAGGTAGGTTGACTCCCAATTTCCTGAGAAACCACTATACTGATTTCCAAAGTGGTTGCACAAGTTTGCATTCCCACCAGCAATGGATGAGTGTTCCCCTTACTCCACATCCTTTCCAGCATAGGTTATCATTGGTGTTTTTGATTTTAGCCATTCTGACAGGTGTAAGATGGTATCTCAAAGTTGTTTTGATTTGCATTTCCCTGAGGAAGTTCCATTCCACTAAGGAAGTTGTCCTTAAATATCTTTTGGCCATTTGAACTTCTTCTGTTGAGAATTCTCTGTTCAGTTCAGTACCCCATTTTTAATTGGGTTATTTAGAATTTTAATGTCTAGTTTCTTGAGTTCTTTATATACTTTGGAGATCAGGCCTTTATCTGATGTGGGGTCAGTGAAGATCTTTTCCCATTCAGTAGGTTGCCTTTTTGTGTTAATGACAGTGTCCTTTGCTTTACAGAAGCTTTTCAGTTTCAGGAGGTCCCATTTATTTATTGTTGCTCTTATTGTCTGTGCTACTGGGGTTATACGTAGGAAGTGATCTCCTGTGCCCATGTGTTCCAGTCTACTTACCACTTTCTCTTCTATCAGGTTCAGTGTGGTCAGATTTATATTGAGGTCTTTAATCCATTTGGATTTGAGTTTTGTGCATGGTGATAGATATGGATCTATTTTCATTCTTCTACAGGTTGACCTCCAGCTATGCCAGCACCATTTGTTAAAGATGCTTTCTTTCTTCCATTTTATAATTATAGCTCCTTTGTCGAAAGTCAGGTGTTCATAGGTTTGTGGGTTAATAACCGGATCTTCGATTTGATTCCATTGGTCAACGTCTCTGTTTTTATACCAATACCCAGCAAGCTGTTTTCACTACTGTAGCTCTGTAATAGAGTTTTAAGTCAGGGATGGCAATGCCTCCGGAAGTACCTTTATTGTATAGGATTGTTTTCGCTATCCTGGGTTTTTTGTTTTTTCATATGAAGTTGATTATTGTTCACTCAAGGTCTGTGAAGAATTTTGCTGGGATTTTGATGGGGATTGCATTGAATTTATAGATTGCCTTTGGTAGAACTGCCATTTTTACTATGTTGATCCTACCAATCCAAGAGCATGGGAGATCCTTCCATTTTCTGATACTCTTCAATTTCTTCCTTCAAATCCTTAAAGTTCTTGTCAAATAGATCTTTCATTTCCTTGGTTAGTGTTACCCAAAGATACTTTATGCTATTTGTGGCTATCGTGAAAGGTGATGTTTCTCTGATTTCCCTCTCTGCTTATTTATCCTTTGTGTATAGGAGGGCTACTGATTTTTTAAATTTGATCTTGTATCCTACCACATCACTGAAGGTATTTATCAGCTTTAGGAGTTCTTTAGTAGAGTTTTGGGAGTCACTTATGTACACTATCATGTCATCTGCAAATAATGAAAGTTTAACTTCTTCCTTTCCAATTCAAATTCCCTTGATCTCCTTATTTTATCTTATTGCTATTGCTGGAACTTCAAACACTATGTTGAAGAGATATGGAGAGAGTGGACAGCCTTGTCTTGTTCCTGATTGTAGTTGGATGGCTTTGAGTTTCTCTCCATTTCATTTGATGTTAGCTGTTGCCTGCTGTATATTGCTTTTATTATATTTAGGTATGATCCTTGTATCCCTAATCTCTCCAAGACCTCTATCATAAAGGGGTGTTGAATTTTGTCAAATGCTTTTTCAGCATCTAATGAAATGATCATATGGTTTTTTCTTTCAGTTTATTTATATGATGGGTTACATTGATAGACTTTCATATGTTGAACCAGCCCTGCATCTCTGGGATGAAGCCTATTTGATCATAATGGATAATTTTTTGATGTGTTCTTGGATTCAGTTTGCCAGTATTTTATTGAAAATTTTTGCATCAATTTTCATGAGTGAGATTGGTCTGTAATTCTCTTTCTGGTTGAGTCTTTGTGTGGTTTTGGTATCAGGGTAACTGTATCTTCATAAAAAGAGTTTGGCAATGAGTCTTCTGTTTCTCTTATGTGAAACACATTAAGAAATATAGGTACCAGCTCTTCTTGGAAGTTCTGGTAGAATTCTGCATTAAAACCGTCTGGTCCTGGGCTTTTTTTGGTTGGGAGGTTTTTGATGACAGCTTCTATTTCCTTGCGACTTATAGGTCTATTTAAATTGTTCACCTGGTCTTGATTTAATTTGGGTATATGGTACTTATCTTAAAAAAATGTCCATTTCTTTTACATTTTCTAATTTTGTGTCATACAGGCTTTTGTAGTAAGACCTAATGATTCTCTGAGTTTCCTCAGTGTCTGTTGTTATGTCCCCCTTTTCATTTCTGATCTTGTTAATTTGAGTGTTCTCTCTCTGCTTTTCGATTGGTTTGGAAAGGGGTGTGTCAATCTTGTTGATTTTTCTCCAAGAACCAGCTCTTTGTTTCATTGATTCTTTGGATTGTTTTCAGTGTTAGGGTTGATGTGTGCTTTGAGTTCTAGTAATGTTTCTTTTACATATGTGGGTGCTTTCATATTAAGGGCATAGATATTCAGGATTGAGACTTCATCCTGATGAATTGTTCCTGTTATGAGTATAAAGTGTCCTTCTCCATCTCTTCTGATTGATTTTAGTTTGATGTCAATTTTGTTAGATATTAGAATAGTCACACCCACTTGTTTCTTAGGTCTGTTTGATTGAAAAACCTCTCCCCAACCCCTTACTCTGAGGTAGTGTCTGTCTTTGAGGTTGAGGTGTGTTTCTTGTAAACAGCAGAATGTTGGATCCTGTTTTCGTATCCATTCTCTTAACCTGTGCCTTTTTATAGGTGAATTGAGTCCATTGATATTAAGTGATATTAATGACCAGTGGTTATTAACTCTGGTTATTCTTTTTGGTGGTAGTGTTTGTGTGTTTCCCTTCTTTAAGTTGTGCTGGTGGAGGGCTGTCAATTGTCTGTTTTATTATGGGTGTTGTTGGCTTCCTTGAGTTGTGGTTTTCCTTCTAGTACTTTCTGTAAGGCTAGGTTTGTGGCTATGTATTGTTTAAATCTGTTTTTTTTTTTCCTGGAATATCTTGTTTTCTCCATCAATGGTGAAAGAAAGCTTTGCTGGGTATAGTAGTCTGGGCTTGCATCCATGGTCTCTTAGTGTCTGCAGCACATCTATTCAAGACCTTCTGACTTTCATGGTTTCCATTGAGAAGTCAGGTGTAATTCTGGTAGGTTTACCTTTCTATGTTACTTGAACTTTGTCCTTTGCAGCTCTTAATATTCTTTTTTTTATTCTGTATGTTTTGTGTTTTGATTATTATATGGCGAAGGGATTTTTTTTTGATCCCGTCTATTCAGTGTTCTGTATGCTTCTTGTCCCTTCATAGGAATATCCTCCTTTAGGTTGGGAAAGTTTTCTTCTATAATTTTGTTGAATATATTTTCTGGGCCTTTGAGCTATAATTCTTCTCCTTCTTCTACCCCTATTATTCTTAGGTTTGGTCTTTTCATGGTGTCCCAGATTTCCTGGATGCTTTGTGTTAAGAATTTGTTGGATTTGCTGTTTTCTTTAATCAATGAGTTTATTTCCTCTATAGTATCTTCAGCGTCTGAGATTCTGTCTTCTATCTCTTGTATTCTGTTGGTTATACTTGTCTCTGTAGTTCCTATTCAGATTTTACATATCCAGCCATCCCTCAGCTTGTGTTTTCTTCATTGTCTCCATTTCAGTTTTCAAGTCTTGAACTGTTTACTTTACCTGTTTGATTGCTTTTTCTTGGTTTTCTTGGGTATCTTTGAGGGACTTATTCATTTCTTCTAACTTTTTGTTAGTCTTCTCTTCCATTTCTTTAAGGAAGTTTTTCACATCCTCTTTAATGGTCTCTCTCACTTTCATAATGTTACATTTAAAGTCGATTTCTTCTACTTTAGGTGTTTGGATTTGGGTGTTCAAGTCTTCCTTTTGCATGTTCGCTGGATTCTGGTGTTATCATATTGCTTTTCAGGTTGTTGGAAGAATTTTTGCATTGGTGCTTGCCTATTTCTTCCTTCAAATGCGGTCAGGAGAGTCTTGGCATCTTGGTCCAATCTTTGCTGTGGCTAACTGTGTACTTGGGGGTTTTTCTTGGTCTGCCCTCTCTTAGGTACCCTCAGCACTGGAGTTGGCTCTCAGATCCCCTCCTCCCTGAAGCAGGCTGTGGTGGTGGATCCTAGGACCCTGCAGATGGAAAGGGGTGCTTGGGGGCAAGCTGGGATGGGGTAAATAGAGAAAGCCAGTGGCCAGGGAGAAGCCCTGCTGAATGGACAGAAATGTTTAGGGTATTGGAGGGTGCCTGTACTCCGTTCCCGGGGCGTCTGGCTGGCTGAGTGGGCACACACTTACCACTCAGGATGGATCTCCTCAGTACAGGAGCAGGGCCTCTTGCCGGCCAAGGACCTCGCAGACCAGTTCTCTATTCTTGAACTAAGAAGTGTTGATTTAGAGACCTTTGAAAATTGCCTTTTCTCTTTAGATAATAGAAAAATTTCCTTTCTCCTTCTGTTAACTCTTGAAGAGCTGATGCTCTCTTCATGGAATGTACTAGTTCTTGAAGAGACTGTGATCACGGATTCATTCACTCTTTCTTTCATTCACCAATATTTGTTGACCGAGGCACTGTATATGTAATGTAGTAGAAAAATGATGAATGGCATAGAAATGTTTCTTGATCATGCAGATATCAAGGAAAAGTTACTTAAGGAAAGATATAAACACATACATGAGATGTAAAATCATGGTGGTGCCATGAAGGAAAGGAGGCTGGATGGAGGTATCTGTATTTGTTTAGGATTCCCGTCAAGGAAGTGAGCTTTTGATTGAATCACACCCTGAGCGTGCCATCAAGGCAGCATGACTCCCTTGGCTGCAACAAGACTTGATGATCTACTGACTTCTAACTACAAATCTTAGTCCCGAGCATAATGGACAAATTAAAAGAAATTGCATAAATAATTCATTTGTGCATGTTCCCAACTGCCATGTTACTTCATGATTTAGCTTGACATTCTTCTATTTATGGAAAGTATTGTTGGCTTGTAACTTCTGATCTAGAAGTAACTAAAAATCTCTTTTGAAAATGCAGGTAGCATTATACGTACTGAATAGGTTTAATTTAGGAATTTATATGCATACATATATGCATATGACAATGAAAAAAGATCATGAATTTGAAAGAGAGCAAGGAGGAATATAAGGGAAAGTTTAAAGGAAAGGAAGGGAAGGGAGAAATAATATATTCTAATCTCTAAATTAAGGAAAAATATTTAAAAATTAGTAATTATTGACTCATCTCACGTCTTGCATTTGACATCAGTAGTTTAACAACAGATTACTGTAACAACCAGAAATAAACAATTCCCAGTCTCCTTAGCATGTTTCTTTCTGCTTTGAACATCCCTGGAGACTTCCTTTGTGCCGCAGTTCGGGAGACTATACCCTCTTCTGCTTTGTATGTGAGTGTGTAATTAGGAGCCACATCATTTGTCTTCTCACGTTAGGGACTAGGTTAAGCTACAGCCTATGTGACTGAATCAGCCCAGGTCTTTCACCCACTGTCAGGACAGAATAGTATGAGACAGTGCAACCTCACTCTTCAATGCTTTATTTTTGAGATTATACTATCATTACATCATTTATCCTTCCCTCTTCCTTTCAAACCCTCTGCATATCCCTACTTGCTCTTTTTAAAATCCATGATCTTTTTTTTCATTAATTGCTGTCACATGCACACACACACACACGCACACACACTCACACACACACACACACACACACACATTCCAAATTATAACTCGTTGAATCTGTATAAAGCTACTCGTATGTATTTTGTGAAGGCTGACCATTTGATACTGGATAACCAATTAATATGTTCTTCCCTAGAAATGAGTATTTATCCCAATCTCATCTTCCCTTAGTTGCTTGTAGCTCTGTGTAGAGATGCGGCCTCATGCTCCTTCCCACATCTACCTGTCGTGTCTGTTCATGTCCTCGATCAGCTCATGCTTAGGAGGTCGCATGGCTGAGACTTAATGGGGGTAGCATCTGATATTGCTAGAGACACAGGAATTTTAATCAGTGAATGTTTCAGTGGTCAAAAGCTTTGTTTTTATATTTATCATTTATCTTTCCTCATGGATGATGTTCACTCTCAAAAATTTGATGGTGGGACATGTCTTAACATAATCCCTAAACACAGATTTGAAATTTTTAGCATCTTGAAGTGGGTTTTTCTTATTTAAGCTGAAGTTGACTGTACCTTGTCTTAGTTTTTTTCTTACTGTATAGCGTGTTTGCATGTTCTCACCACTCTAGTGTAAAGTGTTTGCATGTTCTCATCACTCTAGTGTAACGTGTTTTCATGTTCTCACCACGCTAGTGTAACGTGTTTGCATCCTCTCACCACGCTAGTGTAACGTGTTTGCATCCTCTCACCACGCTAGTGTAACGTGTTTGCATCCTCTCACCACGCTATTGTAATGTGTTTGTATTCTCTCACCACGCTAGTGTATTTATTATGATCCCAAGAGGACAGATGCCTTAATGAAGCGTGCAATGTATTACTTTGAAAATGAAAACTGGATTGGAGCCATACATGATTTTACAGCTCTGTTAAAACTTGAGCCCCAAAATTCTCATGCAAGGTAAGAATTCTTTTATGTGTACATTTCAAAATGACATGTTAATTAAATATATTTTCAGGAAAAAAATTGCTTGATGTAATCTGACAGCCATTTAAAACAATGAGTTAATTTTCATCATTAAGCCATTTCTTTGCGTTTCCAAGCACTAACTACTTTCTAACTATGTAAAACCTTGCTTATCGGCCACAATTTCCCTCTCTGCATTTTCTTTTCATTCATCATCTTTGTGTCCACGGAGGACACATATCTGGTCAAATATTTTCTGTAATATCTTATTTTAATTTGTGTATTAAACTTCACTATTTATTTTTGTTTTTTATTTTATTTTTTTTCCTTTTAATGAAAATAGATTTTTTTCTCATATAGTATGTCCCTGATTACAATGTCCCCTCATTTCCCCTCTGTCTTCTCCCAGTTCCTTCCCACCTCCTCTTCTATCCAGATCCACTCCCTTCTGTCTCTTTTTTTCTTTTTTTTATTGTCTGCCATTATATAGCTTTCAAGTTTATTGATTTATTAATTAGTAAAATATTTACCTGTGTTATGAGGTCCAGTAAATTGTTTTAGGTGTAATAATATTTTTTTCTTTTGTTATTGCTTTATAAATAATACCATTCAAAATTTCCACCTCCTCCCCTCCTCCCATTTCCCTCTCGCTCCCACACTCCCTCTTCCCCCTCCCCCTCCAGTCCTAAGAGAGGGCAGGGTACCCTGCCTTATGGGAAGTCCAAGGCCCTCCCCCCTCCATCCAGGCCTAGGAAGGTGTGCATCACTTCTGTTTCTTTAGAAACAAACATGCTTCTAAGAAATAATAATATAATAAGATTTAAAAAGCTTACACATAGGAATAAGACAAAATAGACAAACAGAAGGAAACAAGGCCGAGAAAAGGCACAAGAAACGTGTGTGTGTATAAATATATATTATATATATATATAAACTTCTACTGTATTAGGTTTCAACACCACCCCTCAAGTAGCCCTTTTAGCTTTCTCTCTCCTCATATTCCCTCCTCATTCCCCTCTTTCATTCCCCTCCTGGCTTGATCCTCCCATTCGAGTCCCTACCCCAACCATCCATAACTATGTATTCTACTTCCCTTTCCTAGGAGATTTATCTGTCCCACACCAGTTTCTTACTCTATGTCTTATCCCTATGGTTCTACAGATTGTAGCTTGTTTATCATTGACCTAGCAGCTAATATCAATGAATAAAGTGGATACATGTATTTGTCTTTCTGAGCTGGGTTACCTCACTCAGGATATTTTTTTAGTTCTCTCCATTTATCTGCAAATTTCATGATGTCATTTAACAGTTGAGTAATATTCAATTTTGTAAATGTACCATATTTTCTTTATTCATCTGTTAAGGCTGTTCTAGGTTGTTTCCAATTTCTGGATATTACAAATGGCGAAGCAATGAACCCCAAATTTTTATTGACCTATTCAGTGTTTTTCTTATATAACTCTTGTCTCTACGTTATTTTAAATGTAGGTAGTTCCAATTTGTATGTGCACTTTGTTTGAAATACAGTTATGCCTTATTAAACTTTGTGTATCAATTTCAAATGTAATTTCATTTTAATTTTCAATAATACTTGTAAACATGGTCATAAAGTGAAATGAGGTGTCCATTCATTTGTAATAATTAAACCAAGCTAACATGCCTATCACATTATACCCATCTTTCCTTATGATGATTGCCAATTCTTTCAGTGATTTTGAAATATACAACGCGTAAGTGTTAACTATAATCACCATGCTGTACAATAGATACGTGGGCCTTATTTCTCCTCACTGATCCCAGGTACCCTTTGGCCAGCATCTTTCTTTGTTTATCTGCTCTGCACTCCAGCTTGTGGTAGCCAGGACTCTAGTCTGCTTCTACCAGTTTGCCACATTCAGGTTCCACAAAGTCAAGTCATGTGGTATTTGTCTTTTCCTGCTTGATTTATTTCACTTAGCATCATGTCTCCCGGTTGATTCCTGCTGTTAACATCTCTCTCTCTCTCTCTCTCTCTCTCTCTCTCTCTCTCTCTCTCTCTCCATTTGTTGAAGGAGTGAAGAAAAGATAAGTCGAATCTTTGATATTTGGTTGAATTTATCTATGGAGCCTGTGGTCTCAGCTATGTTTTTAAAGTTGCTGACTCAGTTCCTTCACTTGTCAAGGGTCTATAACGGCTATCTATTTCTTCTTGAGCCAATTTTGGTGGTTTGTGTATTTCTAGGAAGCTGTTCATTTTATTTAGGCTATTTTCATACTTTATTACTGGGTAACAGAATACCGAAAACTGAGCAATTTACAATCATCAGTTTACATTTCCCACCAACAATGAGTAGAGTTCTTCTTACTCAGTATCCTTACCAGAAATTATTGTAGTTTCTATTCCTGATAGCAGCTATTCTGAGCAGGACTAAGATAGACTCTCTAAAGATAGTATATATGTGTGTGTGTGTGTGTGTGTGTGTGTGTGTGTGCTTTTGTTTGTATGTGTGTACATATTGTTACACACACATAAAGCAACAATTAATGAAAAAAGTCACGACTTTTTAAAAAGAGCAAGGAAGGTTGTATGAGGAAGTTTGAAGGGAGGAAAAGGAAGGGGGAAGGTGTAATTATATTATAATATAAAAATAAATGAAATAATAAAATAAATAAAATATTTATTGACAATTTATTTTCTTGAGAATTGTTTAGTTCATTTTTAAATGGTTATTTGTTTTCTTTTAAGTTCTTTATATATTCCGTACAGAATTCCTGTATTAGCTGCATAGCCAGCAAAGATTTTCTCTTATTTGGCAGGTTGTCGCTTTAATCAATTAACTATTTCCTTTGCCATACAGAATTTTAAAATTTTATTGGAACCTATTTGTTGGTTGCTGGCCTTATTTTCCTAAGTGTATGAAAATCTAATAAATCTAATAAAGTATTTTTCTATGCCTGCATCTTGTTTTATCTGCCTATTATTTTCTCTAGCAATCTTATATTTTCAGGCCTTATGCGAACATCTTTAATCCATTTGGGTGATGTTTATGCAGCATAAGAGATATGGATCTAAGTTCATTCTTGACGTAGATATCCACCTTTTCCAGGATTATGATTATTTCTTTCTATTTTATAATCTGAATTTGATTTCAGGACTTTTCTACTTTATCAAAAAGAAGGAAGTCTCCCACATTCTCTTAGAAGCATGCCCATTAATATGACATGTCCTGTTAGTACTGAGGTAACAGACTACCTGAAACTGAGCGATTTATATTTGGTGTGTTTGTCTTTAACAGTGAGAAGGAACTCAAATTCTGTCCAGTAGATGTCTTTTGAAAGCAGCAGGCATCGTGAAACCCTTGAAGAAAGAACATCCCATCTTTAAGAATTATCTCATTCATGTCCTAACGAACCAAAATTTTATATTTATTCTTTGAGGCAGTGTCTCTCTATGAAGCCCTAGCTGACATGGTTCCAGCCTTGTAGTCCAGAGATCCTCCTGCCACTACTACCCAAGTGCTGGGGTTTTCAGGCGCACGCTACCCAGCCGATTCCCAAAGTTCTTACAGAATCCACATTTGAAGGCGCTCTCACAGCAGCCTCCAGTCCACATTCCAGCTCCAAGCACACGGCCGCTGGTCCTGTTTTCATTCCTACCCAGTCAGTACTTCAATCACTTCTGAGCTCATACCTGGGGCACGACACTACCCCATTCCTAGCTCTGGCTATCACAAAAGTAAGGATCACTAGTCTCAAAAGCATTTCTCAGTGGCCCCCATTTGCTAATGGCATAAAGACAAACACTTCAAAATAACAGATGTCTCTCTGTGATAAGACAGGCCCGACTTATAATACCTTGACCTGACCTTCTTATTTTCTCCATCTCAATCCATTTGTGCCAGTATTGATCCTTTAAAAATAAAAAGAACACCCAAAATAGATCAGTAATAAAGAATGGGTTTTTTTTTGAAGGGATTTTAAAAAAGTTGTCTCCCCTGTAAAAGAAAAGAGATAAAGTTAATACCTTACAAACTTAATTAATAAGCAAATAATTGTGTAACAAAGTGTCCTTTATAAAATTTTTGCTGTTTTGACAGCAACACCACGACTAAACTCTCGAAAAGCAAAGATAAAGAAGCAGAAATTAGGTGATAGGTTTAACAAAAAGAATATCTACTTTGCAGTACATACTAAAATCTTTTTCTTTTTCTAGGACAAGCCGAGGGAGAGCCTATTTTAAAAGGAGTTTATATAAGCAAGCCACCCAAGACTTTTCTGTCGCCATCCACTTAGATCCCAACAATTGGTTAGCACTGTACTACCGAGCCTGCTTGTTCAGGAAGACTAGTCCACTCAGAGCGCTGCAGGATTACAGCGTGTCAGGTACTGCGCATGTGTGAGACCCTGATAGGCGGGTCAGCAGCTGGGCTGCGCGTGGGAGCGAGCATCTGATAGGAGCGCCGGCAGCTCAGTGGGTTCATGGCCAGTACTGTGAATACTGACAGGCTTAAAATATCCGTTTTGTATTGTGTATGCGTGTTGTTCACGTGTGTACATGAGCGCCCATATGTGTAGGGTTCAGAGGACAACTTCAGGAGTTGACCACTTTATTGTTTTTCTCTCCCATTATTTTGACTTTAATTTTATTATTTTTTGTGATACGGTCTTTACTGGCCTCACTAAATAGGCCAGCAAATCTCGGGGTTCATTCTCCCTAGGCTCCCAAACACGGAGATTGCCGGCAGCACACGCTACCATGCCAAGTTTGTCTCCCCCTTCTCTCTCTATGGTATCAGGGGATAGAACTTAGGTCCTTGTGCTTCAAGGCAAGCACTTTCCTAAGATATCATCCCAGCCCCTATTTGCCTCATAGACGGTGAGCGGAGCTGCATGTCTCGTGTCTGTTTCCCAGGCTCTGGGGAAAGAGGGCTGAACATGGCTGTTCCCTTCTCTTTTTGTCTTCGCATCTCATTTCTGCTCCCAGCCGACTCCATCTTTGCTTCTCCTTCGCTTGCTGTGGCCTTTGCTCTCGCTGATTTTCCCCTTTTCAGTTCACTCCTCATATCTCAGCATAGCACCAAAGCAAATGTGTTGCATGTATGAATGGGACTCTGTCACCCACCACTTCAGATTTGAATAGTCGTGCAGTATAATCTGGCTGCACTGACCTGGTCCACCCAGAGAATCCTTTCCTCTCTTCTTTCTTTAAAGGAAGCACCCTCGATTTGCCTCCATCAGCCTTCCACCTTGGAAGCTGTCATAACAATTCAAAATCTCTATTACTGAATTACTGAAAGCAAAGTGGCTTGATTTTAGCCTTAACCCTTTCCTATACATTACCCCAAGGATTTAAATAATCCACCATTAAAACAAGGCTCTATGCTGATAATGTTGACATTTATGGACCACTGCAATACTCTCTGACCACTGCTCTGGGTACTATATATGGAATACTTCAGTGAATACTCAAATAATGGTATGAAGAATTTATTATCATCATCCAAAGTTTACTGATAAAAACCAAGTCTAGAGTAGTTAAATCTCTCAAGCAATTTTTTTCTGTAAGAATAGTTTTCTATCAGTATCAAGGAGAGCCTTTCCTAGCTGGCCAATCATACAGTGAACTGAGCAGTGGGAGTGCCTTCAGGTTATGACTTATTTGCTTCACTAGCATGGCCATTGCTAACAATGGCTAAAGCCTCTCAAATCTAGTATGGAGAAGTGTGTATGCGTGTGTGTGTGTGTGTGTGTGTGTGTGTATGTGCTCACACACGTGCACACATTCATTGTTACCTCTTAATCCAGAATGGACCTGAGAAGCTTAGAAGACATGCACTGACCCTTATAAAAGACCATATATTTCACTATCATGTTTTTGAAAGTAGAGAGGAAGTTGGTAAGCCAAAGACTTGTCACAGCTGGGTACTGGTGAGGGCCACTCCTCTGCAATGGAGTTTGTTTTGGTCTTCTTGTTTCTGTTATTTGGGATATAAAGACAAGCTACCCATTTCAATTAGGATAAATAGTCAACTTGCCCACTACCATGTTCTTGCCTTAAATAACCTCTTTTGTTGACAGAGGTTTCTGTCCCGCTTGGTCCTACAAAACCACACAGAGGTCTACATTAATTATAAACTGGTTGTCCTGGCAGCTCAGACTTCTTATTATCTCTTACATCTTAAATTAGCCCATAATTCTTGTCTATGTTAGCTATGTGGCTTGGTACCTTTTATCAGTGAGGCATTCTCATCTTGCTTCCTCTGTATCTGGCTTCCTCTGTGACAACTACAGACTGACTCTTTTCTAGTCCCAGAATTCTCCTGTTCTCATTGCCCCATCTCTACTTCCTACCTGGTCATCCCACCTACACTTCTTGCCTGGCTACTGATCAATCAGTATTTTATTAAAACAATACAAGACCATTGTCCCACAGCACTCTTTGAAGCTGCCTACCACTGTAGATGAATAGACCTGGCATCTGCCTTATGCCTTGTTCTGAACCGGTACACTCAGATCTGTTCTTTGGTCTTTAATGTCTTTGTGGTAATAAGGAGCTACTGTGAGCAAGGGCACCCTTCCATCAGCTTGTAACTTAAAGGGCCTTGCTTGTTGGGGTTTCCATCCTGCCCAGTTCCCACAGCCGGCAAGTCCCAAAGAAATTACACAGAGAGTTTATATTAATGATAAACTGATTGGCCCATTAACTCAGGCTTCGTATTAGCTGTTATAGCTTATATTAACCCATTATCCTTATTTATGTTAGCCACATGGCTCAGTACCCTTTTCAGCGGGGCAGGTCACATCCTGCTTCTTCGGTGGTCTGGGGAGGAGTCCTGAGAGAGCTTCCTGCTTCCCAGAATTTTCCTGTTCTCCTTGCTCCGCCTCTACTTCCTATCTGCTTTTCCCGCCTACACTTCCTGCCTGGTTAATGGCCAATCAGCGTTTATTTAAATCATGATTGACAGAATACAGACCAGCCTTTGCCACTGACTTAATCTTAGTCCCTGTCAGTGTATTGTGCCCCTTTGGACCTTAATCTCGTCACTTTTAAAGTGAGTAGAGTGTCTCAGTTTTCCACCAGCTCTAATGAATCTGTGAGCCATGATAGCCACAGTATTACCAGCTAGTGTTTGTTTTGGGTTCTTTGAGACAGGGTGTCTCTGTGTAGCCCTGGCTGTCCTGGAACTCACTCTGTAGAGCAGGCTGGCCTCGAAATCACAGACGTCTGCCTGCTTCTGCCTCCCTGGTGCTGGGATTAAAGGTGTGCACCACCACCACTGCTCAGGTAGCAATTTTTAAAAATATGTATTATTTTCACCCACCAAATGGGCACACTCATCATAGATACATTGTTTTTGGAATAAGGAAATAATGCTAAATAAGTGGAAGCAATATGGAGGGTTTGTTCTAAAATATAACTCATATGATTATTTAGAAATCAAAGCATGTACTTTATCTCTTCAGCTCTTATAAATGATGGCTATGACAATCTTAACTGCTTTCTACATCGGGGCATACTCTATGCACAACTAAAACTTTGGATGTTGGCAATTTGTGATTTTGAAACTGTTATTTCTCTGGAAAGGTAAGTCTTTCTTTTCATACTCCTTTCGCTATTATATTAAAATCAGGAAAAAATAGAAGGAAGCTTCCCCCTCACTATTGGTAATGTTGTTGAAAATGAGACTGTAATTATAAAGTCACACTAGAATTATAATAACACTCAAATAAGACTTGCTCATTTCAGTCGCTTTGCCAAATTTAGAAGTTGAAAAGACTTACATCCTTGAATATTAATTTAAAACATTACTAGTATGGACTTGAGGACACTTAGGCTACAATTCTTTTGAAGTTAAGTCACTGGACAACTGTCATCAAGTTTTAAAGTAAGACAAAATATTTTTTTCTTTCACTGTTATGCACAATATCCAGTGCAATGTAAGCAAAGATGCTGTTTTTTGGAATGTTTGACTTCAGTTTGTTTAGTAAAGCTAAGAAAATCTAATACCATTTAGAAAACAGGACATGGAAGAGACACAAATTGAAAGTTAGGCAAGCCATAAAGCCAGCTTTAAAGCATATATTTTAATTGAGTAATTCTCTCTCTCTCCAATGAATCACTCATTAAAATGGAAGTTGTTATAGGCACTAGGGAATGCTGAGTGTTGGAGAAAACACCATCTAATTATCCAATACCAAGTGGTCAGTGTTGAAAATATACAAATACGTAACATTATACAGACCGAGCAAGCTATTTTGGGGAATATATAAGATATGTATTCATGTATGAGATAATATGCATGTATATTGATAATAATAATGAAGAAAGAGGCTATGACTTTGAAATAGAGCAAGGTGAGGTATATGAGAGTGTTTGGAGGGAGGAAATGAGAAATGATGTGATTATATTTGACTTCAAAAATGAAAGAAAAACATGGAAGTTTTCAGAGCGATTTTAAAAAAGTATGCTCTTTCTGTGATGCCTAGTAGACAACTTATCCAGTAAAAACTTTGAACTTGGAGAGTAATGAGTAAAGGCCTCTGAGGACTTTCTCTGGAGTTAGGAAGGTAGAGTGACATTTGGGATAGAAAGTCAGCAGATGGGCAGAAGAACCCTTGCTGTCCAGCTGTCAGGGCTGTCAGGCCCAGGCTCAGGACATATTCTGTAATATGCACTTTCCTTGTCTTGAGGAAGCACTGAGCAGAGTCATCCCTATACTAACACTCACTTGACTATACGAGAGAAAACATTCATTTGGCATTGAAAAGCAATTTTATATATACCCACGTGGAGAACTTTTTTTAAAAATTGAAAACCACCACATCTTAGAATGATCACTTTTCACTATTATGCATGGCTTCAAGCAAACACTTTTGAGTTGAGGAAAAATAATCATTGATTCAAGGTAACTCAAGATTAAGTCACGTTTTGCTAAGGGTCTAGGAGACTACCATTTCCCTTCCCAGTAGAACCTATGATTGTTGATTCATTACTAAGTCTTTTTGAAGAATGTTCCTTTTTATTAAAAATAAGTTTTTCCATACAGTATATTCCAATCCTGGTTTCCTTTTCCCCACCTCCTCTCAGATCTTCCCATCTTTCTAACCACCCATGCTTCTATTTTTTAAGAGAACCTAGTAATCTAATTTCATTGCTTTAGTAAGATATTAAGACTATCTGGTTGCAATTGACTCATGTATTTCATTAACTTTTTAATAATTTAAAAAATGTACATAAATTTAAATTTCTAAAAAATTTACTTTCTTGTTTTTTATTTTTTTTTTTTAGAACTGCTACTCTGGCTTACGTGAATATTGGCCTCATCTATCTGCTCCACCTGGATAATTACACTGAAGCCTTTTGGCGATTCTCTGAGGCAATCCGAGTTGATCCTTTATATCTTCAAAGCTATATTTGTAGAGCAGAAACCTATTATAAGGTATTTAAGACTTGGGGATCTTGAATTTAAAAAAAATAATTTAATTGTCTGGATATTTTTCCAAGTTAACTGATATGAGTGTAATTTTTTCAGCTAACGACAGAGGCTTATGGATTTATAAATAATGCTATTAAGCAGATACAGTTAGTTATTATTTGTTATTTGCAAAGTCTCTTCTTACAAGGTGTCCATTTTCATTTATAGTATCTCTAGCACATGTTTCATATTTTCACTACAAAACAATATACAGATATTGTAGGTAATGCATTCTATGCACATAAGAGTATGTGATGGGGAATTTTCTGAAAATCAGTAGCCTGTAATTTTGTTTGCTGGGGAAATCTGCTGTTGACCTTTTAGAATCTATTGGTCTAATTCTGTGTACATATGATATATGTACTGGTAAGTGTGTAGGTTCATAGAATAGGATCTATTCCCCACAGTTCACATAACTCTTAGCACCACTGTCTTCCATCCTCTTACTAGTATGGTCCATTAAGCAGTGCTTAAAGAATTCTACTGCTTTCCAAACCCAATACCAAACTCCAAATTCCTCTTAACAAAAACATGGTTAGGCCTACCCCGGTCCCTGCTACCAACTTCTGTCTTAGTTAGGGTTTCTATTGCTGTGAAAAGACAGCATGCCCATGGCAACTCTGATAAAGGAAAACATTTAATTGAAGTGGTGGCTTAGAGTTTCAGAGGTTCAGTCTATTATCATGGCAGGATGTGGTGGCATGTAGGCAGACATGGTGCTGAAGAAGGAGGTGCTACATGATGATATGCAGGCAACAGGAAGTAGACTGAGGTACTGGATGTGGCTTGGCATATATGAGACCTCAAAGCCCACCCCCACAGTAACATACTTCTACCAACAAGTCCATACTTATTCCAACAAAGTCCTACTTACTAATAGTGCCACTCTGTGAGCTTCTGTGGACCAATTCCACAACAAATGGAATCCTAATAATCAATAACTTTCTTTAAACCTTAATTTTTACAACTTATATAAATTAAAAATATATATTATGAATTCATTGTAACAAATTGAAAAGCTCGGTAAGTAGTCTCTCTTCTCCTCCTGTCACCAGATCTGACTTCCCATAGAATACTCCTTTAGCTTCCATCTCTGTTTCTCAAAGATATACCTTTGGGCCATTTCCTACCAACTGCTCTGTCCCAGACAATGCCTCCTTCCCAAGACCATTGCAATAGCCTCTTTGTCTTCTTGTTTCTGCCCTTTGTTGCTTTGATGGCACAAACATAGAAGTTCTAGTGTTTGCACCAAAATAGAAGTCAGGACTTTTACTTTTTTTCTTAGAAACCACAGGCCCTAGCATTTACTACCTTCCTGCTATTGTTCATATATAGCCTCTGGATATATTTGTTTTAATCATAGCATGCTGGTTTGTGCTGTGGCAAAAACACCTTCAAAAGCACCTTGACAGCATAACAAAGACTTATTTCTTGTTCATAGTACGTGTTCTAGTTTCCATTTTCTACATCTCAGAACTTGGTATGTCTGGAGTTCAATTCAAAGTCCTTATCCTCCAGATGATGAAGGTAGAGGTTCCAGAGCAGATCCAGCATTGTTCCTAGGGAGAGTGTGTTGTTAATATTGTTGGGTCAGGCACAGGCATGCTTATAGTGTATCATTCTTTTCACTAATCTGTTAATGGTATAGGCAAAGCTGGGAAGTTTAGGGAAGCTGCTGTATTCCGATAACATACAGAGAATTCAGAGTGTTAGTAGGATAGCTAAGAATCAGCACATGTACTTACTCTTTGTTCTAAGAAGCCTAAGTATCTACACAATCATTGTTAAATACATTGTGTTTACACATGATGAACTATTGCAGTCAGAAAAAAAATGCAAAAGAGAACTATACAAGCACATTTGGAGGCATTTCCATGAGGTACTTTTGAACAAAAAAAGTAAGATTCAGAAAAGAAAATCATGTGTATAAATATAATCTAATGTAAAAATAACTTTAAAATTAAACCCTGTTTATGTATGTGTAAAATATATTCTTCTGCTTGTCGGTTCGGCCTCCTTTCTTAATCTGAGCTAACACCCAGCCCCAGAAAAGTTTGTAAAGCGAGAGAGTGAACTTTTATCAGCCTCATTCCACTTTACTTAGTGTATAGATATTTCCGTGGTTTAAATGCAGAGTGCCCCTCCCCCATAGGTCTATGTAGTACCCAACTAGTAGCGCTTTTTGGGTTGTTGTAAAATGGAAGAAAGTCATTACTTGAGGATTTATAGTGTGTGGTCTTGCCGTGTCACTTCTTTCCTGTCCACACAGATATGAGACGCCTGGCTACACATACCCCTGCCATGGTGTAGTTGGCCACCATGCTTCCCTAAATGACAGACTGAATTCTCTAAAACTGTGAAGCAAAATAAATCATTCCCTTTAAAGTTGCTTTATTGGGTACTTGTTAACTAACAGCAACAACAAAATTTGTAAAATACAGAAGGTGCCATCAAGAAGTGGGGTTGTTGCTGTGAATCACCGGGCCATGTGGTTTGCTGTGAGACTGTGTCTCCTAGTAATATCAGAAGTTACACCCATGGCAGCCTAGGCATGCACTTAAGAATAGCAATAGATGGGGAAAGCCCAGAGGCCTTAACCCTACACAAAGAACTACAGGCAGCTAAGGCGCGGCAACAGAGGGAGAAATAGCATTCCTCAGGGAAAAGTGCATCAGCTAGTTTTCCTGTATCAGCCCTGAAATTATATGTGCAAGTAAGATCATACAAACTGAACAGGTTGCAATAACAGTTAATAAAAAATGAGGACATGAATTTGAAAGAGCAAAATGAGAGGCAAGGGTATGTTTGGAAGGAGACAAGGGAAGGGAGACATGTAATTGCATTATACTCCCCCAAACAAAAAACATGACAGGTGGTTTATAGGCTTTTAGAATTGGTTTGTAGAAAGAATGTAGACAAATTTAGAACTGTGGACTACAGAAGCCCTAGGGTGCTTCAGGGAAAGATTGGCAGGTTGTTTTTGAAAGAAAGTAGAGGACTGGAATTCCATAGAAATACAGACAGTTAAGGATCTAGCTCATGATATTTACGTTGGAACAAGGGTTCTGTTTGGAATCGATGTGGAGGCCATTCATTCTAAATTCTTGCAAAGAATCTGGCTGCCTATAGAAGCGCTCAGAGGGTGCCTTTCTGTAAAACTGACCAGCTGGAGGAATGTCTTTTAAGGTTTAGCCATGAAGGCACACAGACGCCGATGCGTTCGTGGCCCTATGAGACCAGGCTATGTCTTGAGCTGAAGTTAGGACTTTGCTTTGTCCTTGTAGTACTGGTTTTGCAGGCATGCAAAATGTAAGAGCAAGGCGACTATAAAAACTTCCACCAAGACTCCAGAAAGCTGTTGAGCAGGAAACAGGTAGCGTGGAGCTCCTGAAATATGGAACTGTGTTTGAAGTCGTGGAGGTAAAGCCCAAGTTGCAGTGGGGACTTTCTATCGGAGCTGTCAGAAACATGGGGTGTTTACCCAAGAAACATTCAGACACAAGTGCAGCTGTTCCATGGGAGACCCTGTGTGCCACAGGCAACAGAGCCAAAGAGTCAGGGCTACCCAAACTTTTTGGCACATAGAAGATGCTATCAGGTGTCCCAGATGTTGGACATGAAGATTTAGGACTTGGTATTTGCTGTGCTGCATTTCAGGTTTGCTTTGGTCTGATTGTTTTCTTGCTGTATCCCTCTCAACTTTTTGTAAAGGGGAATGTTTACTCTGCACCATTGAATATAGAAAGTATGTAGGTTTTTTTTGTTCTTTTTTGAGTTCTTAAGAGTTCTATAATTAACAGACTTAATTGGGTTTCAGAGAAGATTTTGAACTTTTGACTTTTGATATTCTCAGATATGTAAGACAGAAGCTTTGGAGCCAGACTGAATGTGTTTGGTATTCTGAGATGGGACCAGGTGTGTGGAGCCGAGGATGGAATGTTATCGTTTAAACGGAAAATGTCTCCCATAAACTTGTATGTTTGGACACTTGGTTCCCAGTTGGTGGTGTTGTTCTGGGGGATTGTGGAATCTTAATGAGATTAAATCTCCCTAGGGAAAGCATACCACTACATGGTTCTTGTGCTTCACATCCCAACCCCACTTCCTCCCAGGTCTCGGCTGGCTGCCTGGCGTGTTGTTGAGAGGCATCCCAGCCTTAAGCTTCCGATACTGTGGGGCAACCTGCTACCGTGTGTTCTCTACCATGAGTGACTGTTATGTTTTCAAACCACAAATCAAACCAAATTCTTCTCAGGTATGAGATCACAAGACGGAGAAAAGCAACTAATACCAACCTGGACGGTTGGTATAACCAGGTATGCCAATGTGAACATGTCAGTAGTTCATTAATTGTGCAACCAGAAAAAGGGCAACTCAAGAAGTTGCACAGAAATTCTAGAATTTGTTTAAACAAATTCTCTCTCTTTGGATTTCCTCTTAATTCTACCCATTATTTTCTTCAAATAGTTTGTGCTTTTTCAGTTCCCTCCATTTCCATGTATAAGTCAGTTTGTGGTATTCTTTCAACGGACCCTACCATCCTATTTGTTCTCAGTTGTTCAGGTTTATTTTTCTCAGTTTGTGTAGTCTTCAGTCAGAAGTGATGTCTTCAGCAGTGATTGACTTTTGTCTTTGAATGTGTGGAAATTTAATTTATGGCTCTGCGACCATTAGTAAGGATAGAATGAATCTTTACCTTCCACATGGATCTCAAATGGACCTCTTTTTCCACCATTCTTATATTTTGTTTTATTCACACACATTCACTGATTCATTTTGTTTCAAGTCTGCTTCTCCACCTTATTTTTAAAGTGGAATTTACTTTTGCTTCTTAAGGTACTTCTTAAATGTTAGTTTATTTGAAATTTGGTGAAATAAATGTTAAAACGTTGAGGGAGAAAACTTGAAAAGTTTAGTGAAAGAGAAACACACATAAGATGGAATTACTTTTACAATTTATTAACTGTAAAACTCGGGGACAAATATAGTATTAGAACCTGAGACAATTACTATGGCCTGGATGCACCTGCCCCCAGATACCATCCAGTTCCAAAAAGGCCTGTGCCCCCTGCTGTTCCCACCTATTCTTGGGGGCCACTCTCTCTCTGCCTTGGTCCTCCAAGGACTCTTTGATCCATTTCCGTCAGCTGAATGTGAACTCTGCTCTGGAATCAAATGCCCTATTTAATTACATAATGGACCACGACAATAACACAATTCCCGGAACATACACATACTACAACATATCACATAAATGAGTGTAAAATAATACATGAATGGGTATTTGAAATCATTCTTCAATATTAAAGATAAATAATTTAAAACCAAAGATGTTGCATCATAAGACTTTTTTTGATTTGGTGAATTATATTTGCTTTGGTGAGTTAAGAAAACTATGTATACTTTTTGTATTTATATGCACACATATATAATAACAATTAATGTAAAAAAGGCTACGAATTTAAAAAAGAGTAAGGCGGTATATGGGAGGGTTTGGAGGGCATAAAGGAAAGGGAAATGATGTAATTATATTATAATCTCAAAAATTAGAAACAAAAACGAGTAGAAAGGAAAATCAAGGATATTTGTTCAAGCTTCTACAAAAATTCTGCAAGAAATTGTGGGAGGGGCTAAACATCAAAAAGAAGGTGATTGCTTCAACCAGAATACAGATTTCTGTTTATTGTTCAACAGCTGCACAAACTGAAAAGGGCAGTGTGTGAATTATCTCGTGCTATCCACCTGCAGCCAGATGCAATCCAGTTATATATAATAAGGTATGAGCACAGAAATTGACTTCTTCTTGGGATAACTTGACATCTTAGCAAACTCTTGAGCTCCCACTGTTTATCTTCCACGCTCCTTACCTTATGTCTCATCTCCAAACAACGTCTACCTCTCAACCTTTATGTCTTGTTTGGAATTAAATGTTAAGACAACTGTATCACTCCCACTGCTGTACTCTTACACTAAAGTGCAGTTTTGGAGAGCGAGGTTCTTGGAGACCCTTCTAGCCGACTTGCTATGTAGGTAGCACATATCCCCTCAGAGTAAGGGAGTACCTTTTCAACATTGGTTCTGTTTGTATCCAAAGTACTAAATAGAGCCCTCTGCCAATACAGTGGAAAAAAATGATACTCAAAATTGTATTTCAGGTTTAGTAGAATTTGCTATAGAGACCTGTTGTAAGATATTATTACCAAAACCATAATCTCTCAATATTAATAGGCCCGGGGAAATGCAATGGGATATATTTTGTGTTTTAACAATTAAACCACATTTCAGAACTTATATACTTTTTCCCATTCTGTTGTATGACCTTTAACTTTATTTTAGTGTCACATTTCCTAAATTGTTTCTTTCATCATAACTCCATGTTAATTTGCCATTGTGGACTTCTAAAAACTGTTTAATTTTCCGGGAGTGGTAGTGCATGCCTTTAATCCAAGCACTTGGAGGCAAAGACAGAGAGGAAGAGAGAAAGGCAGAGAGAGAGAGAGACAGAGAGTCGGAGACAGAGAAGCAGAGAGGCAGAAAGGGGGGTGCAGAGAGAGGCAGAGAGAGATGCAGAGAGAGGGCAGAGAGGCAGAGAGAGGCAGAGAGAGATGCAGAGAGAGGGCAGAGAGGCAGAGAGAGAGGTAGAGAGAGGCAGGATCCCTCTGAGTTCGAGGCCAGCTTAGTCTACATAGCAAGTTCCAGAACAGCCAACACTACATAGAGAGTCCTTGTCCCAAAATGCCAAAAGCTAAAAACAAGCAAACAACTTTATAATTTAAAAATTGATTTTATGTACACGTATATAAATGGGCAAATAAATGTTTTATAATTATAAAAATATAAGTAATATTATTAACTTTTTTGGATACTAATTTTGATAAATGCGTGCTCAACACTGAACAGGACATTTATATCACCCCGCTAAGGCTCAGGGGCTATCATGGAAGAGCTGGGTGGAAAGGCTTTAAGATCAGGAGAACAGGGAGAAGGACAGTGGCATGCCGTCTTCTGGCCATGGCCCAGCCACTTTACTCAGAGTCTCACCACAGCTGTGGTGACCTGTGATGAACCCTCACAAGACTGGGCAATCAACAGTCAGTCGTGATCCAGACGGGTGTAGAGGTCCCGATTTTACCCTATTGAACCAAATTGGCTACTGATGGATTCTGGGGGAAAGCAATAATTTGTTTCAGTTGGGTATACCCAACTGATGAGCCCATGTTTCAGTGAGTTTTAAAACCATGGTCATATGGAAGATGCTGGTTAAACTCAATGAGTCTTAAAACAGCAGCAGCAAAGCAAAGAAAGATTGAGTGTGAGACAGGGGCATTAGGAGGAAGGGGAGGTAAAACGGGTGGAGGGAGATGAGAAAAGTGTGGGGTTATAGTGATCAGAATGTGCTTTATACATGTATGATGCTCTCAAAGAATGAATCCAATAAAAGTTTTTAGTGCCCACAGAATAATTACCTTTTCTCTGCTTGTAATATTCTGTCATTTCTTCCAGGGGACAGTACCTTCTTATGATGAAGTGTTACGATCTTGCAAAGTTCACTATTTATCAAGTAGCAGAAATGAACAAAGGTAAATACAACTAATTCAAAATAAAAATGTTAAACATTTCTCCCTTTTTTTTTTACTACTGGTAATACCTATATATTAATTGACAGCATAAAGAACTCACTTGAAAGACAAAGAGCTTGAAACTTCAGTCTTTGCTTTACATAATCAACTTGCATAGTGATTCATGGTCTGGAGAATCTTAGGGAAGCACTCACTATATGATATACCAGGCTGATAATTTTCCATTTTTGGTTTGTAATTGTAATAACTTTTTTATACGGTAATAGAAGTTTTTGTATGGCATTGTTTGTCATTTTATGTTGCAAAAATAAAATGATACTATGTGACTCCCTTAAAATAATTATATTCTAAGCCCTTGTAACCAGGCAGGGGTCCTGACGAGCTTTTCCTTTGCTTTCAGGTCTCATTGAGCTGACACCAATACAGCAAGCGCTCATTTACTCATTTTGTGAAAACCATGACAAGGCTATTAACGTCTTGGAAGGGGTCATGGTCAATAGACCAGAGATCTCCACTTACGTACTCTTGGCAAAAGCCCAAATGAAGGCTAAGAAAATCAAGGTGAAAAAAAATCTACTGATTAGTGTTTATTAAACTTAGTAATGGATTCACATGTTATACATAGAGATAACATTTAAGTACGCTTAGAAATGAAATGATTGTATTGATTTATGAACTATTCATTTAGCCCAGTAACTGTATCTGTACTTATTATGTTATATATTGACTTTTTAGTAACCAGTTGGAGATAGAGAGCCAGAGAGATAAAAATAGAAATAGAGAGATAGAGAGACAGGTAGACAGAGATAGAGACAAGACAGAGATGGAAATTGAGCTAGATAGAGAGAGAAAGATATAGAGACAGAGATGGAGATAGAAGGAAGATTCCGTATGTGGCTTGTGGTTTGGGCTTAGGGAACTGTGCGAGTCCTCTAGGGCCATAGAGTGATCAAGAGCTACCAGGAATTCAATGCTCTCAGCCCTGGATGGAAGCAGATGGGGTTCCTCTAAAAACAAAAGAGAGCCGGAAAGCTATTTCTCCCAGTCAAGTGTCCAGGGCACTCAACTGATATCATGTTTGCCACTCTGTAGGACTGGAACAGAGGTTCTAAATGAGCCCTGGAATTTTCTAACCTGTGAACTTTTAGACAGCTCATCCAATCAGAGGCGATGTTCTTTTAACTCTATTGTCTCAATATCTTTCAAGTCCTCTTCCTTTCTTTAGTTCATGGTCATTATCTTGGTTTGGAGCAAGTGTAAAAGTCTTCCAAGCTTTTATCCACAACACACAAAGTACTGTTTTCAGGACACCAATATGACTTCTCCATAAACCTCCACTCCAAGATTCCCCTGAGAAAATGTGGTTAAGTAACCAAGAAGGGTCAGGTGGGCAAAGCAAGGGAAAGTGAAGATGTGCTTTTTTTCACTGAAGTGAGATGGAAGACTGGAATGTGATCAAGTCCTTATGAACTCAGGGACACAGTGACAGGCTAGATGTCTAAAGCAGACAGGAAATGGGGAAGAAGGAGAAGGGGGCCAAGGGTCAGTCTCAGAAAAGAAGATAGAAAGCATTCAACGATAGGAGAGAAAAGGGTGAACTGTTGAAATGGTTGAAATATTGGCATACGGAATAATATAAAGGAAGGACACAGAGAAGATAATCCAGTTTTCCAATTGGAAGGACATGTGCTGTGGATGGAAGATTGGCTGTTGAGGTGGCTTGTGAGAGTGGAGGAAATGCATGCTCAAGTTAAATCCCATGACTGCTTTAACAGTTTACTACACTTTAGAAAGTAGAATAATAGCAAATGTGTTTAAACTTGATATTCATGTTTAGATTCATATGATGATTTGTTAAGTAATAAATGACATCTGGAAAGTTAAACCTCTTTTTCATTTATGGGTTTCAACTATTTTTATTATATGTATATGGGTAACTTTTGATGAAACTTGTTATTCTACAACTAGTTGAATCCCATTAACAGTAAAACAGACATATTGTGTCAGGTATCATCAATACTTCTATTGCTTTCTAAATTCCCAGCATGTCACTTAGGCCAATAACTAGGTCATTATTAGTAAATGGCCTACATGTTTAAGTCTGATGTTAGAATTTAGAAGTTCTAGTTACATAAACCCATGTATGTAAGCCTGCTTCAGACCTGGTGTGT
This sequence comes from Ondatra zibethicus, assembly GCA_004026605.1. Classification (NCBI taxonomy): domain Eukaryota; kingdom Metazoa; phylum Chordata; class Mammalia; order Rodentia; family Cricetidae; genus Ondatra; species Ondatra zibethicus. The sequence goes on along the minus strand of PVIU01000349.1, from coordinate 240,761 downwards.
AGGGTGTCTCCTCGGGGAGAACTTGCTGTGTTCATCTCTGGAGCGGGGTCCTCCAGTTGACATTTGCAACCGCATCAGATCCGTGTGCATTTGTATGACATGAGAGCCGAGCTGCAGTGGGCGCCGAGTTCCTTTTACCTTTAAGGTTGTGATGTTGAACAAATAACTAGTAAAAACATGCCCTTCAACACTTATCTTTGTTCTTATTCTTGTAGGAATCTGTGAGAATATTTAAGAAGGCTTTGGAAATGTTTTCAAGTTCTGACAAAGGACCGAATGCCACTACTGTTTTTGCAGAGTGTCTCTATAACCTGGGTCTTTGCTATATGGAGGAAGGCAACCTACAAATGGTATCTGTGTGCTTAGGAGCAGAGATTATTTGTGACTTTCACACTGGTTGCTTACATCGGTTTTGTTTCTGAAGGCTACCCACAATAATGCAAGAAATCAACTGACCAAAATGGCTTCTAAAGCTTGGCTCACAACAGTCAGTCTGCACCCATAATTCCTGTGAATTGTTTTAAACTGGAAATCAGCACATTTTATTTGATGCTAATTTGCCAATAATATTTTAAAGCTAATACATTTTCCTCACCAAAATAATAAATCCAACTGTAGGAAATTATTGTAGCAAAATAATATCCTGACACTAATTTATTAAGCTGTAAGAAGTTGAATTGACTATTTCAATGTGCTACAGACTAAATGGATGATGATTAGAACATTCTTTGAGTTTCCTTAATGATAACTGAAGAATCTAAATCAGATTTAAATGGTTTAAGATGACTCAATACACTGGAAATTGTGGCACCTTTTTATCCTGAAACTGAACAACTGTACTTCTGCTGCAGTTCTTTGACCATAAAGTAGAATATTAAATACTGCTGTCTGTGGTTTCTTTGAATAAATGAAATCCAAAGAATAATGATTGAAATTAAACCTTAAAGTACTGTTATCTAACAACATGGATTATGTAGATATTTATCATGATCCTCTGGAAATAATAGACCTTTAATTTTAAGTTTGACTTATTTCTAAGTATTATACTTGGTTGTTCCAGAAGGTTCTTTGGGAGAGTGCATTTTAAATAGCCCCTCCCCCCCAAAAAAACCCTAGAGTGAAGCTTTTCAATAAGAGTTTCATATTTTATTAATCTTCTGAATCCATGTGTTCTGTCACTAAGTGGTATGTGCTTCAATATAATCTTCCAGGCTTTCGATTCTTTTACAAAAGCTGTGAAAGCAAATCCTGACTTTGCAGAAGCCTTTTATCATCGGGGACTTTGTAAAGTGAAACTCAACAAGGATAACTCAATCCTGGACTTTAATCGGGCAATTACCCTCAATCCCAAACATTACCAGGTATTCAAATAAATGATGTCAGTGATTCGGAGAATATTTTAGTTTTGGTGAAACTATTAAATAATTTATGCGTGATTGATAAAAAAGGCAGTTCTCTCTCTTTCCTCTCTCTCTCTTCTCTCTCTCTCTCTGTGTCCCTTTCTTTCTTTTCCTTCTCTCTCACCTCTTCCTCCTTTTCCACCCCTCCCCCTTTTTGAGACAGCATCTTACGGAGCACAGAATGGCCTTAACTCACCATGTAGCAGAGACTAACCTTGAACTCTTGATACTTCTACCTCTGTCTCTCAAGTTTGGAGATTACAGATGTGCCTTGTTATCAGGTCTGACACCAATTAACTATATTTTAACAACCCACCTTTTGTATTTCTTTCTGGAACAGAAGTTTACTTTTAACATAGATATTACATTTGTAAAAATATTTTGAGAATTGTGACATATGTAAATATTTCAAATGCATTGATTTATTTGCTAGCAATTTTAACTTGTATGCTGTAATTTTATTAATTTCTTGCTTTCATATCAATGGATTTTGCCTCCTAATAGTTGTAAGGGACAACAAAAAATTTAGTAGATGAAATTTGACTTAGTTCTTGATTCTAAATTAAATTTGAGTTGATAATTTTATGGAATTATTAGCAACTGTCCTAGACAAATAATGTTGGTGTAGTTATGTAGGGCGATGTCTTTTTTTTTCATGGGAGACTCCTACTAAGGGAAATGGGGTGAAGAATTATGGTGTATACAATTTGTTTTTCAATAGTTCAATAGGGGGAAATGGGGAAAGCAAACATAGTAGGCTACACACTAATGATTACTGAATCCAAATAGTAGCCATAAGTATGATTCCTGTAAAATTATTTCAATTATTCTATATGTTTAAATTTTTAATGAAAAGAAATGGGAATACTATGTCTTAATATTGTCTTTAGTACGTAGCATATATTTATTTGAAGTTTCATGTATTCTGGTAGAACTGAAGATTTTACTCAAACATCTATCTCTGCTTTTGTTCTTCTCTGACAAGGCATATTTAAGCCGAGTAGGCTATTATGGTTTAAAGGGCAGATACTCCAAAGCAATCCTGAATTGTAACGAGGCCATCAGACTTTATCCTGAGAGTGTGCGTGCCTACATCTGCAGGGGAGTTCTGAAATACTACAACAGAGTAAGCCATTCTTGCCAGGTTTACTGAGTTTAGAGCTGAGGCTTCTCCGCTTGTTAACTGGGCACTCACTTCCCGCATTTCCTCAGCTATATGACATGAGATTGTGTTCTTTATATAATTGTGGTGTTCCCACAATTATACTTAATATTTGAATATATGATGCGTAATATTCCACCATAACTTATATTTAATTACTTGATTGTTAGATATTTGGAATGTTTTTATATTTCACTATTCATTTTAAATAATGCATTTATATGTGATGAGAATAAAATCATTGCTTGTGTGTCCTAAATGGAAATTCCTGGGTAAAATGTTGTGATATCTGATGCTACATGAAGTGATTATTTCTCCCTGATTACATTTTTGACTTTTCTTCATTACTATATCATATGGAATAATTTGCTCTTCAGCATCATAAAGCAAAGTTGAGGCCTTGCATTATGTATCATCAATTCAATGAAAATTACTATGTTCAGAAATGATGACATAAGGTATCAGAGGAGAATGGAAGTGGGTGAGAGGTGAATGTGTGTAGAAAATGTTGTCACTGTATGATATGACAATGTGACTGGCAGAAGTAAGTCAAACCTTCAGTGCTCACCAGGAAACTGTGACTTGCTGGCCTTTTACAATCAGCGTCCTTTTCTCCAAGCCATATAGCAACACTGGTGTAATACTTGCTTAAATTAATTTTTTTGAGATTTCATTTTATATTTGAGTGTTCGCCTGCATGTGTGTTTGTGCACTATATGTGTGCAGGGCCGGTGGAGACCAGAAGAGAGTGTTGGATCTCCTGTAACTGGGGTTACAAACAGTTGTGAGTTGTGGGTGCTGGGAATTGAACCTACGTCCTTTGGAGTAGCAGCCCAGTGCCCTTAACTGTTAAGCCATCCCTCTAGCCCATAATTGCTTAAATTTAAGTTACTGACATCCTTAACTTTATTTGTAAGTGAAAAACTATAAGAATCCCTACCAAGTTCTTCCTAGTGAACTATTTGAAAGACTAGCTTCATTGTATTAATTTTAAAGATGATGTATAGAATCTTATAGGAATGGTTTAGATACTGATAGGATCATGTATTTATTTTGTGATTAAACTTGTCTATTATGATTTATCCTTCTCTTTCTTTCTCCTTGTAGAGTTACAAGCTAGCTATTACAGATTTAACTACAGCTGTCAACATGGACAAGAACAGTTACACAGCATTTTATAATAGAGCACTGTGTTACACCAAGATAAAGGAACTTGAGATGGTAAATAACCATTTTAGTAAATGAGAGATTTAAAGCGTTTGATAAGCAATGTGCATACAATGGATTCTTGACTTAAACATGCAATCAATAAACAATATTTCATAAGCAACATATTAAAGCATTTGTAAACATATTTAAAACACCTGCATTTTCTTCTTATCTCTGCTTTAATCTTGGAAAATAATTCCTATGGAAATACACCCATAAAATTTGAGAAACCACAAAGAGTCATTTCAAAATAATATTGATTTCTCTCCCAGTGCTAAATTATCTTATATAGTTTCTGAACTGTCAATTTGCTTTATAATGCCTATACAAATATTTAAATGGCTATATAAATTAGGATAATTACATGAGTATAATTTAAGTAAATGTTTTACTGATATGCTGCTTTACAAAATTTTATAGAAGTGATCAGTAGCAATGCTGTTTTACAACTTGGACCCAAGCTAGAGCAATCCATGGAGGTATTGGTTCTAGAACTCCGAGCCTGTACATGCAGTGAAGAGTGTAGAGTCATGTGTTCCACCTGCAGAGACGGTTGACAGGGATTTGCCCATGTGTTGTAAAGGTTGTTGCAGCAACCATATTTCTCTGTCAGACTCTTTTATTTTTTCTCATCTTGCTGCGATTGCCTCATCCTTGGTCAGTACGGTTGATTTCAATGAGAATCAGCTCAGCGTGATCACCCACCTGCAAGTCCTTTGTGTTTGGCTCCTTGCTCTTCTTTTCTGTGTCTACTGATCTCTTGCTCCTTCCTCATTTCTGCCCTTTCCCTAGCAGCAGTGTGTTCTTTTAGTAGACTCAACATTCCCACTGTTCTCGGTGGACACACTCCTTAGTCTGTAAGACTCAGCTAAGCCGCTTACTGCTGCTAGAGATTTGAAAGTCACAAGGAAGACGAAGGTTGAGAAACCTCCTGTCCAGCAGGAGAATGCACCATTCCTGACAGCTAGCCCAGCACGTTTGTCTTCCTCTTGAAATGTAGACAAATGAATAATTTTTAACGAGGCAATTGTTAAAGGAGGCACCTAAAGGATCATTTAGCAGGGACCTACAGAGCAGGTGTCTTTGAGGTCTTTTCTTTACATCCCCCTCAGCCTGAAGGGAAGCTCCGGCCAAATACAGTAAAATGGGCAAAGAAGGAACTCCCACATGTTATCTCAGTCATGTGGAAAAGCCAATTCTTGGTTAATGAAGAACATGCAAACCAATCTGAATAAATGAGACAAAAATAGGGTTGCAAAATAGTGGTGACTGTCCAGGCCCCAGGCCCCCAGTGCATTTCATCTGCTCATTTTACAGACAGGGAAAACGAAGGAGGGAGAAGCCGCAGAACTTATCCAAGTCCCAGAGGGAGTCAGAAACCTGTGCTGGCATTCACGCATTTGTTTGTTTCTGGGTTCACAGTTCCTTGGGAGCTTTGTAAAGCCTTCTGAGGCTGGATGGTGTGTCATTTCCAAGTGTCACCACCTCCACTTTGCCCACCTTCCCCTGCTCTGCAGCATTCTTCCCCTCACTGGGCTGGCTTGCGCAGACATTCTTATGGATAGAGTTTCCTAAAATCTAAGCATGGTGAATTTTTTTTGTTTGAAATTTTAATAACTCAGAAGTAGTCACTGTTTGACATTTTCAAGCACAAATACTTAAACAATAGCAAAAGCAAAATATGTATGACTGAAATACAAAGCTGAAGAAGTATATAATGAAATTTAATCAACTAAAATCTCTACAGATAGTTTTTTTCTTTCTTTCTTTTTTTTTTAAATTTGCTGTCTTTTACACCCTCTGAGAAGTTACAAGAGTACTTTCAGGTTCTCGTGTCCATAAACAAGGATTCGGACTGCTGCACATATATATTGTAGAAGGAAAAGAATGGGTTTATTAAGGGGATAAAGACACTTCTAAGACTAGCAGTGGGTCAAGGCTAGAGAAAGGTCAAAGTTTCCATAGGGCCAAAAGCAGTGGATTGGAGGAGCAGTACTGTGCACACATTTTTCTTTTAAATGCTCTGCTATGTTGGTCTTGGGAAGGTGTGATAAAGGATTTCTAGACTGGTTTCATTCTTTATTTCTGTTATCATTACTGTAAACTGTATGAGTTTTGCCTGCATGTATGTCTATGCACCATGTGCATGCAGTACCCATAGAGACCAGGAGAGCTGAGTATCCTGAGACTAGAGTTACGGTGGTGAACTGTCAGGTGGAGACGGAAATCAAACCAGGGTTCTCCGGAAGAGCGGCCAGCGCTTTGAATCACCAAGACATCTCTCTGGCAACCAGAGAAGCTAGTTGATTCAGAAGGTCTAAAATAGAATCCAGTGGTATCTTCTATATGCAAATTTTGACCTCATGCTCTTGCAGTATTTGCAAGTGGACTCTAAAATGTATTAAAATGTTAATATTTCAGTTTTGTAACTTAGAAAACCGACTTCAAGTTAAGTAACTTTTCTTAAACTCAGAATCTAGTAACAGCAACCAGTGATACAAATTCAGAGCAGGCTATGGCTCTCGCTCTCTTAACCAAAACTTTCAGGTTAGACAATCTGGGAAATGTCTTTAATTTCAGAATGTAGAGATTCAAGGCAGAAGGATCATGAGTTCAAGGCCCATGTGGTCTCCAAAGCAAGTTCTGATCAGGTAGAGTTACATGGCATGACACTATCTATCTCACGGATCAACAAAACAAAAGAAAAACCAGAACAAAAGCACCTTTGGTGTTCCCGCCTCTACCACCCACCCTGAGCTTCCGTGAACTCTCACTTAGAATCCTTTCTCATGTTCAGCTGCTGGATAGATCTCAAGCGCATCTATAGACTCTGCACTCAGTGAATCTACGGAAGTCATGAGTCATACAAGGCATAATGAACAGTAGGCAGTTCTTCAAGTATCACTAAATATTTTTATAAGCCTAGCAATATTCATATTTATATCACAAAATACATAAAGGATCTCTGTACAGTCTCTTTAGACATATGTGCCAGGAAATAGAGAAGGACAAATGAGCAGAAAGTTAAATTTTGTTTATTTCCCTTTTCAGTTAGCTGATACTTTAGTCATACAAGAATTGACCCTTGTTTGATAAGGCATGTGTCTCTTCTGAACAAAATATTCACTACAAATGACTTAGAACAACTCACCCCTTGGTACTTAATGCAGAGGAGACATCCGTGAAGCTTTGCGTCTTCAGTCAGTGGAGAAATAGAAGGGGAAGTGATTCCTTCTTGGCAGATTCACTCTTTGAGCTCAAATAGTTCTCTTTAAAAACAATGAGAAGGCTCTCAACAAATTTCAAACTTCCCTATTTCCCTCTTCAGTCTTATTGTGATCCCTTTTCTTTGTGGTTTATTCATTTGGCAAATTTGTGACTTATTCACTTACTAAATGCCTGTTATGCAAAGGCAGGATACTTGTCACTAGGTTTATAGCAGTGAAAAGATTAAATACTTGCCTCCTGCAGTTTAGACTTTAGTGGGGAAAGCAATAACATTATAAAAAGTATTTAAATTTCAAACAGTACTCTCCACTTTGTCTCATATGAATGTGATATTTGGGGAAAGTATCTAGTGTGTGTATGTCGGGGGCAGGGTGGGAGGCAATGGTGACTCCCTTCCTTCCAAACTGTGCAATGCACAGGAACATACATGGGTGGCAAACAGATGCCATGTGAACTACAAGCACAGTGAGTACTTATTTAAAAACAGCACTAGTCATAATAACATAGTTAAAAGGACTCTTCAAATCGAGCATAGACTCATGGCACATTCCAGAATCGATTCTGGGATCCCACTCTGGTAAGAAGCATATTTGTCTCAGGGCAATGGAGTAAGTGAGGTTCTAAAGAATTGCACCATGGCTCTAAGTGATTGTTTTACTTTTAGGCTTTGAGAGATTATGGAATTGTGCTGCTTCTTGACGCGGGGGAAAGAATAGCATTAAATACCTTCATTAACCGTGGACTCATCTACACTGAACTAAAGCAGTATGGCTTTGCACTAGAGGTGAGCCTTCTATGGGGAAATGACCTACTTGATTTCACACATACTCAAGAACTAGTATTTAGTGCTGCAGGATAGCAGTATTAATGAGTGAGTGTTAGTAAGAATTTACTGAAATATCTGGAATAACTAATAGAGTTTTATAAAACCTAAGCACTTTCCCTTTCATTTTAAATACAGCTGAATGGTTTATGTGTTAATATTTTTAAATTAAGGATATCATCTCCCAAAGGAAGTACATGGAAAATTCAATTGTTTGATGAAATTGCTTGTACATTTTTTACTCTGTTTTACGATGTTCTTTCTCACTCACAGGTTTTCTTTTGTTGAAATTTGTCAAAATAAATCTGTTTCAAACAGGGTGGGACATAGCTGTGTAGAATGGGCTACTAGCTTTTCAGGCCTTTAAGAATAGGCCTTCAGAAGTTTATAGAAGCATATTGGAAAGAAACAGGCAATTTTTTATTGCATTATAGAATAAATATAGTTTGTAATTCTCGTTTTTAGCATTTATTATGACTTGTTAGTAATTAAAATTTAGAAACAAGACAAAGGTGGAATATCCTCTGGCATTTAAGTGATGATCATTTCATGTATTTGTTGCATCTACATAACCTTATATGATTAAATATTTCCTTGATACATTCCAGCTTTGACAGTGTTGCAAAATTTATACTTTTAGCTTAGAGATAAGGAAATGAATATTTGAAAGAGTTTAAATAAGACCTTTGAAGCAACAAATTCTAAGGTAGGATCTGAACTCAGATCCCAGTAGATTATAAATGCCATAGTCTTTCAGACAAGGCAGTTTTAATGTTTGGGGAGTCAAGAGAGAATTACTCTTAACTCTTCTCTTCATCTACCACACATTGAACCCATTAGCAAGTCTATTTCATTTTGTCACTGAAACAAATTTTGAACTTTATCAGTTCCAATTGCTGTTTACTTCTCAACCAGGAAGTCCTGGACCGGATTTGAATCAGATCTCAGAGCAGAATTTTGTGTCTCCTAGCCTGCTGAATAGCTTACTCTTGGCCATGGTGCTTCACACTTACCCTTGCATGTACATTTTCTGTACGGCAGCCAAACAGACCATAAAGTAGGTGAAGTTATTCCTCCACTCCAAACCTGCAGTGACCCATCCCATCTCCTGACCATTAAACCCAAGGTCCTACTTTATGTGACTGATGCTCACTTCCGGAAGACTTTATTGCCAGTCTTCTTTCCTACCCTGGAACCATTGTACTTTGGCCTTTTGCTAATCTCTGGTAAGGCCCAGTTCCCTTCCTGCTCTGGGATGATGCACAAGCTGTTGTTCTTACACACAACAATCTTAGGGCTGTAGCTCTAAGCCCTTCCTTAATACAAGTTTCTGATTGAATGTCATCTTTCAATCAGAAATAAACTGAATGTTGAAAGTGGGTATTAAAAATATTAGAAGACCTCAAAATAAATTTGGAAATGGGATAGAGAAACACCTACTGAAGAGACCAGCAGAAAACAAGCAATAAGATATTAGACTAAAATTCAATGATGCCAATAGTTACATTAAATAGAAATGGTCAAAAGATACAAAATAAAATAATGGAATGTCAGATGGGAGTTTTGAAAAATATTTAGTATATTCTGAGTGTGATAAATATACTTCAAGGATAATGAAATGGATAGAGATGCACAATAAGATATACAGAAGCCAAATAGTGATCATTTGTATAAAAGAAACAAGTCACTAAAAATTAAATAAAAACACTTAAATGATGCAGACAGAGAAAGGAACAACAAAGGTTATAACAGTGAATGATAGGAAAAGAACCAAGACTGAGCCGTGAAGCCTATCTATGGGAAAAAGTATTCGTGGAAAGACTGTCAGACCGAAACCTTAAGCAGCATCCTAGACAGACAATGGGCAGCTGGCTGATGTCCCAGGACCGGCTTGATCAGGAAGCATCTAGAATGAAACGCCTGGGGGGCTAATGGCACCTTATGTTTCATTGGGAGCATTTGCCTAGGCCTTTTCCTTCTTACAAATCTACCAGGTGAGACAGAGGAATTAAAAACAGACTCAACAAAAGATTAAAGCTGGCATAGACATGATAGTTAGTTATCACACAGTACTGTTCAAGGGCTTTGTGCCTTAAGTTTAACTGTATGTGAGCAGGCACAGATCAAATATCAGACAGTTAAGGGATGTAAAATTGGTACCCCCAAAATGTATTGTCATAGGTGCCTAAGGATGAAGGAAGAAGGGCAAGTGTGTGAAGTTATGGCATTACAGCTAAACTCTTCTGTGTAAAGAGTGAATAGCTGTAAATATGATATGTTGCTTGTGTTATTTAGAAGTTTGAAGGCAAACACCAAAGAAACATATGAAGGTAATTGCCCTTAAGGGATGGAACTGGAATTAAAGAAAAGTGCAACAGAGAATCATTGTTTAGCATTCTATAGTTTTGTAAGATATCACCTACAATATAATGGATTACTTTATTAAGAAGAAAGTAATAATGTGGACATATATGCATCATTGGATCTTCTTACAAATTACAAAATAAAACTAGTCATATTTAAATAAGTAGTAAATTGACAGAATTTGAGGAGACAGCATTAGCTCCAATTTCAGGTACATTGGTGGTGATGGGAGCTAGAAAATGTGACCGTCTAGTTCCCAGAGAAGGGGAGTGGAGGGGAAAGCATGGTAAATTAGGGTAACAATCTTCCACAGGACATAGGTGAGGATTCTCAGACACAGAATGAGGAGACCTTGTAGATTACTCCTTAGGTTGTGTTTCATTAAATAACAGATTTCTGATTTCCATCCAGATCCTTCCATTTAATCTGAAAATGTGCTATGCAGTTTTAAGAGTAGGATCCCCACTTTGAGCTTGGTCGTTGATGCTACTGTCTTTGAAGACAGAGACTGCTCATTTGTTTTCCAGCCACCCAGACCTGAATAATCACACAGAAACTGTATTAATTACAACACTGGCCAATGACTCTAGCATATTCATAGCTATCTCTTACATCTTAAATTAACCCATTTCTATCATCAGAAGGCTGTAGCCTAACAGTAAAGGTTCCAGGGCATCTGTCTCCTTCAGCAGCTACATGGTGTCTCCTTAACTATGCCTACTCTCTCTATATATCTTTTCCAGCCTGGCTATATTCTGTCCTGCCATAGGTCAAAGCAGCTTCATTCATTAACCAATAAAAGCAACACATACACAGAAGGACATCTCACTTCACCTCCCCTTCTCTGTCTAAATAAAAAGGAAGGTTTTAACTTGAACATAGTAAAATTACATATAATAAAAAACAGTTATCAAGCAAGAATTGTAATTACAATATTTAGTCTATTTACATTTGTCAAATTAAGGAAAATACTCTATCATCTAGCCTATCTTTGTGAGTCTAAAGTTTTATATCTTATTTATCCTTTATCATAAGTAAGGAAAACTATAACTAGCTGTCTTCAACTCTTTAAAGATCCCAAAAGGATATAATATTACCTAAGTAAAGAGAAAGTGCATTGTAAGCAGCTTCCAAAGTTCTAGAATTGATAGAGACATTTTGCTGCCTGGACAGTCACCCAAAGTTCTTCTGTAATGTTGGGGCATCCATCTTCAGCCTACAGGCCCATAGTATCTGGCAACTTTTTCATGAAGCAGGAAATTTGAAGATCTGCTATAGGAGCTGCTCCTACAAAGTCAGCTAGGATTCCTGGACAGGGGATCCTCGAGGCCAAAGAAAAATCAGATAAAAGAAACAGAAGACAGGATAAAATCAGGAGGTCTGTCTGTTCATGCTGAAGCAGCCAAACAGCCCAGAGTTTATTTCAGAGCTTGCATATATATAAAAGTAGAACAAAACACTGTACAGCACAGACGGTCAGTCAGTTTCTAACCACAAGACCATTCCTGTTTTTGAGTGAGCAGCCTCCTCTCCAACTTGTGCTTGCTGCTCCAAAGCAGCCTCACTTTCTATCTTGATGTTCCTGAAGTTCGCCGTCAGCAGTATACCGTCTACTAGATAGAGTGTTCTTTTCTCACAGGCTAAACAAGAAGATTCTCACAGCCCTCAAGGTTATAGGAAAAAAGTAGAACAGGCAAGCTTGAACTCAAGTTACTTCTTTAAGTCAGAAATGACCAGATGGAAACAGAGTCACACGTGGGCTCCCACAATCTGTTTTGCCTATATTGGCAGTTCGTCAATTGCTTTCTACTGTGTCCTGTAGAATGTCTTGCAGACTCTTTCATGAAACAGGAACCCTGAAGGACTCTTCCACCTTAGTCAAATTCAGCAATCATTTCTGTGGGTCTTGCACATCCAGTTCATACAGTATATCATCAAGCAGTCTAGGCAAAAACAGCTTCCCTCCCAAATTGCTAGCAAACTCCATAAGGAGACTCTTCAATGCCCATCCTCTCCTGAAGTAATTGGTGCTGTGAAGGGCAGACATATCTCACTCCTGAGAAATGTCCAAGTTCTCAAAGCATTTCAAATGCCATATTCTGCAGGTCCTCAAAGTCCCAAAGACCATCCAACTGAAATATATCTCCACATATCTAGAAAACCCAACCAACATGACCATCAGCTTGATCATTACAGCTGACTATCTCTTAATCTGTATTTCTTAATTATACATTACATTTTTAAATGAACTGTACAAACACAACACCTTAAACAATAGCAGAAATACATATACCTTAAATTTGTGTCAATGGACCAAAATTCACACCAATACAAAGCATTCATTTCTGTATTATATCCTCTTTCCTTCCCTTTAGAAATTGACTTTGACCATTAGCCACTTAAAATCAAACCCCATAAATGAAAATGAACATCTGTAAACAATCATTTTGGGAATTTGGACATAGTTTTCTCCAAAGTGCTTCCTGCTTTTTGTTGGGTGAAGTTTTTTGGGTTCACAGTTACCTTTCTGGGGGTCTTGTTCCTTCAAATCACATTAGCCTGGAAGGAACCCACAGGTTCTAACCTTCTGTGGAACAAAAGCAGAACCTCTTTCCCAAAGAAACATATCCTTAGACCCAAATTTTGAAGTCAAGATACCTTTATGTTGGTTTAATTTAGCAGCCTCCAGAATCAAATGTCTCTCTTCAGTCAAAAAATTCAAAGAAAACACAATAATGTACATAATCCAAACTCTCTGTATATATTCCATCTTTACGTGGCTTATTTTTCTTTACTCCTTTAATCTATGACTGTCTGTACTCTGTCTCATTAAAGACTTTGTTTTATTTTTAAAGCTATTTTCTTCTTTTTATAACTGTCTATATTCCTTTTCCTCTCTCCCAAACCTATGTACATTTTTTAAAAACACACTGTGACCCATTAAGAGGCTTATTTTTGTCTGAATCTGTCTTATTGTGTATCTGAAATCCTTTTCTTACCAGGTACACTTTTTTTTAATTGCTAAGCAGGCATGGCTAGGACCAACTCCGGGGGCCTGCCTGTTTGTCCCGCCCAGTCCAACAATGTAGAGGCATGTTCGCTGCCTCTGTGAGCCATGCTCACCACCCTGGTTCCAGGGACTCAGTGGGTCTATGTCACCATTAAGCAATTTGTAACACGCTGCTCACAAACTCCATTTAACTGTAGGACTTCCCAAAAGAGCAAGAGTTCGTTATGCCAGCATGAACCAGGAAGCCGGATCATAAAGAAGTTGTGCAATTTTTTTTTGCCACAAGCACTGAGTCAGGAAGACTTCTCAAAGGCTATGTCTCTTCTTGCTGCTAGCAAACAGAGGCTATCTGGGAAAAAAAATGTGGCTACCAAGAAGCTGTGCTTAACTCTATTCTTTTGTATCTAGAATTCCTTCCCAAGCTCTCTCAGTTTTTATGTGGATGTAGTTGCTTCACGTTGGTGTTCCATTTTGTAAAGAGAGACTTTGCTTTCATTCCTGGCTTCCTAGACCCACATAATCACACTGAAGCTACATTAATTACAACACCATTTGGTCAATGACTAGCATATTCCTAGCTAGTTCTTAAATTAACCCATTTCTACTAATAGGTGTATCAGCAGCAGGCTGTGGCTTACTGCTAAGTGTCCGGCATCTATCTCCTTCGGCAACTACATGACGTTTTCTTGACTCCACCTACTTTCCCTCTATATCTTTTCCAGTCTGACTATATTCTGCTTGGCCATAAGCCAAAGCAGCTTTATTCATTAACCAATAAAAGCAACACATATATAGAAGGATATCCCACTTCACCATTTCCTTTCATAGGGACCCCAGGCTTTCAGTTTGACCTTACTCCCCAATCTTTTACCCCGAATAGTAACAGAAAACCCATTCTACTTCTTGAGACAAGTGGATGCTCCCTCCAATGACAACCAGAGAAAATCTGTTTGACAAGAAGGACAGGAAAACAATTAGTTAAGGTGATGTCTCTCTAGTTGGGCAGTTCTGAATGCTCACTGTTGAAGGCTTTTCTCCCCATCATAGCAATCAGTAAAAACAGTCATATACAGTCACTACATAAGCATATTCTATATCAGTGTGAATATGATGCTTGTTTTATAGGTATTGTTTGACTACAAGTTCAAATTTAGTTCTGTTCTTATTTTCTTTCATGCTGAAATATTTCTGTAAGAGGTGATTGCAAGCCATAGACAATATTTTTCATGTTCTGATCCATTTTGGCAGGCTCTCTTGCCGACTCAGCACTTGTAATTCTCTGACATAGCCTGTTCGCCAGGGCCATTCAAATTCATTCCTGCCTACTTTCCAAATTCCACATCCTATGGTTAGAGTTTCCGTTTCTTCACTTCAGGAGGGTTTCTGGATCCTTAAACAGGAATAATACACCTCCTTCCAGAAGTGTGGGTTCCAGAAGTAGATTCAGACTTGACCAGTCCATGTACAGTGCTTCTTTCTTACCACGTACAAGCCTGGCACCCAATTGTCCAACCATGTCACGAAATTCCAAAGGTTCGTCCCAGGGGAATTTCCTTTTCTGTCTGAGAAGGGACATTTCCAGTGGCATAGACAATAAAAGGAAGTAAATGAGATACTTTATTACATACCCCAGGGCAGCACCACAGGAAAAGTCCCTGTTCTTAAGGCAGATGCGAGGAACACAGACTGGGAATGTTAATAATGATTGGCATTCCTTGCTCCGTCAATACTCATTTGAGGAGATTCTACGAAGAAAACAAAGCTTTAGCAAGATGTCTATTTTAATGCTTTAGGTGATGTATACTTATGTGTAATTAGTGAGTTTTCAGAAAAATTCATGACAAATTAACAAAATTTTATGAAACTGTTTCAGGATTTTAAACAAGCTGCATTGATAAGCCAGACTAGCGTGAGCCTTTTTCAAGCAACGGCCATGTGTCACCACAGGTATGGAGTGCCATCGCTGTCCAAGGGGAAGCAAGCATCGGGAATCAGCAGATGTACCCAGTTAGAGCCCCATATGGAAGATAGAAGGGAGGGGTGGAGCAAGTGAATGGGGGTGGGCATATCAAACATCCTCCCATAGATACGAGGACCCTATCTGTAGCACCCTTGTACCGTCTAAGAGACTGACTTGAACCAAATCAGCAATTAAATATTTATATCACGCACTGAAGATGTCTGATTCAAGCTTATATGCAAAATGTTGATTAAATGTATGCATAGCTGGAAATACCTAGGTATAAAATAATTTGTCCAGAAAGTCCATTTCCTAGAAAAGAGGGTGATTTTAAAATATTCTTAAGAAAAAATTTGCACCAATAAGAGATATTTATATATCTAAAACTACTAAAAACAATCCAAGAAAATGTCTTCAAAATGCATTAAAACCTACAAATCTATAATATTTAAGAGTTAACTCTTTCTGAGATTTCTATAGAATCACATTATAGACGAGGACAGTTAGAAATAGCAACAGTGACCCACAACCTTCAGAACAACTGATTTTAATATGGACACAATGTTATTGTTTAGTAATAGTTTATACCATTACTTTTGGTAAGGGAAAGAATAGAAGTTAGTTGATGGAGTAAATTGTGATGATTTGAGAAATCATGTCTCAAAAAACAAAGCAACAAAAAATCATAATGATTCATAAATTATAGAGGTATGTCTGTGCAAATACAGAGTTTAAATGGCTAGAATAGAGTTTGAATTAGTTGGGAAACTGGCATTCTAATTTTCCTTTTTAGTAAGGAGATACACAGCTACATTTCCCCCATGAGAAGTAAAACTTTTTATTGTAGAAAAAAAGTAATACTGTAGTCGTAAATTCTGCAGATGCCTTTGGGTTAAAACCTGGCCTCAAGACCTTTCATTATCCACAGTCATACCTTTGTCTATTGTGATGCGTCCATCTTTGTGTGATCCATCTCTTTAAGAATGTGTCATTCTTAAGAAGAAATGGAATGGTGACTGATGTGTTTACTTTGGTGGATGTGTGTAGACCAAAATGCCTGAGATCATGGCATCTGTCAACATTTGAAACATACCCCAACTTCTCTAGGCCTCGTTTCTATTTACCAGCTATTAGAATTGGTCAGTGTCTCCCAGTGTTGAACTCACATCTTTATGAAATGTGGTCTTAGGGTACAACAGCCAACAATCCCTAAAGCTGATACTGCTCTGCAGTTCCAGCAGCTCTCTGGGGTCTCCACCGTTCTCTAATAAAAGTGGAATTTAAATCAACCGCAAAGCCCTGGCAGCTCAGAGTTTCAGTTCCGTGTGTATTGGGTTTTCACACTTTTACTGAACTTTAACAACAGGGAATATTTAGTGATTATGTATTCTTTAGAAAAATTATTTTGGCAACATACTTATACTATGGAAGAATGACTTTCGACTATTGAACTTACTTTTGACTTTTTTGGGGTAGGAAAACGATATTTTTTAACTTGGGAAATTTTATAAAAATAATAAACCTTTAAATTCTAGGGCTTTGGTCTTTGAACATAGAGAGCTGAATTTTGAAGCATCCTTTGTGTGTTTCTAGTTCTCACTCCTGTGGCTGCCAGGAGACAACGTTCCTTAGGCTGAATATCCTACTTACTGACCAATTTATTCACCAAGAGTGTTGTGCTAGTGTGAACTTATATATCTCAATGAGAAAGCCATCTTTGTATTTTAAAAAATAATATCTACTTCCTGGCTGTATGTCACAAACACTTGCTACCACAACACATTTATCATACTATTTTGATATTTTCATAAACTATTTTTAGGTCTTTAACTCTGCAAACCACATTCTTCAGTGTTTGTGGGTATTTGTGATTTGTTAGAACAACTCAGAAGGACATTTCTGGTCACATCTGTAATTACTGTAAACTCAGTGAGTCTGTGTCAGTGACTCAGAGGGGACACTGTAAACTGGAACTCCCCCTGGGAGTGATCGTGTGACTTGGAGATTCACCTTAAAACATTTATTTTCAGAAAAACTTTCAGTGTACTTTGTATACGTGACAGCCAATATTCAATGAACACCCTCCTGAAGCAATGCAGATATTCTGTGAGATCTTCCCACTGGAAAACTGCCATGCTAGGTAGGATGCCGTGGCAGACCCGTCTCCAGGAAAATGAAAGTGTTCTTTCTACAGGGCATCCTGTTCATTTCCTCCCTTGTCTATTTGTGTAGGAAGCAGGGGAGACCCTGTCTTCAGTTCTGCCACCTGACCTGGCTGTGGCTTTCAGTAAGGGATAATTTAAAGGCGCTTGTCAGGTGACGTTAGAAAGTCCACTTCCTCCCTTTAGGTTGTTTACTCAGCTGAATGGACTAAGTGTGCATCCCTTAGCATTGGTAAAGGATAGAGACAACCTCCTTTCACCATATGTAACTTGCACTACAGAGCAGTGGGCTTTGATTCGCTGTCTGATTTACTGCTTATGCTTTTGTAATGCTAGGCTACACAAAAGGAAATATTGTTTTTTAAAAGCCCTGTAGCAGATTTTTAAATTCCCTGATGGGTGAGAAGAGCAGTGGATATGATACAAACTGAATGGCAATATAATAGAATGTTCAATATAGCAAATATATGACAATATAATAGAATGTTCAATATAGCAAATATATGACAATATAATAGAATGTTCAATATAGCGAATATATGACAATATAATAGAATGTTCAATATAGCAAATATATGACAATATAATAGAATGTTCAATATAGCAAATATATGACAATATAATAGAATGTTCAATATAGCGAATATATGACAATATAATAGAATGTTCAATATAGCAAATATATGACAATATAATAGAATGTTCAATATAGCGACTATATGACAATATAATAGAATGTTCAATATAGCGAATATATGACAATATAATAGAATGTTCAATATAGCAAATATATGACAATATAATAGAATGTTCAATATAGCAAATATATGACAATATAATAGAATGTTCAATATAGCGAATATATGACAATATAATAGAATGTTCAATATAGCGACTATATGACAATATAATAGAATGTTCAATATAGCGAATATATGACAATATAATAGAATGTTCAATATAGCGACTATATGACAATATAATAGAATGTTCAATATAGCGACTATATGACAATTACCTGGAAAAATACAGACGACACAGACCATGTAGGTACATGTTATAAGTAAATACTTTACCCATTGGTGGAAATATTGACTATAAGAAAACCTAGCAACAAATGCATTTTGCACAGAACTCCTATGCCATCTTTATTCTTGATAAATAGGGTTAGTTCCTACCAGAACTGCTGACGTAATTCACCAAGATGTCACCTGAAGAGGCACTGTGACCCCACATTCAAATGAACTAGCATACCTTAAATAGTGGCAGTTACTGAGAGAGCAATGCAGTTTCACTGTGAACTGCCAGAGAGATGATCCTGTGATTTCTGAGCAACCACACACAGAATAAACCCAGAAGTTAATATCTGTCTCATGAAAGCCATTGTTAACCCTTGCCTGTGTGATACATCCAAAGCCGCGTGTCCTTACTACCTCAGTGTTGATCCTAGTGTGATCTTCTAGATGGCACTCAACGCACACCTTTGGCTGGTGTTTGGTCAAAACAAAAACAAACAAGCAAACAACAACAACAATAAAAACCACAAATACAGAAGCATGAGGATTTTTTCTCTAAGATTTATAATTTTTATTTATATGTATGTGTGTGTGCCTATGTAAGTTTATGTGCACCACATGTGTGCAGGGTACCCAAGGAGCCCAGAGAGCATCAGATCCCTGGAACTATAGTTATGAATGCTTGTGAGCTGCCTGATATGGGTCCTCTGCAAGAACAGTAAGCATTCCCAACCACAGCATCTCTCCAGCCCTTAATTATTTTTGTAGCTGTTATGGACAAGCACTGAAAAAAATACTTGCTAAACAATATGTGAGGCTGTTGTTTTCATTGATGTCCTCAATGAAATGGGGTGTCCCTCAAAAAGAAAATAAATACTAACTACATATAAATTTATATTTTATGTATGCTATGAGTCAGTCAATTATGGGATAAATTCTATAGGAGGCATTATTAAACGTTTGTTTTTATGTGAGAATCATGAAGTATACTTATATAAACTAATGTACTTATGGCATCTCTAGGTGATATAAGCTTCTATGATTATCATTATATATATATGGTCCTCTGTAGAGTGAAGCAATTAGATGGATTGAGACTGTAATTTAAATAGTTTATGTTGTCAATATCAGTGCATGCTTTCTGTGTTGGTAACTCATCATTGTTAAAACAAAGTTTAGAACTGCTGTTTAGACTTCTATATTTTTGAAAAAAACAGAATTCTAGAATAACATTCCACATTGTGCTGTGAAACAGGCTTTAATTTTTATATTTATATATTTATTTAGTGTGAACATAGAAACATGTGGTTGTTAGCTAGCTATTTTTCCTACCATGTGGGTTACTGGGATCAAATTCAGGTCATCAGGCTTGGCAGCACGTGTCCCATTGAGCCATCTTGTGGTCCTTGAAAGTGATTTTTATTTCCCATCTTCTCCTCACCAAAATCTCCAGAGATTCTTCTAGACTTCCTTAGATCATATAGACTTATGTACTTCTTATGACAGATAATAAAAATAAAAGGCTTTCTATAATAGTTTAATACAAATCCTTTTGACAAAGTCATGTGCAGAAAGCATCGAATAGGTTACCAGCAGACATCATTTTACCAGAAGGCATCACGTTTTCTTCCTTTCTTTTCCCCCCAGAATTAAAGAGTTTGAAGGAGCTGTTGACTTCTTCACCAGGGCTGTTAAAATTAACACACGTTTTCTGGATGCTTATATTGGACGGGGGAATTCTTACATGGAGTATGGACGAGATGATGCCCTGAAACAAGCACAGAAGGACTTCCTGAAAGCGCTGCACATTGACCCGTCATGTTTAAAGGCGAGGATTAGTCTAGGCTATAATTTGCAGGTAAAATATAACAGCATTTTCAGCATCGAGAACATTGTTTGGACAGGACAAGGAGATATTTGACTTTTTCTGGTGATGTGACCAGATGTTTTTTCTCAGGCTATGGACATTTAGTTTTTCTTTACTGCAGTATGGAGGGTAGGCGTAGGGAGCAAGGACTCAACTGATTACAGAGAATGTACTTACATGAACCTGAGCTAAGCTGAGACTTACACAAAATTCTGGAAGAGATGGGATTGGTTGTTATCATGACCAACACCCAGGAACATGTTAGAGAAAAATGATCACCTTCCTAGAGTTAAAACTAAAATTCGCATTCTAACACAATACAAGCAATTCACAGTCCATTTAAAGAATGGATTGGATGACTTTAAAAGAGCTAGGACTGACTGGCAGCCAAGGCAATAGCACCTCACACAATTCACAGGCTGAGCACCTGTGATATGGATGAGGAGTGGCTCTTGGCCCCCAGAGACAGTCTTCTATAAGAACATAGTTTCTTTTGGATAGGTGAACTCTCCTCATTTGAAGATAGAGGCACTGTTCTGTGCATGGGTAAGGATTTGATTGTAATTGTGATAAATGCAACAAAAATAAAATTTAAAAAAAAAACCCTAAAGAGTTTTTAGTACAAAATAAGTCCAACTAAGGGGTAAGAGAACTTACTGATAAATTAACATTTATGTTGAGGTGTAAAAGATTAGTAGTTAGGTAGGGAAGGGATTAGGGCTAGAATTTAGTCTTGAGACAAGGGGAACAACCCTTGAGGACACACTGTAAGAAGAGGCAGAAGGTTCATGTGAGGGGAATGTGGTGGGTAGAGGGAGATTTGTGATGACACTAGGGAATTAAATAAGAGCGGGAATAAAAGCTTTGAAGTCTAGTTAAAATAGGAATATCATTAATCAGAGACATGCCATCATATTTGTATTTTATGAAAATCCCACTGGGTATATAACCAAAAAGGGCATTGAAAAGCACATTGGTATGAAAGAGTGAATCAGGAAAGGGAAAGGCTTATGGAGGAGAGTTAGGGCCAACCAAGTGCTGCCCAGGGAAAGAGTGACAGCCTGTTCTACGGATACATGTAACTGGGGCTATCCCAGTGAGCACAGCAGATGTCAAAACACTGATCACTTAAATCCTATATAGGTGGTTTGCGGTTTAATATTCTGATGGTACTACCTCAGTTTGCCTACTTTTGCTTATTAGATAAACTTGTGATAACTTGCAGATTTCCAGACACTTGACTCAGAGTTTGCTCATTAGAAATTGGGATCTAGTCTTCTGTGTAGTTATATTTCTTTTAGCTTTATGTGAGATTCACTGGGCCTAAGTTGGTTAGAATGTGCCAGTCTCTGAGATTCTGGCAGGTTGAGAAGTTGGACCGTCGTGAATTAATTAACTCCCTGCCTTCCTGTGGGAAGGTGTTTGGTTGCCAGCTGGCCTGCTCAGCAAAACACTCTGGCATCCTTCTAGTATTGGTGCCTCTCTCCTGACCTTTTTTTCTCTTTTCTCCAGTTGGCACTAAGGTTGTTGGAAGCAGATGCTTGGTAGACTTACTTGCATCTTCTGTAGAGTTTATAAAGTGTTCCTAAAATTCCAGCTGCTGGAACAATTTATTTTCACTATTACTATTATTTATGTAACACATACTAATTTTGCTTTGTGCATTTATATATATATTATAGATCTCTGGAAATATCTGTTATCTATCTATCTATCATCTATCTATCTACTAACATAGACAGACAAACACACACACACACACACACACACACACACATACACTTATTTGAGACAAGGTCTCACTATGTTGACCAGGCTGGTCTCAAACCCACAGATATGTGCCTACTGCCTCCTGAGTGCTGAGTTCAAGGGTGTTTGCCATCACTTCCGACTATTGTGGATGCCAATGTAAGTTTTTGGTAGTCAACAGAAGTATGGGTGTCACATAGTAGCTATGACTTTAGGTTGTCTAAGGTTGGTATAGTAGATGACTATAAAATTAAATTTATTTGAACATAATTTGGTCATAAATATTTAAAGGCAAATATTTCATTAAGGATGCTCATTTTGTAGCCTGCTGTCTTACTTTTATTTAAAATACCTTAGCTTTAGTACCATATAATATATACCTCACCAAAGATTTTAATGAGTGAGAATCAGAAACATTTGCCATGTTATAGACTGTTTCTCATTTCATGAAATTGAATAACTATTTTAGGCTCAAGGAAAATTCCAGAAAGCTTGGAATCACTTTACAATTGCCATAGAAGCTGAACCAAAGTGCTATCTAGCCTATGAAGGACGAGCTGTCATTTGTCTTCAAATGAGTAATAATTTTGCTGCAATGCAGGATATTAACACTGCCATAAAGGTAAAAATCTACATTGATGATAGTAGTATTAGCATATATTCAAACCATCAATGAATAAGGCTAAATAAGTTGTTCTCTGTTACCTATTTTAGGTAGAGAAATAATGTTTTCTTTCCCCAGAGTAAAGAGTTACTATGGTGTGCTTATTTTGTAATCTAAATGAATTTAAAATTTAAAATCAAAATTATTAATAAGCACTAATTCATTTTAGCAATTGCAGATTGTATGTTTCATAGGACATTAATAGTATTTTGCAATATGAAATGAATTCAAAATGGAACAGTGATGTCCCAAGTGTGAAGCAATTAGAGAATAATACAGATGTTTGCCTTCTTTCTGTCACGAAGGAACAGCCTTCTCATGCTTTGCATTCTCTTCCAGATTTTAGTTTTGTTTCTATAATTTTGAAATATTTAGGGGTAGTATAAGGGGTAAGAAGGGAAAGGACTTAAAGATAATTGTTTCAACATAGGAGAGTGGAGCATGTTAACTGCTCAATTTAATGTCTTCTCTCATTTAAGAGATTCAAACGTAAATGTCCCCCATGTTATTCCTTGGAAAGAACTTGAGTAAAGCTCTCCAATTCTTTGTTTTATGGCAATTATTCAATAAAACATTGACATGAGACCAATCTCTTCCAAGCCCCTTCTGACGACATCTGCTTTAATTGGGTTGTACCTGCACTGTAACAGCCCCGTTCCCACAAGTGGATTTCATCACCTTCATTTCACAGACATGAAATTGGAGATTAATGCTATTCCCAGATACCAAATCCTCCTACGATTATGTTGCAGATCAATACGACAGCAGAATTCTTGACAAATCGTGGTGTGATTCACGAGTTTATGGGTCAACAGCAGAACGCAATGACAGACTATCAGGCAGCAATTTCTCTGGACCCCAAGTACTCGCTGGCTTACTTCAATGCAGGGAATATCTACTTTCATCACCGGCAGTTTTCTCAGGCAATGTGCATTTTCCTTAGTGTTATGTTGCCATTAAAGACTTCTTTGCTATATATAGTTTTGAAGTGCAGCCTTTCTATCTTAGGTCAGTAAATACAATTATGTTCCATAGAGATGCTTATAATTTTCAATCCTTAAATGCTTCTGCTTGTGAAGATTTATGCTCCTCAGTGTTCCTGACCATTCACTACTGGTCCGGGAAACACTGATTTTAATTTTCTGGTGTTTGGTCATTCCCTGTGTCTATCCAGCTTTCAGGTAGGAACTGTACATGGAGACTGCTTTTCTATCCTGGCTATCCAGACCTGAATAATCACACAAAAACTATACTAATTACAACACTGTTTGGTCAATAGCTTAGGTGTATTCCTAGATAACTCTTATAGCATCTTATATTAACCCATTTCTATTATTTTATATTTTACCATGAGGCTTGTGGTTTGTTACCTCTTGCTTCTTTGGCAGCTACATGGCGTTTCCCTGACTCCACTATCCTTCCTCCTCTATCTCTGCCTGGATTTCCTGCCTTGTTATATTCTACCCTACCACAGGGAAAAATATCTTCTTTATTAACCAATGGTAATAAAACATATTTACTGCATACAGAGGGGAATCCCACCTCAAGGAACCTTCTCTCATTTATCACACTTAGACTTTCCTGAAGACCCTCTTTATAGTGGTAGTTTCTAACTCTCTTAGTTGATGCGTTTTCTAATTATCTGTCACATGAACACATTTTAGTTCTAGTTTTGCGTGGCCACATACTCTCTTGCTATTTCAGCTTATGCCACCTGAAATAAAACCTTGCTAGAATTTTATATGAGATAAATATTCAAATTTACTCTACTTGAAGAGGAATATATTTATAGGATCAATCTCTTAATTTTGTTTTTTGATCTTTGTCTTAGGTGTAGCCACTGTTGTTATGCTTTCACAGTTTACGTTGTTCTTTGCCATTTTGTGTTGAATAAAGTTTACTTGTCACTTATTAATACATATTATGATAATTTGTTGATGTTCTGTCTATTTTCTGAGTATTGTTTTGGCAGAACACCATATATTTTTGGTTTTTATTTTTAAAAACTGAGTAAGATACAAATAATGTGAAATTCATAATCTTAACCATTTTGAAATTCGTAGTAGATATATGCCATCATGCCTTCTATAATTTTGCACTTGCGATTTGAATTTCCCTTCTTGTTTGGGAGTATCAGTTGGAAAGATAATCAGGTGGGAGGATTTTTATATTTTCTATGATTTATGTATACATAAAATATATTTTACTCTGTGTTGTATTCCCTTTTGAGTATTTTTATTTTTCTGACTTATAGCAAGGTTTATAGTTTTATTCTAGTGACAATAAAACTACCTTTATGACCCTTAGTCATTATTTATTTACTTTCTCTACTATGAACAAAAATTACCATTGTATTTCCTTCTCAACACAATAGCTCAAAGCTACAATCTTGAACTTTGTTTTTTTTTTGGGGGGGGGGACAGTCTCCCTGTGTAGCCCAGATTAGTGTCTAATTTGTGATCTTCCTGATTCTCCCTTCAGAGAGAACAGTGCTGGGGTTATAGGTGTGTGAGTGACCATGCTGCCTACAATCTTTAAAAGAGGGGAAGCCCCTTCCCCTCATACCTACTCCAGCTTCCTCCTCAATTTCCCTACTGATTGACACAGAAATATCCTTTTTTCTGTTTTTTAATATTATTTTTCATTTTTAAAACAATCTTATTTTACATACCAATCCCTGTTCCTTCTCCCTCCCCTCTTCCTGCTCCCCTATTCACTTCTCAGAGAGGATGGGGCCTCCCATGGGGAGTCAAAAATGTCTGTTACATCACTTGAGTCAAGACCAAGGCCCTTCCCCATGTATCTAGGCTGAGCAAGGTATCCTCCATAGGGAATGGGCTCCAAAGAGCCAGTTTATGGTTCAATTGCGAGTGGCCCCACAAACTGCCAAAGCCACACAACTGTCACCCACATCCAGAGGGCCTGGTTTGGTCCTGTGCAGGTTTCCCAGCTGTCATTCTGGTGTCAGTGAGCTCCTCCTTGCTCGGTTCAGCTGTTTCTGTGGGTTCCCCATCATGGTCTTTGTCCCTTTGCTCGTAATATTACTCCTCCATCTCTATGACTGGACTCCAAGAGTTTGGCCCAGTGCTTAGCTGTGGATCTCTACATCTGCTTCCAACAGTTATTATATGAAGGTTCTATGAGGACAATTAAGGTAGTCATCAATCTGATTACAGGGAAAGGACATTTAAGGTACCCTCTCCACTATTGCTTGGATTCTTAGCTGGGGTCATGGTTGTGGATTCCTAGGACTTTCTCTAGTGCCTGGTTTCTCGCTAACCCCATAATGGCAACAACGTCTTTCAAGGTATCTCTTTCCGTGTTCTCCCTCTCTGTCTTTTAACCAACTCAACCTTCATGATCCCTCATGTTTTCCTCTCCACTACCCTTCTCCCCTCCCAAATTCCTACCACCCTCCCCCATTGATTCCAATTTACTAAGGAGATATTGTCTACTTCCCATTCCCAGGGAGATCCATGTATGTTCCTCTTAGGGGTCTCCTTGCTTCCTGTCTTCTCTGGAGTTGTGGACTGTAGGCTGGTTATTCTTTGCTTTATGTTTAATATCCACTTGTGAGTGAGTACAAACTGTTTGTTTGTACTTTTTTGTCTTTCTGGGTCTGGGTTACCTCATTAATCGTGTTTTTTTTTTTTTTATAGTTCCATCCAAATTTGCCTACAAATTTCAAGATGTCATTGTTTTTAACCACTGAATGGTACTGCATTGTGTAAATGTATTACATTTTCTTTATCCATTCTTCAGTTGAGGAGCATTTAGGTTGTTTCCAGGTTCTGGCTATTATGAATAATGCTACTATGAACATAGTTGAGCAAATGTCCTTGTGGTATGAGTGTACATTTTTGGGTATATGCCCAAGAGTGGTATTGCTGGTTCTTGAGGTAGATTGATAAGCAATTTTCTGATAAACTGTCATATTGATTTCCAAAGTAACTGTAGAAGTTACTCTTCTGGCCTCTGTGGGCACCAAGTATAGATGCAGTACATATATTTCCATGCTGGCACTCACAAGTACACATAAAATAAAAATCAAAAAATAAATCTCAAAAATGTTTAAATATGTCTTTATTCCCCAATATCACAAAAATATTACTTTGAGAAATATTTTGCCTAAAGCTATTTCCAGTCTTGGTGTAATGGATGCCTGGGTGTTACCTCAGAGACTAACAAGTGTTAACCATAGTAACTCAGCTATGTTGCCATGTCTGGGCCTCTCTGTGGAGGAAATGCCTCTCCCCTCTCCCCTTCAGTTGTTTTTGGAGGAAGATTTTAGCACAGGAGGAAAGGTGCCTTATCAAATATATATATATGTATGTATACTTGCCAGAGCATTAAAGCACATATAAAACCTGACTGCTGATTATTATCAAGTTAGTAAGAGTGCTTTAAAAACACATTTGGATGGGACACTTGATATGAATGATTAACTGCAGATGACTTTTATCCAATAATTCAATCTTCTTTATAATTGATTAGTCTGTTAATTATAGATTTGAGGGCCTCAAATCAGTTGTTTGAGACTTAGAGGTTTTAATTGCCTTAACTTCTGATTGTTTCATACTCCTCTACTTTAAGTAATCTCATTACATTAATAGGTTTTCAGTTTTCGAAGTAATAGACTTTGGACGCTGTAATACAAAGTTAGGATGTAGGAGCTGGGGTGATGGCTCAGTGCTTATGACGAGCCCTGGGTGAGCTTCCCGAGGTCCTGGGTTGGAGTTCCAGCACATACATGGAAGCTCACACTCATCTGCAGTTTCATTCTCAGGGGGTCTGATGCCCTCTTTTGTACACGGAGCACATTTTACACACATAGTGCATAAGCATGCAGGAAGACAATATATCCATAGATACAAAATAGTAGAATGACAATAAAATAAAGTTCTCCTGTTCAGAATTAGTTATGCTAGTGTATGACCCTTCATGATTTGCTCTCATTGGATAGAAGGCACACTTGTGTGATTAGATAACTACTCATCGTTTAGTGATGAGTTAACATGAAGCCTAGATTGTTTTTACAAAGAAAGTAATGCTTGGAGGCCCTCATTTGCTTCATTTCTGGTGTATGTAGATACAACCTTTGCTTCAAGGGTGAGTCGGTTTTATGCTAGTCACAGGTGGGTGCCCATCCCGACCCTTTCTCAATGAACCCGAAAATTTCACTTGAGTATGGCCAATTCTGACCCTTTCTCAATGAATCCAAAAATTTCACTTGAGTAAGGCATCAAATAGCTTCCATCAGGGAGAAGTGTAATACAGTCTTGATGTAACTGTCCCTCAAAAGTCAGAGGAAGCAAAGTTCATGAAGTCACCTGAAGGTTGTATTGCCTCTTCTTTTGTAGATATTTGAAGAAAAGAACATCTGTAGTAATTGACTGAGCCTTTCTACATTTTGCATACTTTTCTCAGTATTTTACATATATGCTTAGTTCATCACCAACAATGGAAGTAAGGGTTTGTCACTTTCTTTGTCAGATTAAGCAATTAATACAAATGGAGCTTTATAACTCAGTCAAAGTAGAGGCAAGATCTGAATGCAGCATTATGGGTCCTTGGTATGAGTCGTGGCTGCCATGCCAGCAATGTTTGCACCAGCATGGATAGAAGATGAGCGTGAGGAAAGATCCCTATGAAATGATTTGAGTGCAGAAAATGCTTAAGAGGTCAGAACAAGACCAGGGAGGGTCAAGGTGTAGGGTAAAACGTCTGTGACCACTTCTGGGTTTGAAAACCTACCAAACCCCACCAATCTCTGAGTCCAAAAGCCCTCCAATACCTGAGCTCATAAATCCCACTGAAACCTGAACTCTAACTCTCACCAATTCCTGGTCTTGGCTTGAAATCCCATCAATTCCCACTCTGGAAATCTCCACCCTGAGAACTCTATATAAGCCTGTCTCCTGCTCACGTCCCTGCTGCTTCTCTCCTGAGCAGAGGGCCGCCACCCTCTTGGATCTCTCCAAGTAAATCTCTTGAATGCAGTTTGTTGTGTGGTGTGAATTTGTGGTTTTCCTTGGCTCCCAACTGCCAGGATACTTTTTCCTTCAGAGCTGTAACAACTTCATTGAGAAGACCTTTCCCCTCAGAGCTGTAACACTTATACAATGAGAGAGAAATTTGAAAGATGAAGAGAGTCCGTGCCATGGAAATGCTTTGGAGGAAATAATTAGAAAATATCCACAAGACTTAAGGATATCTGCAACCTTAGCAAGAACATAACTCAGAAAGGACAGAATCCAGATTGCAAGGAGACTGAGATGCATGTAGCCTGAGAGACCAAACTGAGTGTGTTGTTCATTTTCCCTTATAGATAGAATTAAATTAGAAGTCAGATGTTCATCTTGTCTCCATGTGATGAAAGGTCCAGTTTTCTTTAATTCTGTTTTATCTATACCAGTACTCTTAAAACTGAGTAAAAAATGAATTACCAAAAGACAGTCATGTGCTCAGGTGCCACGATTGTGTCAAGAGGCAATAGAAGTTCCTCGTTTATTCTCAGTGTTGATACTCACCTCTTTGCTGTCTTGTGGCAGTTGATTCTTAGACCAGGACCTGAGATCTCAACTTAAGGTTCTTTTGAAAACCAAATCACAAATAAGGCTTACAATAAAAGTATTGGCAGATCTCATTGAAAAGCAGACTAGGTTTGCAAATGGATGACCCCAGTTCAGTGGAAAACCAAGAAAGTTTCACCAAGGAGAAGGAGAAATCTGAGATTTTTTTTAAGGGGACAAATGTCAAGTATAATCTTTGGCTCAAAGAGCAGTTTTCTTCTCTTTTAACCAAACTGTAGTCATCTTCACTTTGTTGTCCACATCTTCCAAGGCTATGGTCAACACTGAATGATTTAGTTTTTGGTTTTATCAACAAGTTGATTTGTTTGTAGTACAATGAAATTTATATTCCTTTTGGTGCAGTTTAGAATCTTCTTTTGAAAACCCCCTCTGTATCTTCATCTCTTTACGTGTTTTATATGTGATATGTTAATTACCTAATTTATATTTTACTTTCTGTCTGGTCTTCTTCCTCTTCTTCTTCTTCTTCTTCTTCTTCTTCTTCTTCTTCTTCTCTCTCTCTCTCTCTCTCTCTCTCTCTCCCTTTCTTTCTTTTTTCTTGTTGTTCTATTCAGGGATATGAGATTTGGGCTTGTGCAAAGTGGGAACATTTCATCCCATCAAGTATTTTACCATTGACATTGCCTAGAATTACTTGCACATGGTATTATGTTTTGGACCCTAAATATATCCTTGCCATGAGCTGAAGGCTTGGTCTCCAGCCTCTGATGCTATTGGGAGGTAATAAAATGTTTAGGCCTACTGGGAGAGGAAGTTAGATCAACGGGGTGGCAGTGTGTGTGTGTGTGTAAGGATAATGAAGGAGGTACCTGATCCCTGATGCTTCATTTCTTTTGGCTTCCAAGCTTCTATGAAGAGAGCAGCCTCTGGCCTCATGCCCCCACTATGATGTACTGCGTGGACACAAATTCCTGAAGGGTCAGGAATCAGGGTTTGGGACCTCATATACAGTCATCCCCAAATAGATATTTTCTCTATTTTGACTCTCTTAAATGTTATATCACATTAACAGAAAACTGACTAGAACATGGCCAAAAAACAAACAAACAAAAAACCCATCACCACCAACAACAAAATGGGGGAACTTTTACTTTTACTTCTCATTTTGCTTACAATCCCTTCTGTATTCGGGATGAAATGCTCTCTCTGCTTTCTTAGAAAACTGTTGGGCTTAATATTAAATTAAAGTAAGAGGACTTCAGGTTTCGTGATATCTGTTAATTAAAATATATTAAAATGCTCATTATCCTTACATTTTTTTTTAGGCCAGTGACTACTTTTCAAAGGCTTTGGAGTTTAATCCAGAAAATGAGCATGCTCTCATGAATCGAGCTGTTACGAACACAATATTAAAGAAATATGAAGAAGCAGAAAAAGATTTTTCATGTGCAGTTGATCTCTGTCCCCACTGGGCTGCATTGTATTTTAACAGAGCCAGTTTCCATTTCTGCTTAAAGCAGTATGAACTAGCTGAAGAAGACCTTAGCATAGGTAGGTGTGTTTTGTAATCATGTTGACGTTGGCAAGATGGTAGCAATTAGTGTGCCTGTTTTCAGACGCCAAAAGAAGAACGCCCTCAAACCTTTTTGTTTATATAGAATTGGTGTGTGTAGCACCACGTTCTTAATGTGACCAATACAGACTCCTTTGTGTAAGATCTCATCTTAACACATTAGTAAGCCAAGTTAGAATTATTAGGAAACCACGTGCAAACAATGCTAGTCTTCCAGAGAAAAGCAATCTACTGTGATTTCCTGCATTCGTCTTCTTAGAAGTATCAGGTGTTTCTAATTGAATTGCATCGTTACAGTTGAAGAAAAACACTTAAAATGAGAACGATGGGAGATTTCTGTCAACGTATCTAGGCTTTTCGTCTTCTTTTGCAGCCGTGTCTTTAAAGCCTGATGAAGCTGCAGTGTATAATCTCAGAGCACAAGTTCGTGGCAAAATAGGACTGATAGAGGAAGCTATGAGCGACTATAACAGAGCCCTCGATCTGGAAGAATGTCCTCCAGCTATGTGATTACACAGCCTCTTGTGGTTTCTGTACTAGGTTAAGTATATTTTCTTCCTGAAACTGAAATATATTTGTTGTTTAGAAATGCCACTGTTGTTATTGTAATTATTATACTTATTTAGTGATTATTCTTTTTAACCACTTAATGTATATTAAGAAACTTTATATTAGAACATGGCCAAAAACCAAACAAACAAAAAAACCCATCACCACCAACAACAAAATGGGGGAACTTTTACTTTTACTTCTCATTTTGCTTACAATCCCTTCTGTATTCGGGATGAAATGCTCTCTCTGCTTTCTTAGAAAACTGTTGGGCTTAATATTAAATTAAGCCCACATGGGAGACAGAGGCAGGCAGATCTCAGTAAATTTGAGGCCAGTCTGGTCTATAAAGCAAATTCTAGGACAGGCTCCAAAGCTATGGAGAAACCCTGTCTCAAAACACCAAAAGAAAGAAAAGAAACTGTTTATATTACACAGTAACTGGAAAGCTTTTACATGATTTCAAACATGAGTTGTCCATCATGTAGCCTTGTTCACATCAGTGAAGCAAAAAGAAATGACTCTGTGGTTCACCTAGTACCTCAATAGATGATTTTTTTCACAAGATGTTAAAAAGGAATATTAATGCCTAAATTATTTTCTGAAAGAGTAGAATGATAGAAAAAGTCACCATTTTTCATTGCTTATTTAAACATATTCAACAGTTTCCAGCTTGAAAAGAGTAATTATTTGATGATGTATATCTCTCTCACTGTTAAATACTGTAATGCTAGACTAGAGTCTTCCTGGTCCCCGTGCTCTTCCAGCACATAAACATGTTTTTTTTCTATGTGCTGCTTGCTTCCCAGAATAACAGCTTCAAGAATCTTGAGCATTCCATTCCTTGAGATAATCCATTCTTTCTCTCATTCATATTTCATAAACATACAAGTGAATATGTATAAAAATCTGTGTACAGTTGTAATTAGTGCTTCATAGCACTCAGTGAACAAAATTGAAACTTTTGATTATCATTTTTTCAGAAAAGGTCGCACTATGTGAACGGTTTTTGTGGTCCAATAAACCTCTCCGCCAACACAATAGTGCAAGTCAGACCAAATTAGAGAAAGCCCAGGTTTAATGGATACTATTGCTCCCAGGTGGCCTTCCAGGCCATCAGAGAGGAACTGGGAAAGGAAGACCAGAAAACCACATGGCTTTATTGGGACCCCCCAACCAAACATCCCAGACTCTTTGGGTATAGGGGCGCCGGGGATGGGGTGACACTTCCAAATATCATGTAGTCTAGGTTGGCTTTGAATGCAGAGTCATTCTGCTCCAGTCTCCCAAGTGCTAGGGTTTCCAGTATGGGCCACACTGCCTGCTTACAGTTTCTTTATGGGATGTTTCTGAGGGACCTTAGGATGAAGCAGAGAGTCCTAGATTTACTTCACTTCCAGTGACCAGGGCTTCCTGCTTCCTAATTTACTCAGATTTCCCTCACACAGTTTCCTTCTTGGTGTTTTACTCCCCTAATACATCACCAGCACTTGAGAGGACTGCTTTCAAGATGATAAGGCATCATTGTCCCCTTAACTTCCTTTACTATTAACTTTATAGCCAACGTCACAATAGAAAGTTGATTGCAATTTGAAGCTACAGCAAGGAAGCAGCATATCATTCAGGGATAATTTTCCTGGCATCATATGTGGATCCGTGTGAGATCAGTTCATCCTCGTGAGTTATTTATTTCAGCTGATTAATAAAACACATTTAGCTTGTCTTTGGAATCTTTTTTGTCTTCACTTGTCTCCAGATTCTGTTGTCCCTGGTTTAGCCAGAGGTGAGATCCAAACTGACTCAGTTTACCTACAGATTTTCTTCTGTAGCATATATATGTCCATTGCTGCCCTGGGTTCCATGGCTGAAGTGGAAGCATTAGACACTGGGGTTTCTTTTAATGCCCACGGTGTGCCCTGCAGATGTACAAAAATATGAGCCTCTGTTAGATGAGCTTTTAAAAGTGACAGAAGGAATGCGACTGCTGGATAAATTCATCTATTTCCACTTCTCGGTGCATTTCAGTTTCCTGAGATGCTGGGTTTCTGTAGAATCTTGATAGATGGCCCTGGGAGATTATGACCTCAGCCACATTTACTACAATAGTTAACCTCCCTACATGTCTCATGTTAGTTTTTCTGTCTTCTCTGCTTAATACATTCTTGCTTTTCTGGGATCGAACTTCCTGAAGTCAACCTTCATGTCCATGGCTTGTAGTCATGACCATCAATCACACATTTCCTTAGTGTCTACAGCTACAGCTTCTTGCCCATTTTCTGGCTTTTCTAGCATCCTCTACA
This sequence comes from Ondatra zibethicus, assembly GCA_004026605.1. Lineage (NCBI taxonomy): Eukaryota > Metazoa > Chordata > Mammalia > Rodentia > Cricetidae > Ondatra > Ondatra zibethicus. Next base: position 207,192 of record PVIU01000349.1, on the reverse strand, counting down.
TGCCACACCAGCACCATACCTATTTTAGCCAGTTTTACTTTACTCTTCCATTGGAGACTGTTTTTCCAGACCTTCTCATGTTTGAACACCTATCTTCTTGCGTAAAACCCCTTTCTTTTTTTTTTTTATAATAACAGGGGTCATTTTTGTTACCTGTAATTGCTAACCAACATTATGTCTTGAGATTTTCTAAAAGCTCATTACTAAATCAGACGTTTCCTTTTCTAAACGTGTCTTTTCTGCAGTGAAGTCTTTTGGAGTTTGGTGATGAACAGAGGAGAATTACAACTTAGAAAAAGAAAGCATAATAGTCATGACTTTTAGTACTTTAAGTCAAGTAAGGATTCCTTGGCCACACCCTTCCCTCTATTTTCTCAACAGCCCTATTATGTAGTAGGAAATATTGAGCAAGGAAACTGAGATTCAAGAAGCTTGGCATGCACATCGCTAGTAAGAAGTGGGTTCGATGTCATGGCAGTTACTCTGGACTGCTAACTGGCTGGGATTTAGAAACACCTAAAGGAAAATAGTCTGATTGTGCCTGTCAGGGAGTTTCCAAAGAAGTTTCGCTGAGTTGGGAAGACCCACCCCAAGTGAGAGTGGCACTGTCCCTGGGCTGTGGCCTCATACTGAGTAAGAAGGGAAGGCAAATGGAACGAGACTATTCATCTCTCTCTCTCTGCTTCCTAACTGCAGACATGATGTGACCAGCTGCCTCCTGCCCCCATACCTTCCCAGCCATGGTGGACTGTCCCCTCAAACTGGGAGCTGACACCAATCCTTTTGACTTTAGGTTGCTTTTGTTAGATGTCTTGTCATTGCAGTGAGAAAAGTAACTCATAGGCAAAACTGGTGCTGAGGAGTGAGGCTGTTGCTGTGATGAATCTGACCTTGCAATTCTGAGGTTTCTGGAGGAATGTGGAAGAGCTGTGAGATAAATGTTAGAGACAGCCTAAAGCATTGTAAGCAGAGATTTGTGGACTGTTCTTGTAGTTTGAAATACCAGAATACCAAGGAAAGTATGGACATTGGTGGTATAGGAGGCCCTTCTGACTATGTGTTGCTTTCATTGGTTGAATAAAGAAACTGCCTTGGCCTTTTGATAGGGCAGAGCTTAGATAGGCAGGGACAACAGAACTGAATTTCGGGAGAAAGGCAGGCAGGCAGAGAGAGCTGCTATGGAGCCTCCGGGTCAGACATGCTGAATCATTCCCAGTAAGCCATGACCTCGTGAACACAGATTAAAAGAAATGGGTTAGATCAAGATGTGAGAGTTGGCCAAGAAGAGGCTAGATAAAATGGGCCAGGCAGTAATTTAATTAATACAATTTCTGTGTGGTTATTTCGGGGGTTAAGCAAGCCAGGCGGCGGGTTGCAGCCTGCTCTCACCTCATTACAACACATTGGAGACCCAGCTCATGAGTTTCCAGAGAAGAAGAAAAACTCTAATCAGATGCTGGGCATCACACAGGTTGGATTCCCTTCTCTAGCATGGTTGCCTAGAGAAGTGGTTTCCTGTGGTCACCCTGGAAAGCAGAACAAGGCCACTGAAATTGTGTTCCAAGAGAACCAAGTTGGCAGTGGATCTTGGCAGTATCAGCCACGTGGTGTTCTTTTGTTTAACGTATATAAACATACGAAATGCAAGAGTTACAGAATCATGCAGACATTCCTCAAGCTTCGAGAAGGTTGCCGAAGCCAGTAATGAATGGCCATGCTAGATTCTTTGTAAAGAGTTCCTGATAATCCCGTATGTGAAACTGTGTCCAGGACCACGGGATATCCATGAAGGTGATGGTGTGCAAGGAGTAAACTTCAGCCCTGCCCCCAAAAGGCTATCTATACTTCAGGTGGCAGCCTGTTGGGATGGAGCTGCCCAGGGTCACTATAACTAAGGTGAGAACATTGTGAACTTGTACCATACATAGAGCTGCAGGATTTGATGACACCTGCCCTGCTGAGTCTTTGTCTTGCTTTGCCCTGATTTTTCCTTGCCATGTCCCATTCCTTTTGAAATTGGAATGTTAACTCTTTGCTATGATACGTTGGAAGTATGTGGCCTCGTTATTAGATATCCTTCCCTACCAGAGAGGGCGAATCTCTTGTTATATGATCCCATGATACTGCTATTCTAGTCTTTTGAAATCTTTTTCTCCCCTCTCTGTTCTTTTTCTCACCTAACTGGACCGGAAACTCCATGAAGGTGAGGATTGTATCTGTTTGTCCATCACTACATTTCTCATTATTATCACAGTTCCTGACATGTAGTTATTTAATGTATTTTCTTCGATATAAAAATATCTGCATACTCAAACAGACCATGATAACTGTACATCTTATAGATAAATGATTACTACTTGTTTCTATGATAAAGAGAGCATCCTGTGACTGTCTAGACAAGTCTAGGCACAAGGAAACAGCAGGGAGTGTATACATTTGTGTTTTTTTATTTGCCATTTCCTCTGAGGAGAAGTCAGAGACTACAGAGTTCTAGTGCATGTACCCTCACATGTGACACATGTGAACACACATAGCCCTTTAGCACCATAAAATTGATAATACAAGCAATGTTAAGAAACATGAAGACATCACGGGGGATCAGCTTCCTGTAAAAATGACCCATCACCAAGGTTGGTCAACAAGTAGGTACCTGAAAACAAAGCTCAGTCAAGATGATAAAGGTGTGATGAATACAAGTAAATGATTTATAATTGGTTGATGATACATCAAATATTAATAGAATCATGTACAGTGCATGCAAGACAATAGCCAAGGCATTAATTATCATTCCCTTTAAAGAAAGACTGCACTGGTAAAGGAAGATAATGGTACGTTAATTAATGTTAATTACTGTTATTGACTGATAAAAAACTAAAGTTATAAGAAGTTTAGACAGAAGACAATAATCAAGTTCTTCTGGAATTTTATGTTTTCTTTTAAGTGTAAGTCAGAAGAACATAAAACTGCAAACTCTGAGCAGTTTACTTGCTTTTAGTTCCTTCAACAAAAGACTGCATGACTTAGTCACATGCAGTCTTAGCCGGACTCAGAGTTCCTTGCCCTTTTCTGCCACCCTGTATAGAAAAACAGAACACGTTACTGAAGACGTCCCACCTCAGGGAAGCTTAAGTTTCTGAAAATCAAAATGGTAGCTGCGTACTTGACTGAGCCTCTTTCACAATTACTTTACAACTTCCAGAGAAAGTGATGGTATTTCTGCACAGGATCTGTTGAGGCTGACTCAGTTCATCACAAACACCTAACGGTTTGGAGCCCCCTTTGTCCTATATACTTTAAAAAGTATGAAACAAGCAAAGTTTATTCATTTCATATAACCAGCAAGTTTGGCAATTCAGCTAATTACTTCTTTGGTAATTTATTTTATAATTCAAGCTATGTATTGTTCTTATTGAATGGTATTAGAATTTAAAATACTTTTCCAACATAATATTCTTATTGATTATTTGGGAATTTCAAATAATTCACCCTGGTCATACTCACTTCACAGTCCTCCCAGTTCCACCCCACCCCTCTTGTGAGCTCTCCCCACAAAAAAAAAAAACACACACCAAAATGCTCAAGTCCAATTTGTATTGTTCATACACTGGAGCGTGGTCACACTCCCAATGGCCAGATCTTTAAAGAAAACTGAATCCTCTATCCCAACCCCTGCCAGAAGCTATCAATTAGTGGAGAGCCTCCTTGTCATTATTTTTTAAGAGTTCTCTTCAATGGCTTTCTGTCAAGGCTTTTTTTTTCCGGGGTGGTGGGGGAGAAATTGTCACAGAAACCTTCTATGTCTGTCATTCTCAACTGTGAGTCTGAAGTCATTGATAGTACTTCAAAAGAAGCTTCCTTGCCCCTTACAGTCAGTGGGAGCATGGCTCACGGCCTTCCACATGGCCTCTGGCATCAGCACTTGCTACAGGACCTCAGCATAGTCTCTAGTGGCAGTACAGACCTCAGACATCAACACAGTCCTCTGCTACGGCTCAGACCTCGGATACCATCATAGACCCCAGCAGCATGGCCCATGGCCATTAACATGACTTCAGGGGACAGCGCAGGCCACAGACATCCACACAGCCTTTGGTGGTAACACGGATCATGGACATCAACATGGCCTGTAGTAGGAGCAAAAACCACAGACATCCACATCATTACAGCCGCGGGACAGCGCAGGAACCTCAACATTGCTTCCAGTGGCAGAACAGACCAGAAACATCAACATGGCCCTTGGCTGCAGCACAGACCACAGATACCATTATGCCCTGGCAGCACAGGCCACAGACATCAGCATGATCTTCTGTGGCAGCATGGACCGCAGACATTGACACTGCCTTCTGTGGCAACAGGGACCATCAACATAGATTCAGGCAGCAGCACAGACTATGGACATCCACATGGTTTTTGGTATTAACATGGGCCACTCACATCAACACAATCCCTGGCCGCACTAGGATCATAGACCCCCCTCTTGCCATGCTCTTGGCAGTAGCATGGACCCTGGACCTCAATATGGCCTCATACTTTACCTCCAGTGGCAGCCAAGACCATAGTGGGACACATTAATCTCATGTTTGAACATGGCCCGGGGCAGCAGCACCAACCAGGGACACCAGCAAGTCCTCTGGCTGTTGCTGGAACCACAGATACCAACATGGCCTCTGGGGGCAGCACAACCAACAGGTCTTTCAAGGAGGTCCAATTGAGAAAATGAACCATTCTTCATGGTAGAGTCATGAAAGGGAATCTCTGTCAACCAATGAACTTTAAGAGGTGGGACCAAGTTAGGGGCGTGATCTTTTGGGTGCCATTCGGCCCAGGTTCGCTCTCTTTGTGGTTCCCGCACTACATAGCTGAGCTTGGACTTCTCCTTCCTGTTTTGCTTGCCCCTTATAATGAAAAAAATATATAACTGGTCTATCTTGTAGTTAGCGTGGTATTTCTCGACCCGAGATAATTCAATAGAGTCAGGACAATTGTGGGGCTGGGCAGGACATTTTGGGGTAAAGTCTATCCGAGCTCCAGGCTGCTACAAAGCACCCTGCTGGCCCTACTCAGAATCAACACGTTTCCCCATCTACCATAGCCTTTTTCCACACCTGTCACTTAACTCCATTTCGTACTAGTTCTGTCTTTCTGTTTCTCCATCTTTCCCACCTTTCCATTGCGTATCCATTCATCGCAGAAGCGTTGCAAACTGCAGTGTGTCACCAATATCTATATCTATCTTTCTATATCTATCTATCTATCTATCTATCTATCTATCTATCTATCTATCTATCTACCTATCTATCTATCGAGATAGATTTTATTTTTTGGATCAAACTGCAAATACTCATTGCAACGAGTCATCGGTCTGGCTCCAGATTTCAGGTTTCTGAAGATCCATAAATCCTGGGCCATCACGGAGACTCTCTCCTGTATCCTGTTGTTGCCCAGTGTTGTTGGGAGCCACTTGTTGGTTCCCAGCTGCTCGGCAGCTCAGACCAGAAATAATCACACAGAAACTCTATTATTTAAAACATTGCTTGGCCCGTTAGCTCTAGCTTCTTATTTGCTAACTCTTACATCTTAATTTAACCCATCTCCATTAATCTGTGCATCACCACACGGTCGTGGCCTACCAGCAAAGCTTCAGCATGTCTGTCTCCAGAAGAGGCTCCATGGCTTCTCTCTTGACTCCACCTCCTTTCTCCCAACATTCAGCTTTGTTTTCCCCACCTACTTCTATTCCCTGCACAGGCCCAAGACAGTTTTCTTTATTAACCAATGGTATCCACAGCATACAGAGGGGAATCCCACATCAGCCCAGGGTCAGGGTGACTTGTGCCTAGGTGGGGCATTGGAGGGGGAGCAGGAATCACATGAACTCCAGTCCACCACACACCTCCCTGCCCTAGATTCAGGCTGCCCTAAGCCTCACTGGGCTTGACTATTGTGCTTGCACCTGTGGGCAGGGTCATGTCCCTGAAGCTCCCCTCTTCCTGCAGCTCCACACTGCAGGTAGGCCCTTTGGCCCAGGACCAGCCCTATGCAGTAAGGCCATGTTCTCTGTCCACTGCAGTCACCATGCTCCCATATCACTCTCATACCCTTTGCTGCCTTGTTTCTAGTTTTACGACCATTTGTTCCAGTGCAAGACTGGAACTCTGACATCTTTTTTGAGCCCAGTTTTTAAAAGCATCTTCACACAGGACCTGCCTTTATTAGTTGCTCTGGGGATACTGTGGGCTCTGCAGACTCTTTATCTGCTCCCTGCTTGGAGCTTCCATGGGTCTCTCAGACTGCCTGGAGCTGCTCTGTAATTCTGTAGCAGGTGCCCTGGGCAGTGCCATAAACCCAAATTTCACCAAGATCATGAACAATACTAAAAATCTACAGCATGACGACCATAATTAACATACATTTTAATGATAAGTTTAAATGTCAATCGCCTCAATTTGCCAATCAAAAGACACAGGCTGGTGGAGTGGATCAAGAAACAAAATCCATCTATCTGTTGTCCATGAGAAACACATCTTGGTTTTAAAGGTAGGAACTACCTTAGAGTACAAGAAGGGCAAAAGTGCTCCAATCACATGGGAATGGGAATAAAGTCGGTGTCCCTATTGTAATATCTGACAAAATAGACTTTGAACTAAAATTAAGCTGAATGATAAGGAAGGACACTGCATTCTAATCAAAGGAACACTTAACCAAGAAGACATTAGTATCTTAAATGAATATGCATCATACTCTGGGGAGCCCAACTTTATAAAAAATGTACTATAGAATTTAAATACACAGATAAAAATCAATCCAATAACAGCTGATAATTTCAAGATTTCACTTTCTCCAATATCTGAACAAAAAATTAAAAAATTGGAACAATAGGATTAGTTGATATTATATATCAAGTGAACCCAACAAATATGGAGAACTTCCCACTCAAACACCAAAGAATACAGATTCTACTTGGCAGCACATGGAAGTTTTTCTAAAATAGACCACATCTTAGGACACAAAACAACACAAATTCAAAGAGATTAAAATCACTCCTTGTATCCTATCTGACCACAATGCAATGAAAGTTAAAATTGATAGCAAAAATGCTAATAAACTCACAAAATTATGGAGATTAAAAAAAAGAAGAATCAAGAAAAATATTTTTTAAATTGTGGAAATAAATGAAAATGAAAATAACACAACAAAACCTTTGGAAGGCATTGAAGGCAGTCCTATGATGGAAATTTGTAGCTCTAAGTATCTACATTAGAAAATCAGAAAGAGCACAAATGAATGACTTAATGATTCAACTCAAAAAGTTGGGGGAAAAACAACAAACCAGACCTAAACCCAGTTAATGGCAAGAAATATTAAAACTCAGAGCAGAAATCAATGAAACAGAAACAAAGAAAACAATATGAATCAACAAATCTATGAACTGATTCTTTGAGAAGTTAAACAAGATTGCCAGATTCTTGGCCCAACTATCCAAAAGAAAGAAAGAAAAAGAGGACTCAAATTAACAGAATCAGAAGTGAACAGAAAAACATTACAATTGACACCAAAGATGTGCAGACTCTTATAAGGGAATATTTAAAAAAACCCGTAGCCCATTAACCTGGAGAACCTAAAAGAAATTAACTTCTAGATCCAGCCAAATCACTAAAATTACCAAAAAGAAGTCAACAACCTTAACAGATCCATAGCAAATGAGGTTAAAATAGTCACAAAAGCCTTACAGCTAAGAAAAAGTTCAGGACCATGTGGATTCCCAGCAGAATTTGTTTGTAATGATCTGTCCTGTCCCTGTAAGAGACAAGCCATGCCCACTCCCTCCCTCCAAGGCAAGCTGATCTTCAGCTTCCTACCTGAGTTTCTCCAAAGAGGTAGCTGCTGTCATGGCTCCTCTCCCCCTTTCTCTCTCTTTCTCTGTCTCTTTCCTCATTCCCCCTTTTCCCTTCCTCTCCCCTTCCCTTCCATAACCCATCAAATAAAAATCCAACCTCACTCTGCATAGTTGTGCCTATCCTATCTGTCTCGGTCTCTCATCTGCCACATAGCTCCCTGCCTAGGACCCACTGACCCTCATGGCCAGTAGGCCACTAGGGGGCTCTCTGCCTGGGACCTGGCTACCTTCATGGCCTGCCACGGTCTTGGGACCCACTACCCACTGTCTGCCACTGCTCAGGGACCTGCGGAGTTGTCTCATGGCCCACTGCCCACTACCACTATTTAGGGACCTGCAACATTTTATTTAAACCATAACATTGGTTCTGAATCCTGGGTTTCAGCATCAATATTATAGCTTAAATAAAATGCTTCAGGTTCCCTGAGGGGCACAGCAACAGGAACACTGCAGGTCCCCAAGCAGAGGCAGGCAGCGGGCCTCAGGCAGAGAGCCCCCGAGCAGCCAGTGGGTCCTAGGCACGGAGCTGCATGGTGAGAGCTGCAAAGCGGGGCAGCCAGTCCCACAGGAGCCGTGAGAGACAGATGGATAGGCATGCTATGCAGAGAAAGTGGGTATTTATTTAGTGGGTTATGGGAAGGAAGGGGGAAGAGCAGAGAGAGGCAGAGAGAGAAAGAAAGAGAGAAGAGGGGTGAAGAAGAGCTAGGGCAGCAGTACCTCTTTGGGAGAGAGACTGAAAGGCTGCAGGCAGGAAGGAAGATCTGCTTGCCTCAGCAGTGGAAGGGGGAGTGGGCGTGGGTTGTCTCTTAAAGGGACAGGACAGACAATACATTGTTGACATTCAGAGAAGATCTACAGCCAATCCTTCTTAAACACAAAACAGAAGGAACACTCCTAAACTTATTCTACAAAAGCCATTATCACTGAATACCAAAAGCAAAGATTCAGCAAATAAAGGAAACTACAGGCTAATATCTCTGATGAACATAGACTCAATAATACTCAATAGAATTCTTGCAAACAGAATATAGACATATATGAAAAAGATTATACACTGTGACCGTATTGGCTTTATCCCTGAAATTCAGATAAGGTTCAGGATACACAAATCAATAAATGTAATAAGTCACATAGACTCAAAGACAAAATAACATGACTATCTCTATAGATATAGAAAAAAACCTTTGATAACATCCAACATGATAAAAGTACTATCAAATGAAGCACTAGAGGGAATATAGCTCAACAGAATGAAAGTTGCATATGAGAACCCCACAGTCAGCATCATCTTAAATGGGGAAAAGCTTGACGCAATCACACTGAAGTCAGGAACTTGACAGGGATGTCCACCATTCCCACTTCTTTTCAGTATTGTACTCGAAATACTAGCTGGAAAAATAAGCTAAGAGAATGAGATTGAAGGGATACAGATGGGGAAAAAATGTCAAATTATTTCTGTTTGCATTACAGAAAACTTTTAGAAATGAGAAAATTCAACAACATAGCAGGATATAGAAGCACCTTGCAAAAATCAATACTTCTTCTATATGCCAGCCACAAACATACAAGGAGAACATGGATGCACTTCATTTCCCAATAGCTGCGACTAAAATTTTATGAATAAACCTAACTAAAGAACTAAAGGTCCTCTACAATGAAAACTCTAAATTCTGGAAAGAGAAGAACATTGGAAAATGGAAAGACATCCCATACTCATGGATTGGTAGAGTTAACATAAGAAAATGACCATTTTTACCAAAAGTTATTTACAGATTTAGTGCAATACCAATCAAAATCCTCATCTAATTCTTTGTAAAATAGAAGAAAAATTAAAAACTAAGCAAAATGACAACTAAAACTACTCTAAAATTTATATAGAACCACAGAAGACCTGGACAGCCAAAACAGTCCTGAGCAAAAAGAAGAATGTTGGAGGGATTCCAAGTCTTAAGGTATATTATGTAGTTGTAGTAATAAAAATAATATGACACTATTACAAAAACAGAACAAAATTGAGGATCCAAACATGAGTACATGTAGCTTCAGTCACGTAATATTTGACAAAGATGCTAATGACATAAGCTGGAGAAAAGAAAGCATCTAGATGTCCACATGCAGAAGAATGAAATTATACCGGTACTTATCATCCTGCACAAAAATTAACTCCAAATGACTCAAAGATATAAATGTGAAACCTGGAACACTGAAACTTCTGGAAGAAAACATAGGCAGTGCCCTACATGATACAGGTGTTGAAAAGGACTTTCTTGAAATGACTCCATTTGTCCAAGAATTAAGGTCAACAACTGACAAGTAGGACTTTGTTGTGGATTAGTATTAAGTGAGTAATGGAGTGTTACATTTCTTTCTGCTGCTTTTGTTAATGAGGCAAAGAGGTGTTACATTTGTTTCATTAAATAAAATTAACCTGGTGTCAGCAGGCTGAGTCAGCAACCAGCTGACAGGAGGTATTAGGGAGGAACTAAGTGTAGCTAGGGTTCTTAAATAGGGGCTGAATAGAAAGACCCTCCTTTTCTGGGGAGAGGCAATCAAGGATAGAAGGTTAGCTACTTGTTATTCAGCCTCTCTGAGTGGGCAGAATTTCACTTCAACCTTTGAATCCTGAGTTCTATGGAAGGATGGAGATTTAGATAAAATTTCGTGGTAGAGCTAGTGCCTGAGGGAACAGAATTCCCACCTGGCTATTGCAGGGCAATCAAATTGCTGCTGGTAACTGTGGAGTTGCAATTGCTGATTAGTACAGCAGACGAAGGGGCAGCCTCTGTACTTAATGTAAAACAACAGGATTTCAGAAAGCTAAAGGACTTCTGGACAGCAAAATAACAACTGGGTGAAGAAGGAGTCCTCAAAATGGGAGAGAATCTTGTACATTCATCTTCATTACAGTCACTGTTGCTATAATAAAACCCCATTTCTAAGCAACTTGGGGAGGAGTTGTGTCAGATTTTGCTTCCACACCATTGTTCATTATTGAAAGAAGTCAGGACAGGAAATCAAACAGTGTAGGAACCTGGAAGCAATTGCTATTGCTGAGATCATGGAGGAGTTCTGCTTACTGGCTTGCTCCAATGAGCATGCTCACCTACTTTGTTATCCTCATTACCACCAGCCAGGAGTGGCTCAACTCACAGTGGGTAAGTTCTTCCATTTCAATCTCCAATTAAGAAAATGCCCTATAAGCTTTCCTATAGCCTGATCTTACAGAGGCATTTTCTCATTTGAGGTTTCCTCTTTTCTGATGGCTCCAGCTTGTGCCAAGTTGACATTGAACTAGCAAGCACAACATTTGACAGAGGATAAATACCCAGAATATATTAAGAACTCAACAACAGGAAAGAGTTAAAATAAAAAAAGAAATGACCCATTTGAAAAATAGGCCTGGGATCTGAAAAAAAAAAGAGTTCTTAAAAGAAGGGGAAAAAGGCTAATAATAATTCAAAGAAATGTTCATCATTGCTAACAATTAGGGTAATGCAAATCAAAACAACTGTGATTTTATCTTACCTCAGTGAGAATGGCAAAGACCAACAAAGCAACCAACAACTAATGGTGGAGGGAATGCTGGGAAAAGGGGGCCCTCATTTACTGGATTGCAAACTGGTGCAGTCACCATGGAAACCAGTGCAGAGACTTCTCAAAAAGCTAAAAATATATCTTCCATATGACCCAGCTATAGACCTCCTTGGCATATGCCCAAGGCACTCAGCATTCTACTCCACAGATACCTGCCCAGCCATGTTCACTGCTGCTCTAGTCACCATAGCTGGGAAATGGAAAGATGCTAAATGTCCTTCAACTGAGGAACGGAGAGCAATAATGTGGTAATATATACTAGGTATAATATAAATGTAATCATTAACTTTGGGCAGAACCAAGAAAGATAATGTTGAGTGAGGTAACTCAGACCAGAGAAAGACAAATGTTGCATGTTCTCTCTCATTGGAGGCTCCTAGCTCCAAATCTTCAGGAGTGAGCATATATTCTGGAGCAATGCAGAAACTAGGAAATTAAAAATAAACCATTGCTGGGTTAGGGGAGTTAGGGGTTTGGGAAGCAATAGAAAGTGGAATAGCAGGATACAAATGGTCTTGATGGGGAAATGAGAAAATGGGGGGCTCTTTTGGGAGGGTGATTGAAGTAAATACAGAAGAAGGAAGAAGTAGGGAGAGTAGCAGAGTCAAGGTGATTTGTTGGGGGAAATGGGAAAACGGTCAATCTTTAGGTAGAAGAAGGGAGATAAGTATAGGAGAGAGGAAGGTAAAATAAAATATGTCTAAAAAAATCAAGGAATCATTATTAACTAGCTAAAAACCTTCACAATACATATAATTCTGTGTATAAATATGTACATATGTAGTTAAAATGAACTTTTCTCATCTGGAATAACAATTGTCTCTTGAAGAGACAAAAACCACCTAACAAGACACCCAGTAAGAGACATGAGAAGTCCCCTTTTGAGTTGTTGGTCATGGAGGTCTAGGGGACTCCCAAAACATACAGCCTTTTGTTATTGCCTTTGGTTGCCCCCAGGGAGTGTGGAAAATAAGTCCCTGTTGATGAAGAAACCATGCACTTCAAAATCAGAAACTAAAGGCCCTGGGAGCTGGAATGGACCTGAATTCCTTTTACCTGAGTGTTAGCTTTCATGGTATCAGAAGGCACTGTGTAAACTTCCAGAGGTGGGAAGCAATCAGTAGTCCTACCCAGCTATGACATCTATGAACCATGTCAACAACGAGCATGGTACAATTACTCTAAGGGTCCACAAATGGCACCCATACATTGGTTGAAACCAATAGCTCTCTAATTAACATAAACCCCCCTTAAGAGTGAAACCATGCCTGGTACAGGAAACCTAGGCAAGTATTTGGTGCTAGTGAAGTCAAGGATCTTGGAGAAGAGTCTACAACCACTTGTAGGTGGAGACTGCTTATTCGTTTCCCAGTCGCCCAGACTCAAAATAATCACACAGAAATTTTATTAATTACAACACTGCTTGGCCTATTAGCTTATGCATATTTCTCGCTAACTCTTACATCTTAAATCAATCCATCTCTATTAATCTCTGCATCACCACGAGGTCATGGCCTACTGGCAAGGTTCGGGCAGGCTCCAGTGGGTGTCTTTCTCCTTCAGTGACTACATAGCATCTCCCTGACTTTGCCTTCTTTCCCCCTCTGTCTCTGCTTGAAATTCCTGCCTTGCTTTGTTCTGCACTTCCAGAGGCCCCAAACAGCTTTTTATTAACCAATGGTAACAAAGCACATTCACAGCATACAGAGGGGAATCCCACATCAATCACTAGTTTACTAATACAACATAAATCCTAACAGTACTCTAAATTTTGTCTTTATACCCACAGAAAAGTTAGGTCTTCACCCCGCTTCAAAGAAACTGCTATTTTTAAACAAACCAGAACATTACAGAAAACCACAACCAATCAAATGCAGAGTTGTAAACATTGTGAAGAAGTGATACGAGGGCAGAAACGTAAGCGCCAGAAGATGAGATTGTGACTCCTGGGAATGTCAGAAGCCACGCCAATAGAGTCTCACCAATATGAGCGCATAAACATGAAGGGAGCAATGATGACAGCAAGAGACGTGCCAAAGGGAACTGGGAAAGCCCACGAGATCTCAACCCTACCAAGGAATGATGGGCAACTAAAGAATGCTGAGAGTGGGAGAAACAGTCTTCCCTAAGAAGAGCACAAGGAGTGGTTATCCAATACCAATGGCCAGCCCTGAAAACACACCTATGTGTACCGTTATACAGTCTGAGCAGGTACACACACACACACACGGTGTACATATATGCATTAAACAAGGGAAAAAGAAGCTATGAATTTGAAAGAAAGAAAATAGGGTATAAAGAAAGGTTTAGAGGAAATGTGAAAGAGAAATGATGTACTATATGATATATATAAAATATAAATATAAAAAGAATTAGTGAATGAAAAATATTTACACTGTGTTTTCCCCTTGGTAATTACAGTGAAGTCTGAGCTAGGGAAAGGGTCTCAAAGGGACCACTCATTCAGAGAAATCCTGCCAGAAGGTGTGTTCCATTATAACTACACCCTGACCATCTCTTAGGAACACACTTAGCTGTAGTGCGTGTGTTTGCATAGAGTTTCCTGAAATACAGCTAAAGTGATCTTAGCCACTAACATACATGACTGTGGAAAATATGGAAAATTTGCTGTCTAAAACTATGGGCCAATTAAGGACTCCTAACCTTTCTAGAAATATGGTGTAATATATTTGCAGTAGACTCAAGATGGTTTACCTTATTTGGAACTGTCACTTCTCTGAAAATATAAAGATCACTAAAGCCACTGTTTAAAACATACAGTCACTGAAAATGTCTCAAAATTCCTATCAGTCTTACAACAAAAATTCTAGCAGAAAGAAAAAGTTTGAGAGGCTGGTGGTTTTTGCTGAAGGTACTCATGACTTAGACGTACTGAAAAGTAATAAAATTATTTGGAAGATGTATCACTTATGCATTTAATATAATCATGTTCCTTAAATCTTATTTCAAATGGGTGATAGGTTGAACAGTCTATGTAATGCTACTGTATATCTTTTCACATGACACTTTAAAGTCACTTATTGTGGCTCTAAGGTCTATGGAAAAATAACCCTAATTGTTTTGCATGAATAGACCTTTTTAGCTGTAAACATCTTATAGATTATTTAACTCTGTAAGTTAACTTACCTTGAATCATAGTTTGAGAAATTGAAAATAACTAAAAATGAACTCTTGGCTCTATAGAGTTCTGACTTTCAAAGTTGTATTCATTTTGTTGTTTTGCCTTTTGGTTTCTTTTAAAGGGAGCTTGATATAAATCATTATATCTTTAATTTTTAAAATTTACTTTATTAATTAAATTAGACAAGGCAACCCAATAGGAGGAAAAGAGTCCCAAGACTAGGCAAAAGAGTTAGAAGCACACTCTTTCCCACTATTAGGAGTCCCACAAAAACACCAACCTAACATTTATAACATATACACAGATGACCTTGAGCAAACCCTTGCAGACCCCCCTACTTGCTGCTTCAGTCTCTGTGAGCTGAGCCCTTGTAAACCCTGCTTAGTTGATCAGTGCTCTGTGTTTTCCTGCTGTCCTCCATCCCCTCTTACTCCTACAATCTTTCCTCCCCCTCTTCCATTGGGGTTCTCTGATCTCCAAGGGGAGGGACCCAATGTAAACCTCCAATTTAGACTCTCTCTTCACATAATATCTGGCTGTGGGTCTCTGTACCTACTCCCATATAGCCTCTTTGATTAAGGCTGGACAAGACACTGATTTATGAGAATAGCATATTACCATTAGGAATCATTTCATCATTATTACGGCCATCATCATTATTATTATTACCTGTAGTGTTATGTTCTACCCTAGGTCTCTGAATTTATCAGACTGGAGACCACTATTTAAAGACATTTGCTTTATAAGCTTTAGACAAAATTCTTTTTTTGATTTTGAAGATCAAGGTTATATTTTTAGTTATCTGTAAAAGAAGACTGCTCATCCATTACCCTGCCACCAGACCCAAATATATATAATATATTAATATAACTATATTAATTACAACACTGTTTGGCCAATAGCTTAGGTGTATTCCTAACTAACTCTTATTTCTTAAATTAACCCATTTCTATTAATCATTGTATCACCATGATGGTGTGGCCTACAGGTCAGGTTCTGTAATCAATAAAAGCAAACCTTATACAGAAGTACATCCCACATCAGTTATCTTAAATTGTTTCATTCCATGAAAATGAGAGATATGGTTGTTCCCTGAAAACACGGTAAATCATTTATTTGATTAGTCTTAGAGGCCTATGTAGAAAATGTACAAGTTCTCCAGTAGCCCTGGAGAAATATGCTGCATTTCAACACAAATTTTCTGTGTGTAATTTTCCCTGAATAATGTATGAACTGTATCATAACTCTGCAGGGAATTCTCATCTGCACAGAATGCCAGCCTCTTCCATTTTCAATTCTTAAGCACTTTGCTTACTATATTTGATCCTTGACGGTGAGCAGACAAGGTGGGAGAAGTATAAGAACTGAAAATTTTTGGCAGTCAAGGAAATCATTTAATATACTAGACCTCTCCTGTGAGTGTTGTTGGGAAAATACGATTTTTCTCAGGGACTATTCTTTTCGAGTTTCTGAAACAGGGAATCCTTTACCAGCAGGGGGATAAGTGAGTGGCAGAGTACCCTTTTACTCAAATGTTAGAAAATTGGTGCAGGGGCGTGGGGAGGGGACAGGAGAGAGAAAAACAATTGAAGATAATTTTTAGCAGTATATTAAAATATACTGCTATGCAACCAGGCTTTAAAAATTCAGATAAATTTTTATGAATTTGGGGGATAAAATCTAAGACTTTAGGAATTGTGTCAGTAACTCTTTTTTTTTTTGAGTCTTGTGAAGAGAATATTAACATCAACAAAGAGGGGAGAGATTTAGTTTGGGTCATTGTTTCAGAGGCTTCAACACAAAATCCTCTGGATCCATTGCTTTGGGTCTGAAGTAAAACAAAACACCAGAGTGTCCGAGAAAACTAAGCACTTCATCCAGGAGGGAAAGAAACAAGAGTTAGGCAAGATGTAACCTTTACAAACATGTTCCAGTGACCAGCTTCCTCCAATTGGGTCCCACTCCCAAGAAAACTCCCACTACATTCCAATGCCATCAAAGTATGAATCCATCAATGGATTAACTCACTGATGAAGGCAGAGCCTTCATGGTACAATTACTTCCCACGTTCTCCAAAGCCCCACCTCTAAATGATGTATTGAGTGAAGCTGACTTAAAATATAATGAAGCAATTTCTTTGGCAGAGGTCTCTCAGCAAGCTTAAAGTTTCAGACAAGAAGAATGCAGAGAGCAAAGTAGTTGTAATTGTTGAAAAGATGAACTCTATCAAAGAGAATCTTGGCACTCTGCACTGGGACAATAAGAGAAATGCCTCGGGGGCAACACCCCA
The DNA here is from genome assembly GCA_004026605.1 of Ondatra zibethicus. Taxonomy (NCBI): domain Eukaryota; kingdom Metazoa; phylum Chordata; class Mammalia; order Rodentia; family Cricetidae; genus Ondatra; species Ondatra zibethicus. The sequence continues at coordinate 190,269 of PVIU01000349.1, read as the reverse complement.
CCCACAAACAGCTCTAACTTGTAAAGATGCAAATTTATGTGACTGGAGAAAGCTTGAACTGAGATTGTCCCTAAGCAAGTCCCTGATCCTAAATGAAATCAGTTGCCTAGAAGAGTGTTTCTGATGCAGTAATTTTCCTAGGGGTCTAGGCTTGATCCCTAGTTGGCAGAGTAATTGGCAATGTCATCCACATGGTGGTGGTTTTGTAGGCATAAAAGTGACAAGACTGAAGGTGTCATAGATTCTTGCTCCATAGTTTCAGAAAGAAACTGAAGTCAGGCAATATGTGGCAGGGTGATAGTCCCAGTAAGAAGGCCCTGAGAGACCATGGCTGGACGCTGGGAAGGTAAAGTGTAGGTTACAGTGGAGGCTCCAGGATATTGGAGGATAATAGAAATGTTAGGGCCAATGTCTGCCAAAGAAAGCTGTAGACATGGAGTGGAGCATGTCTGTGATAACTAATCTTGGTTGTCAACTTGACTACATCTGAATCAACTAAAACCCTGGCTACATCTATAAGGGATTTCTTTTGATTGGATCATTTGAAGTAGAAAAATCTGCCTGAAATCTGGATCATTTGAGGTCAGAATATTCACCCCAAATCAAGTCACACCTGATAGCATCCTAAAACGACATGAAAAAAGGAACCCTCACTATTGTCTAATTGACAGAATCTAGAATCCTGGTTAAAATCCTGGGTTATGGAAGTGAGGAAAGGGATCTAAGCAGCATCCTTTGCTCTTGGCTTCCTGTCTATGGGTGTCATGTGACCAGCTGCTTCAGGCTCCTGTTCTGCCTTGGCTTCACCACCAAGATGGACTGTACTCTTGAGCTACCAGCCTGAATAAACTCTTTCTCCTTAAGTTGCTTTGTTCAGATTATTTACAACAACGGGGGAAAAAAATGAGGACGGGAACCAAGACCTCACACAGATGTCTTTTATAGTGAGGAAGTGCTTTATATTCAAACAGAAGAGACTTTCCTATTTTTGAGTAACAAGTAAGGGATGTGTTGATCTGGGAAAAGATCAAAGCACAAAATTTGAAGTGTCATTTTTTACGGAATGTGCATGGCTTATGAATTTGAAACCATGTAACATAAAATCTGAAGCATCATATATTGAGGACCATCTGTAGTGTAGGCATAGCATAGCTCATTTCTCAGAGTACATTCAGCAATGCACATGATCGTAGTTAGTAATTTAAGTTCTATCTTCATGCCTACTGAGACTCATTAAAACTGTATAAAATACAGAAAGTAAGAGGAAAAGAGGAAAACTTGTTTGCTAAATGACAAGGACTTTATATCTTAAGCTACTGACTGAAGTTGCCCCCTGAAGTTGTTCTGATTAATAAGCTCATTTTATAGATTAAAACTGAAGCAGAGAAAGGCTGAGCAATTTGCTCAGATTGTGTATTTAGGGTAAGGACTCGAGCAGTTTGGCATCAGAACCTTTGCTTTTTCTCAGAATTCTGAAAGGAACCAAGGCCTAGCTCAGTGGTCTTCAGGTGGAAGGGATATCTGCAACCAGAAAAGGTAATCTCCCCTCACCTCTCCTACCTAATTTTAGTGAACTCTCTTATTTTTCCTCCTTAAAAACAACAAAAAAAGACTCCTATTCTGAGACTGTAATTCAACATTTCTCAAAATAGAAGTCTATGGTCTGTCATAATATCACGAATACAGCTTATTAAGGATACACATTGTTTGTTGTATTGGCCCCCACAGATATTATAGGGTCTTCATGCTTTAGGAACCTAACATTTTCTGCAATGTTTGGAATAGGCTGAATGGACAATGAAAGCTCGTTAAGTGAAGAAGAGCAGAGGCTAGACCTCTAAAGCCCCGCAATTAGCCTCTCAATGTAGGAGGGTCCCAAGGCTGGAACTTTGTTCTCTAGCCGCTAAGTCACTCTGAGACATCTCCCTGGAAGTTCATAGGAAAAGGGAGAGAATCTCCAGGAAATGGCTAACACTGACCTTGTGCTCTAAACAGGACAAGGCTTTAAGAGTAATTTCTGCCATTAAGCTCTCGTGTGACTCACAAGCAATAAATGACCGCCTTTTTAAAACGGCGACGGCTTATCGAGTTCTTGAGCATCAGGCAGGAAAGAACTCAAGCAATTTCTGTACACTTGTAATGTCAAGAGGAGTCACACTCAGAGACCTCTGTTATAAAAGCGGGCTTGTTTATGGCTATTGAAAAATCCTTGTGGAACTGTCCATCAAACTTTATGAAATGTGTGAGTTACTTAGTTATCAGCTCTCTGGATCTAATTTTATTTCTAGGGCACTCAGAATCAAACCCTTTCCATCCTGGTTGATTTCATATTGATAATCACAAGGCTATTTTGTCTCCCCTCACCTCTTCTACTTAATTTTAGTGGACTCTCCTCTCATTTTTTTTTCTCCTCCTGAAGAACAAAACAGGCTCCTGTTCTGAGACTGTAGTTCAGTATTTCTCAAGATAGAAGTCTATGGTCTCTATCAGAATATCACTAATACAGCTTATTAAGAATACACATTGCCTGGTGTGGTAGTGTACACTTTTAATCCCAGCGCTCAAGAGGCAGAGGCAGGCATTAACTCTGTGAGTTAAAAGGCCACCCTGGTCTACATAGTGAGTTCCAGACTACTCAGGACTATGTAGTGAGACCCTGTCTTAAACAAAAACAAAGAAGCAAATAACAACGAAACCCTCCAACATGCTGCAGGCCTTATTTTAACTGTTTTAAGCCAGACTCTGGCTGGAAACACAGGAATCTGAATCATACATTAACATGCCAAGGAAACTCCAATCCAAATCAAAGCAGCAAAGATATTGTCCTCTAGATTTCTTTATTTTATTCTTTTTTTTATTTTTTGAGACAGGGTTTCTCTGCATATCTCTGGCTATCCTGGAACTCGCTCTCTAGACCAGGCTGGCCTCTAACTCACAGAGATCCGCTTGTCTTTGCCTCCTAAATGCTGGAATTAAAGGCGCGCCCCACGACCACCCCACTTGGTTTTCAAACTTGTACAACATAGGTTCTTGGTTCTGCCAGAGTTTCTGATGCTGTGGATCTTCTGGAGACTGAACATTTCCACCCCTATCCAGTGTCTGTTACTAGATCTGCAAGCTCTCTGTGAGAGCTTTGGAGCACCTTTGAGAGGTGCTAATCTAATCTAATATTTGAATCTTGAAATAACACAACTCAGAATGCAAAATGTTAGTTATTGACTTGTAAAAGCAAGGCAAAATAACAACAAAACTCCCTGCACCTCACTCTCCAGGCCCTCTTGCAGAGGGTGGACACCTCCATTAAGAGGCCATCCTTGAGTCTCCCAGCTGGAAATCACTTCTATCAGCCTCCAGACCCCAGCTTTTCATTTCTTCAAGCACAATTTTCTTTCCATAGGTACTCCATGGTTGGGTTTTTGGGGGAAGAGGCTCATTTTTTCTATCATGCCCTAATTCCTCAGCCATCAGACTTGAGTTCTGTTTGCATGAGAGTTCAGAAGAAGGGTTAGATGGACGCTATTTTGATGTTTACTAGATTTTGGTTACTGCATGAGAACCCTGGCAGTAGAGGATGCGTGCAATTCCTTTACAGTAGCCTGCTAGGGTCTCTTGTTCACCACGTGACAGTTCCCTCTTCACAGCAATAATGCCATGAGCTCTTGTTTCACTTTGCTGAAGAGGTAGGCATTATTCGGGGTGAGCCTCATTACACACAAATTATCTAAAGGTAAGGAAAACACGTTACTGAGTCAGTGGCTGTTGCTGATTTCAAAGGAAGTTTTCTGCTCTGTTTGTACAGTGTTTATTGGACCAGTGGCTCCACTCTAGCCTAACTCTGGAGATGGACAGAAAGAGAAACCCAGGCTCTTGGGTTGCTCCTTGAGTCCCTGAGTGGGTCTCTGAAGATGCTCTTTCAGCTCTGAGGAGCGCTACTCTGCTAAGTTTTCTTTTGACTAAAAAACAGTACTTGGAAATGGTGATGATTCAGTACTGGACTTTTTTCCTTTTGTTTAATTTTTTTTTAATGAGATAGTGTCTTAATAACTGGGAATGTAGCCGGGGGGAAGGGTTGTAGCCACCATCAAAGGCTCTTATTAAAGGAGTATAATGTCCTACTAGACACTATTAGAGAAATGTGATTAATCTCAGCATTACCATAAAGTCAGATACAACTGATGTGTAAGCATTTACTAAGACATAATTAAGTGTATGAACCATAAATATTGCATCAATTCAAGATCAATAGATATTTTAAGAGTTATTATTCATTCCCTATTATCCATTTACTTTTGATTTTAGATATTTCAAATCAATACACTTTTAGCTATTTGGCTACAAAGATTTGGTATGAAGTGGTAACATGGATGAGTTATATAAAGATTTGCAATACTGAGTACTTCAATCTGTCTGAAATTCCAGTAAGAAGAGGCACTATTCTTTGATATGGAATATTAGCTATGCTGTGTAGCACCAAACAATGGCACCTTCGCTGGGTGATTCATTCATAGCATAACTCAATTGTAAATGGATACAGCATCAAAGGCATAATTAACAATTTAAATAAATCATCAAAAAGAAGGGAAAGTGTTTATATGCTTTGTATTAAAATGTTTGCCCATAATTTAGGGTTCAGCATGTGTCATTATTATACAAATATAAAAGCATTCATTTAAGCTTATTGGAGATTACTGTACTTAGAGTATTGATCCTACTTGCTCTCCCGCGAGTGGATTATGCAATATTTAATGTGTGAGGCTGACATGGGATATGAACTTTCCTGGTTACTAATATCTCTTTCTTTTTATGACAGTAGGGATTCATGTAAGATGTTCATTAGGAAGGCCAGGGGGGCTGCTGCTGAAATGTTTTCCACGAGGAGAAGAGCACATTTGCCAGGCTGTCGAAGGAGTCTGGGAACTTTATCTGTCTCTCTTTCTTGTTTCTCTCAGAGGGTTTATGTGACCCAATGCAGCAAAAAGAAGAACAGTGTCATTAAAAAGCTATTTAGGATATGGATGGCATAACTGGATGCAAACATGCTGTTCTCCAAGGGCTAAAACGCTTAGAACAAGTGGATATAGCAGTTAATTATCTGGATATCTTCTTTGCATTTTACATAATATTTCCAGATTCAGAAGAACTGCTTCAGTACTGCTGAAGACTTTACATTTAAGCCTATATTTAACAATTGTATTTTTTTCTGTTAAGCTTTTAGCACATAATAATTAATTTGTTATTTATGATGATTTTACTTTCCTGATGTTTTCCCTGGGACTATGGAACTGAAAGCAACCAATTAATGCTATAGTTTCAGAATACAATGAGATGATGATGTTCATTAGAGGAGAAATAAAACCACCCCCCATATTCTGTAGTTGGATCATTAAAACCTTTGAAAGTGATAAGCACTTCTACAGTTCCTTGGAATAGTGGTGAAACCTTTTATAATCATTTCACCCTGAAGTATTTAACTTTCTTTCATGCACATAAAAACTAAAACCCGTGGAATCAGAAATATACAACCCGCAGCAGGCATTTTTTATGTTTATTGAAATTTGTATTTGGAAAAAAAACTCAAGCCTTCAAAAAAAATAGGTTTCAACTGTGGACTATGTTTCAGTGATCCACAATGCTGAGAGTCAGGGTACAGGAAGAGGTTTGCATGTTTTACAGCTGTGATAGTAAGCAGATATGCAGTTTAGTTTTGTATTAGTTTTCTTTAATGTTCAGAATAATAAACTAATCTCGCTATGCCAATTATTTGAATCTAAGTAAATTAAAAGTAAGTTAAGGTTGGTTTTTAGTGATGAAATAGTTCAAAAGACTGCAGCTTTTTTTTTTCTAAGTGCATATCAGGACTAAGGTTTAGAATTGCATGTCTGGAAAAACGATTCATAATCTGCTTTTCTCTCCCTTTCATTTTTGCACGTATTTATTTTGGCCAGCTGGCGAGACAGATCTTTTTCAGGGGTTCAGCCTTCCAGTCTGAGTTTGGTTCTCCCAAACCAATCTTGGATCAAATTCCTGTCTTACTGGCTCTGGTGTCTAGAAGGTGTTGATGTCACAGGAACATGGTGACCCAGTTGCCTGTCCCAAATGGGTTGAAGCTTGCCAAATGAAGGGCTTAGGTAGGCGGCCAGGGGAAGGAAGGTGGAGTGGAATCCTCCGATACCCTGTCTCGCCGTTGCATTTCCCATGTCAGCTGTTTAATATGAGAGGATGGGACGGCTCCTGAGGAATTGATTCTGACTGCTTGCTTTTTTTTCTTTACCTTGTCTCTACGTCTGATGTGCTCAAAGACTGGTCTGAAGAGCTGGGGATTGGGAAGGTATCCATGTTCTGGAAATACTCCCATGGCTTTGATTTCAGAAAGATTGTAGAATTTTGTTCTTAATTTCTATTTGCAGTTTTTGGCAATGGTTTAATTAATTAACTAATTAATATGGAGACAGGATCTTGTGCAGCCCAGCCTGGACTCAGATTTACTATGTACTTTATGCTATCCTTGATCTTGTGACTTCTGCCACTGCCACATAAGTACTGGGATTATTTGTTTGCACTACCCTCCCTAGATATACTGGACTTTTAACTTTTTGAACTGTTTGGACCTTAAGCATCAGAGTTGGCCCGAGAAATGGCCTCCTTTCTCAGGGAACCTGAGAATTTGGAGCCGGGCATCACTTGAAAAGATTGAGATACTTGAGGAACTAATTCTTGCTTGGGTAGAGCAGACTGAGTGGGAGGAGCTGACTATACCATCAGCTGTGACTTAAGTGCACAAACCACAATGTAAATGACTTTATACTTCCTATTCTCATAATTTTTTATGTGAGGTCCTTAGCCAATGTAATAAACAGAGATGTTTTACAATGGAGACCTTTGAAGATGTCTGTCTATCTCCATGGTCACCTACTGCTGAGTGACTAATTTTTATCTCTTTCTATGGATCTGGTACAGAGAAGACACAGCTACAGACATCAGAATATGTCCCCTGTACATTAGCTGCATGACCTCAGTTAACCACTCTGAACCTACTTTCTAATCTTCAGGAAAAACCTTCACGCTCCTTCTAGCCCTAAGATCTACAGATTCGGTGGGAATAATATTACCTGCTCAGCCTACCTGACTACGTTGTTAGGGGAGTTAAAGGAGATCATATTTGTGAAACTACTCTATAAACCCTCTGCAGAAGATTAAGGAACGTGATACTGTTAATTCCCTCTGAAGAATCAGAATAGCTTGCGATTTACTTTTAATCTTCCAGACTGTGTATATGTCTTTTGTATTTAGATCTTTATTAATGCTATCCATAAAGCAAGACATAGAACAGACTAATCCTTCCTTACTGAATGTTACCCCAAGTGTGGCCCTAAAACAGTGTATGGGGAAGGGTTTATTATTATTTTAGAAAACAGTTATGAAGTTAGTTCCAGGTATCCAGGGTTCATGGGTTCAGGACTCCCTCCCCATCCCACTCCTTTCAAAGTTCTGAGAATCCATTCCTTTCTAGAGACAGCTTAAACAGCATTAAAACTCAGCATTTGGGGATGATGTGAGGTGCAGAGTGGGGATGAGGAGGTGAAAAAGTGCTATTCAGAGCAAACTACAGTCAGGTAACAGAAGAAATAAGGGACCGTAAGTAAGGACTACAGGAGAGAACACTCATAGCCTAAAGGGATATAATGGCATCCTCTGTACTTGTTTGTTATCTGACACAGGGCACTGTGTTAAATCTTCTATGATAATGGAAGAACGGTTTTGTATTTTTCCAAACTCAAAGAATAAAGTAGAAACTAAAATGTCTCCAATGTTGCTTTAGCACTACTTACCTGCATACCATATAGACAGCTTTATCTGTTTGTCTGTCTGCCTTCCTATCTATCTATCTATCTATCTATCTATCTATCTATCTATCTATCTATCTATCTATCTATCATCCATCCATCTATCTCTCTATCCATCCATCTGTCTATCTTGCTGTAGGAATTCCTACTGCCAGTAGCCTTTAAGTTACCCACCCACTTGGGCGTGTCCTCATATACTATATATGCTGATGTAAAGCATGTGTCTGACCTCTTTCCCGGCTGCTGGATTCAGTTGCTGTTCCCCATTCAAACAGAAGATTGTGATCTGTGAGTCTATCCCTAAATAAATAACCTTTTATTATACTCAATTCTGAGCTAGTGTGGGATTTCTTTTTTAGCATCCTTCTTCATCTGGCGCCCATATGGATCTGGACTCCACACCTACTGGGTGGACTGGCTTAAAGACTTAGGTTCACAGCCCAGAAAGTCTTCTACCCACACCTGCTTGATTTGCTTTTACCTAAGTGTTTTCTTTGTAGAACCCCTGCCACAGTGGAGCTATCTGCATGCAGGGACTTGGAAATTTCCCAAGTGCACACAAGTCCCCCGCCCCGACTGCTGTGTTTCCTGCTGCAGTTCCCTGCTGTTTCAGGGGGCAGCTTGTTCATCCTGGCTGTCCAGCTAGCTTAGCCCTGAAATAACCACACAGACACTGTATTAATTAAAACACTGCTTGGCCCATTAGCTCTAACCTCTTATTGGCTAACTCTTACATTTTAAATGAACCCATTTCTAGTAATCTGTGTATTGCCATGTGGCAGTGGCTTACTGGGTAAAATTCCCAGTGTTTGTCTCTGGCGGATCCATGGTGTATCTCTCCAACTCCACCTTTCTTTCTCCCAGAATTCAGTTCTGTCTTCTCTGCCTACCTAAGTTATACCCTATCAGGCCAAGGCAGTTTCTTTATTCATTAACCAATACAAGCAACACATAGATAGAAGAACGTCCCACACCACTCTGCCACATGGCGACTTGCACAACTTTCAGTTTGTGCTCCCTGCCCGTGAGTTCTGGGCCATTTGCCCCCTGTACAAAATTGATTTAATCGCATTTAATTGGTCAAACAAAGCATATTTCTCAGTATTCAACCAGCACCAAGGTGAGAAAGCCAAAGCAGCTCAGGACTGTTCATGGCACCAGGTTGTCCCGCTACTCGCGACTCTGCAACCATGACACCTGCTGGACAATAAAGATTATTATATCTAAAAGAATTTATAAGACTTCACACAAGGTAAATATTTTATTAATAAATCAATAAACTTGAAAGTTATATAATTGCAGACAAAATTACCATTGAAACTTTTAGTAACTTTTTGCTAACACTATGGATTGTATTCCGCAAGGCTTATATGGTTATTGTGATACATCCATTTATTAGATATTGGGAGTCAGTTTTTTTCTTCATATTATATCCTTAAGAAAATGGTTTGATAATAGAGCCAAGAATGAGGTACTTTTAGAAATGATACAGTCTTTATAGACTAATAATGAACAGCTAGCTGATAGGATTAATACCATTGAAAATCAAAAGTTACTTGAAAAAATTAATACTATTGAAAAGGGTAACATTAATTTGATAAACAAAATTGAATCATGTTAAAGGATACTGAGAAATTATCTGAAAGAATTCATACTGTTGAATTTGACAATCAAAATTTGTTAAAAAGTTATGATAGGTTAGCAGATAAAGTATCTCTCTAGGATGGCAATCTGCACACTATCCAAATAATGTTCAAGGATGAGGTGTTATCTTTAAAGGAAAAACTTCAGACCTTGAAATCACATTGGCAGAATGAGGACCAGAGGCTAGGTGCCTCAATGAAATCACTAGAAATATATACAGGCCAGATTCAGGCTTTACAAAAGACAGTAATAAAAAGATTTGAAACAATTGAGGGAATTATTGGAGCTGATGAACAGGGAAAGAAGTAACAAATACAAGATTCAACATCACCAGTAGCTGTCAGAGATGACTTATCCAGGGTTTTAGCTTTCTACCCTGTAATCTACTCTAACAAAGCATCAAGTTCTAAAGGCCCAAAAGGATCCAAAGAAGGTAGATACCTATAGGGATGAATTATCTAAAAGAAATTAAGCAAGCTGTTGTAACTTATGGCTTGCATGTTAGGCAGATGGTGAAGACATGGGCTTTTAGCATTAAAGCGACACCATATTACAGTCTTCAGTTAGTTTTAGTAGTCCTGGATGAGGGGCCTCAACTGATATTTGAATGCTATTTCAAAGAAGAGGCTACAATTTCAGAAGAACAGGTAAAAGCAAAAGGACTTGAGACTTCCCAAGATCAAATTCTTGGTGAGGGAACTTATGCTGACCCACAGGCTCAAGTTCTTTACAATGAACAAATCTTGTCTCTATGCCACAAAGTGGCCTTAAATGCTTGGAACAGGATGCAAGAACCGAGAAAATGAATTGAATCATACACCAGGGTTAAACTGGGCCAGAGTGAATTCTTTAGTGACTTTTTACAAAGACTGACTAAGGCTGTACAAATAGGAATAACAGACCCAGATGCTAGATGAGTACTTTTCGAATCTCTGGCTTTTGAAAATGCCAACTTAGAAGGCAAAAAGATACTTGGGCCTTTAAAGGTTATATCAGCACCAACAGATGAATGGCTCCTGCATACAATGAACAATGAGACATTTAACCATAATACTAAATCTTGGGCAAGAAAAGCAATTTCCAAAGGAATGAGGAGACATCAAAATGCCAAATGTTTTCATTGTGGTAGAATAGGACATTTGAGAAGGGATTGTAGACAAGGAATTCCTAGGAATAATGTCTCCTCTGGGAATGGCAAGAATAGGAGGACTCAGCCTTCAGGTATGTGTAGAAGGAGTGGCAAAGGCCAACACCGGACCAATGAATGCAGATGAACAAAAGACAGACAAGGCAACCCAATACCATCAGGAAACTCCTTGGGGGACCTCTGGTAGGCCCCCAAGTCAAAAGCAGTCCAGTCATTCCTAGTCACTGTGGAGGACATGTCTCACCAGGAAAATTAAAAATCTAGAGCCTTCTGTAAAAAAAACCATACTGCTATTGATGATAGAATAAAAAAGATAAATAAAAAATTCCAATAGGAAATAGGAAATGTGTATTCTGGCATACTTCTATAAATGATAAAAGACCAAAGCTAAGAGTGTATATAAATGGCATTGTAAATGTGGGTTTGATTGGCACGGATGTGGTCTTGAGTATCATTATTCCAGAATCTTGGCATCCAAATTGGCCCCTTCAAGAAGCAGATGTTCAATTATTAGGAATTGGAACCCTATTTCAAGTGAAACAAAGCATGAGATGGGTTGACAACATAGGGCCAGAAGGACAGAGAGGAAAGCTAAGGCTGTATGTGGCTAATATTGCAGTAAATTTATGGAGTTGTGACCTGCTGCAGGAATGGAATACACAGATTAATATTCCTGCAGTACCAGAAACTCATAATTCTGGAAAGAATATTATAAGCTACTATAAACAAAGGTCACCAGCCATTCAGGCTGTATAAGAACACAAAGCAACTAGCAAACCTTTAGAGGTACCAACAGCCTTATCTTTAAAATGGTTAACTGAGAAGCCAATATGGGTTAAGCAGTCGCCATTAACAGAAGGCTTTAGAACAACTGGTACAGGAACAACTAGATGATCACCATATTGAAGAATCTACCAGCCCTTGGAATTCTCCTGTATTTGTTGTTAAAACAAAATCTGGTAAATGGAGAATGGTCACACTATGTCAATACTTTGTAAGTCAGCCATTGGAAATAATATGTAAAATAATTCCTAAATCTATAATTTACCATTACATGGATGACATTTTGCTATCTGATTCAAACACAGATACTTTAGAAAGAATGTTTGAAGAAGTAAAGAAAGTTTTGTCAAAATGGGGATTACAATTTGCTCCTGAATAAATACAGAGAGGAGATTCTGTCAATTATCTAAGTCATAAAATAGGTTCACAGAAAATTAGCACACAAAAAGCACAAAGTAGCAGACACTGATTGCAGACTCTGAATGACTTTCAAAGATTGTTAGAAGACATTTCCAGTCTATGATCAGCTGTTGGGATAACACCTGATCTAATAGTTCATTTAAACAAAACCTTAGATGGTAACAAGGACTTAAATATTGATTGTTGTTGAGAAAAATTACAGGAGGCACATGTAGAAAGGGTGAATCCAAATCTTAGTTGTATTCTAGTCATATTGCTTTCCAGAATTTCCCCCACAGGAATTTTAATGCAGAGGGAAGATATTATCTTAGAATGCATATTTTTTACCACATAAACCAAGTAAAAAATTGAAAACTTATGTGGAAAAAGTCTCTGAATTAATTATAAGAGGAAAATTGGGACTTTATCAACTAGCAGGTATAGACCCAGCAGAGATTATGGTGCCTTTTACTTCTGATAAAATTAAAAAATTACTGGATGACAATGAACCTTGGCAAAGAGCTTGTGCTAATTTTTTAGGATAGATTAATAGCAATTATCTCAAAAGTGATAGAATTAACCTTATAAAGAGAACTACTTGGATCCTTCCTCGCATTGTACAGGACAAACCAATAACTGGAGCCTGTACATTCTATACCGATGCAAATAAATTAGGAAAGGCAGGCTACAAACAGAATATTTAAGTAAGGTGGAATAAAGCCCTTGTAATTCTGTCCAAAAGGCAGAATTATATGCTATCCTTATGATGCTAAGGGATTTTAAAGAACCTCTTAATATAGTTGCTGATTCACAATATGCAGAAAGAGTTGTCTTGCATATTGAAACTGCTGAATTTATACCAGATGATACAGAATTGAGTTCATTATTCATACAGGTTCAGGATATAATCAGAAATAGGCTTTGTCCCATATACATAATACACATCTGATCCCATATGGGTCTGCAAGGTCCTCTAGCACAATGTAATGCATAAATTGATCAATTACTGACTGGAAATGTGTAGAAGGCCTCAGAATTCCATAGGAAACATCATGTTAATAGCAAAGGTTTAAAGAAAGAGTTTTCTTTTATGTGGCAACAAACTAAGGAGATTATAATGAGATGTCCTACTAGTTTTTTCTATAACCAAACACCACTACCTGCAGGGGCTAACCCAAAGGGTACTCAAGGAATGAAACCTGGCTCCACTTTACGGAATTTGGAAAATTAAAATATGTACACTACATCATTGACACTTACTCAGGTTTTCAGTGGGCAAATGCTTTAAGCTCAGAAAATCACACATTTATTAGAAGTTATAGCCATCATGGGTATACCTGCACAAATAAAGACAGATAATGGTCCATCATATGTCTCTAAGAAAATGAAAGAGATTTTGCTTATTATAATATAAAGCATGTTACAATGGTATAGGAGGTTCTTCTGTTTGTGCTGCTTTTATTGGTGAATAAAGAAAACTGCCTTGGCCTTTTGATAGGGCAGAAATCAGGTAGGCAGAGTAGACAGAATGGAATGCTGGGAGGAAGAAGGGCAGTGTGGCAGACGCCATGGTTCTCTTGCCTGAGACTGACACTGGTTAGAAGCTTTCCCGGTAAGCCATGGACCTCGTGGTGAACACAGATTAATAGAAATGGGTTAGAACAAGATGTGAGAGTTGGCCAAGAAGAGGCTAGATATAATGGGCCAGGCAGTAATTTAATTAATACAATTTCTGTGTGGTTATTTCAGGGTTTAAACTAGCTAGGCAGCCGGGAGCCGTGCAGCCGGGAGCTGGGTGGCTAGGACCAAGAGCAGGCCCACTCCTCCTTTTACAACAGATTGGCTGCCCAATGTGGCCGACTAAGGTATGGATTTTGCTTTGTTGATATAAATTTAAGGTCAATCTTGTTACATGTATATGTATTTCTGATCTTGCTTAAGGTATTGTGATTGTGTAGTTCATTTAAAAATGTAATGTATAATTATGAAATATAGGTTGTTAATGGATAATCATCGATAATAGTCAAGCTTGTAGTCATGTTAGTTAGATTTTCTAGACATATAGAAGTATATTTCAGTTAGATAGACATTCTTCATATCTCTCAAAGACTACAGGATATGACATTTTAAATGTTTTAATAACTTAGGGTTTTTCATGACAATCAGACACATCTGCTCCTGGCAGCACCAATCTACTTCAAGAGGAAGATGGGCATCAAAGAGGCTCCTTATGGAGTTGGTTAGCCATTTGGGTAAGAAACGGCTCTTGCCTGGACTGTTGCATAAACTGGACACAAAAAACCGACAGAGAGAGGACTGCTAAACTTGCCTTAAGGTGAGATGATCCTTCGGGGTTCTTGTTTCATAAAAGAGTCTGCGATTCTACAGGATACAAAAAAAAAGGTGACTAAACTGTCTTTAAATTTTCCTGCTTCATGGAAATGTCTGCTGGATACTATGGGCCTGTAGGTTAAATATGGATGCTCCAACAATACAGAAGAACTTTGGGTGACTGTACAGGCAGCAAGATGTCTCTGTCATTTCTAGACTTTTGGAAGTTGCTTACTTCTTGTTTACTTAGGTAATATATCCTTCTGGAATTTTTGATGGAGTTGAAGAATAGATAGATAGTTATAGTTATTGTTTTACTTTGTTATGATAAAAGATAAAATAGATATAAATATTGTAACTGTAATTCTTGCTTGATAACTGTTTTGTTATATGTAATTTTACTATGTTAAAGTGAAAGCCTTTCTTTTTTGTTTAAACAGAAAAAGGGGAAATGGTATAGGAGGTTCTTCTGTATTTGTGCTGCTTTCATTGGTGAATAAACAAACTGCCTTTGCCTTTTGATAGGGCAGAAATCAGGTAGGCAGAGTAGACAGAATGGAATGCTGGGAGGAAGAAGGGCAGTGTGGCAGATGCCATGGTTCTTCTGCCTGAGACTGATGCTGCTTAGAAGCTTTCCCAGTAAGCAACCACCTTGTGGTGAACACAGATTAATAGAAATGGGTTAGATCAAGAGTAAGAGTTGGCCAAGAAGAGGCTAGATATAATGGGCCAGGCAGTAATTTAATTAATACAATTTCCGTGTGGTTATTTCGGGGCTTAAGCTAGCTGGCTGGCTGGGAGCCATGCAGCCTGGAGCTGGATGGCTAGTACCAAAAGCAGGCCTGCTCCTCCTTTTACAACATTACAGGTATACCACATAATCCTACAGGTCAGGCAGTTGTAGAAAGATCAAATCAAACTATAAAGGATATGTTAAACAAACAGAAAGGGATGGAAAATACTCTCAGAAATAGATTACATAATTCTTTATTAACCTTGAATTTTCTTAATGCCAATGTGAAAGGGACAACAGCAGCAGAGAGACATTGGATAATAGAAAAGTCTTCTGAATTAAATCAGCCGGTGTATATCAAGGATGTGTTGACCTCACAAGGGAAGTCGGGAGATGTGCTATGTTGGGAAAAGGGTTTTGCTCGTTTCCACAGGAGAAGAAAAACAATGGATATTATCAAAATTAATAAAGATTCACTTTGCAAAAGAGAAATCTCTTGAGAAAGAGAGATGACAGCTCATTCACAATGGTGACAACCATACAAGTCATAAGGAAACCATATAGGGTTGGGGTAGGGTTCTGCTTTTGTCTTTACAGGAAAATACACATCTTCAAAAATTCAAGAGAACCTAGATGTTTGGATGCTGACAGAAGGAAAAATAACTATCCAAAATGGATCCTCAAGAAAAAGAAATATGACTTGTAAGGACAGGTGATAAAAACACATACATTTAAATATTTATATATATGAACATATAGAGCTGGTTTTGGAGTTGGACAATGGCTCTGTCTTTCTCTAAACCCAAACATGTTGTTAAAATAAAAATTTAGAGTTTCTGTCTCATGTCAAGAGCTGTCTGATATGAGACAGAAAGGAAAAAGAATTTAGAAAAAATTTTACATTTCTTCATATCTATTTTTGTCTCTATCATATGTTTTGTTGACTATGTATGTCTGTATATGTTTATATAAATAATGTTTAAGTTTTCCACAATGAACAATAAATTTTCCTGCAGTAATCTTTGAAACTTCCAGGAAGAAGATGGGACCCCACAACAACTCCACCTGGTTGATATGATGTCATGATGCTGATAGCGCTACTATAAGACCTGTTTTGGGTACCAGCTGTTCAAGATGGTTCCAACTTGGTTAGCTGAAATGGTGCACTTTTTTATGATGTTCTGGCCAGAACTTCAGATAGGAACCTCAGAAAAACTCTACTGAATACTGAGACTATTTGCAATTATACCAGGCAGTAATCTTGGAACATAATCATCATTTTACTGTCACAGGATCCCATAGAAAGAACATAGCCCCCATGCCAACTGAAAGTAATTCTAGAAGAAAACGTCCCTCTCCCAGCAAAGTTTGTCTTCAGGATTAAGGACATCATTTAGGGATTGATTATAATTGGTATAGTGTTGGGGGTTGGGGAAGAAATTATGTAGTGATCTCTTTGAAAAAAGGAAATTAGATGGGATAATAAATTAGTGTGAACATACAATAATAATAATAGTGAGTAATAGAGTAAATACTTGTGAGCTATTATTTATAGGTAATTTACATTGGTATAGATTCTTGTATATTGATACAAGCTTAAATTATATTGAATATGTTCCTATTTTCATCCACAATATTTGTATAGGCAAAGTCATTTTGTCATATTGTATGCATGCATGCTTCTACATCTGCTTAAGACATTTTGTATATTGATACAATTTTAGTATATATGTATCATATTGCAATGTGCATTTCTACCTCTGATCAAGATACTTATACATAGTTTACATTTTAAGGTCATTGCCCTCATTAGTTGCACAGTTGTTTATTGTATAATATTCTAATATAAAGTTTTAGTCTTTAAGTTATATAGGTATTAAGAATTATAGATCAATAATCATCTATGCTTGTCATACTTATAGTTAGATTAATCGGGTTCTTTAGATACATAGAGATTTTATTCAGCATAAATAGGTAGTCTTTAACCACTTAAAAAGATGTAGAATATGGCATTTAAATAACCTAGGGTTCTGTTGATGTGAGACATGATTGCTCCTGGCATTACCGATCTATTTCTGAGAGAATGTTGAGCACCGAAGACACTCCACTTGGAGCTTGTTTTCTTCTTGGCAAAATTGTCCTTTGGGCAAGGAACTGCCTGTGCATTGACCATTGACAAAATGCACAATGTCTGGACAGGACAAGCAGGATACAAGAAAAAAGACTGTCAAATATTGCCAAGACAGGGTAAGACGGTTTTGAAAAATTTCCTGCCTCTGAAAATGGTCTGTCAGTTACTCTAGGCCTTAGCCAAAGTTGGTTGCTCCAACTTTGCAAATGAGATTTTGGGTGATTGCTCAGGTAGCCAGTTGTCTCTGTCATTTGTTGCACATTTTGGAAGTAGCTTGATTGCACTTCCTGCTTACTCAAGTAATATTATTTCTCTTCTTGGGTCTTTGATGGGGTTAAAGACTAGATAGTTGTAGTTACTTTCCTCTGATGACTTGGCCAAGTTATTTATTATACAAGATTTAAACTCATTAGGATAGGATAATTATTGAAACATTTATTACATGTTTCTTGCTTGATATTGTTTGTGCTGGTTTTAATTCTATTTTTTATACCTGATATTTGTTCTTATTGTATATAACGTTGTATTAGGCTTAGAACATTCTTATTTAAACAAAAGGGGGAGGTGCCATAGGAATTCCTACTGCCAGTAGCCTTCAAGTTACCCATCCACTTTGGTGTGGCCTCATATACTATATATACCAATGTAAAGTGTGTGTTGACCTCTTTCCTCGCTGCTGGATTTGGTTGCTCTTCCCCATTCAAACAGAGGATTGTGATCCGTGAGTCTACCCCTAAATAAACAACCTTTTATTGGTGCAGGAGAATTGTCTGTATTCTGTCAATCATGATTTAAATAAATGCTGATTGGCCATTAGCAAGGATGTATAGGTGGGACAACCAAACAGGAAGTAGAGGTGGAGCAAGGAGAATAGGAGAATGCTGGGAAGCAGGAAGCTCTCTCGAGACTCCTGCCCAGACCACCGAAGAAGCAGGACGTAACCTGCCCTGATGAAAAAGGTACTGAGCCATGCGGCTAACATAGATAAGGATAATGGGTTAATATAAGTTAGAAGAGCTAGTAAGAAGCCTGAGTCAATGGGCCAATCAGTTTATCATTAATGTAGACACTCTGTGTAATTTCTTTGGGACCTAATGACTGTGGGACCTGGTGGGAGGACAGAAACCAACCAGGCCTTCATGTTACATTTTATTATACTCAGTTCTGAGCTAGTGTGGGATTTCTTTTTTAGCGTCCTTCTTCTTTATCTATCTTCTATCTATCTATCTATCTATCTATCTATCTATCTATCTATCTATCTATCTATCTCTATCTCTCTATCATCTGCCTACCATATATCTAACATCTATCCATCACTTGTATAACTATGAGTAGTATAAAAATGAGAATATTCTTTCTACTAAATTCTTTAATTCTTCATGCTCATTAATATCATCGTTCCAGAAAAACTCCATTTCTTGACAGCAAGAACAATCTCTTGGAGCCTTTTCATATTCTTCACTGTACTTAACAGTATTGACAATGGTGCTTGACTCATTGTAGATGGTTGAAAACTTACACGGATGGCCAAGTGCATGATAAGATAGAAAGGTATAGCACTGGAGTCAGAGTTTTGAGCTTATGGTTAAAATTGAGGGTTTAGCAATATTATCCAGCTGCTGGGGAAGATTGTTAAGATATTACAAGGTGGTACCAAATGCCCAGGGAGGAGTGTTCTAATAGCCTTCTTTTTGTACATAGCTCTATATTCTGGATCAATTCATGTGACCAATCCATCAGGAGGGGCCACCAAAAACAGGCTTAGAAAAAAACTAGAGCTGGGGAGTGGGTTGGATCAAATGAAAGGACCAGCAGTGTTTATAATGGTGTTGAAATTTAATTTTAGTGCTGACCTTTCATTTGACATTTTAGGTAATGCTATGGATGTGTGCAGTTATTTGTTCTTAACATATTTTTCATCTTTTTTTGGGGCACTAATCTGCTTAAATTCAATGTCAATAAAAGAATAAAGTAAATTTTTGGTTTTAAAAACTTCCCTTTTGAAAACAGTTCATTCACAATAGCAACAAAATATGCAATGCATATGAATTAGCTTAAGAAATGTTCTTGACTATGAGAAGGACCAAAACTTTATGATGAGGCAGAAGTTTAGAAAGGTCATATTCTGAAATGAGAAGAGTTCATCGTATATAGATGCTGATTCTTCCAAATTAATATCTGAAGTTAAAAATTCTATTGAAAAGCTCAATGATTTAAAGATTTTAAAACATGACAATGAATTTTTAAGATTGATTTAGAAAAAAATGAATTGGTTGGATTGGGAAAGTTGAAGAGCTTGAATGCATGGAAGCTGAGGTTATGGAGTAGGAAAGTAAATGTTTGGGTGCTCTCTGGAGCAGCTGGACACTACCTATGGTCAAAGGTGCATTAAGTTCAAATCCAGCACTTCCACTCCTGAGAATGTATTCTTAAGGAAACCTCTACACAGGTTTTCAGAGACAGACAAGAGTATCTGTCAGTGATACATCCCCTTATAATGGGCTCTTCTGAGACAATGAATGCAGGCACTAGAACTATGTGTATCAATCACATAAGCTTCGCACACATAATGGTAGGCAACAACAATAAAAATAGGAAACAATATTAACACCACAATATCAATAAAACTTTCCAAAAATGTTAATAGCAGCTATTGTCAAGAAAGCATGCATATGTGATCAGGGTGTAGAGGGTGGCAAATGCCAGGGACAGTGACAGGGCAGCAGTCATCTCTCTTCATTGAGGAGTAACCAGGGACATACACAGAGGCAGCAACTGCTTTGCTGATACTAAAAAGCCATAAGCTTGGTGATAGATCTATAGGTACTTTTTAAAAATTATTTTATATGTTTTTATATATGGCTGAATGTTTTCACAATGTGTTGAAAAATGTTAAACAGATATGTGAGACAAACAACCAAACAAAATAAAGCACTAGGATCTCATCATATCAGCCTTTATAGGATGTGATAAGAACACCACTTATCACCAGCCAAGGAATAGAATCTTGATAGAGGACAAATCAGAAAGCCTAGAACAGATTCGTTTTGCCTATAAAAAATGGGTATGTCATTAAGTGGGGGAAATAGTGGGAAGGGATGGGAGTTTTGCTCAGCCATGTTGGGACAACTGGATGGCTACTTGCTGAATCTGCAGGGGAAACCCTCCCTCTGTCACCACAATACAAAATCACTTCCAAGGAGACTAAGGCGATCTAATATAACGTAGCCGCCAAAGCTAGGATTGTGCAAACAGAAAGGTACATAAACTTTGACTAAATTTAATTTCTCTACATCAATGCACAACAATAATGGAAACATAAACAGATATTAAAATGTGTATTCTGCAGGGCAAGGAAGTGCTTGGGAGGTGAAGGTTAGCTCAGGCTACATGAGATTGTGCCTCAAAAATATATATAGTAAACATGTATATATATACATATACATATACACACATGCATATAAAATCCAGCATATATATAATTGCTAAAAGTAAAATTTCCAGGTGTGCAATTTTCAAGTATAAGGGAAATAATTAAAAAAGGAATTCAAAATAATTCAAAAGGGAAAAAAGTCACAAATTATATGTATATAAAATGTTCAATATCAATAATTGAGGACAAATTAAAGAAAATAAGATATATATTCACTGGCAAATAATAAAATAATAATATTTGGTTTTTAAGAAATAAATCACTTTCATTTATTAGAGGAAGGATACCAAATTGTCTTATGATTTTTGGGAAAATTTGTCAGTATTCATTAAAAACCTTTAAAATATGCCTTTCATTTGACTGAGAAATTAGCCTTCCTAATTTTTTTCATAAAGGAAATAATTGAAAATTTAAGCAAGTATTGATATCAGCATCAAAACTGTGCTTTTAAAATTGGAAGATTGACATCAATCTAAATGCAGAAAAGGATATAAGTGTAAAGAACTGTGGTATGTTTATATGGAGCTGTTATTTCTTTATTAAAACATATTGTCTTTGATGTTATGTTCAATTTATTTTTCTTCATTATGCTAGTGTACATTTTCCCTAAAATATTTTGCTAAATTTGAGATGTGTGTCCTAAATTTTGAAAAACAGAAAATATTACATTTGATTTTAAGTCCCTTTTAGGTTTCTAAATTCTGAAATCAAAGAAAATGTTATGAGCTGCTTTAGTGTCATGGAACTGTTTCCTGCCAATAGAAATGATCAAATTCCAGTGTAATGGCTGTTTTGTGGAGCTGTGACCATTGTCCTAACTTCATAGTCTCAAGTCTGTAAGATATACAACATTGACTTTGTTATATGTTCAAAACAAAACTCACAATGTCAGCATGTCGTTAAACTATTATTACGTGATTAATGAGGAAAACACCCACATAGTAACAGCTTTAAAGAGTTTTAAAAGAGGCTACTATGCACTAATGGCTTTGTAAAATATTTGAGTGAAGTAAGAGATTATGACTGGGTCTGTGGGTTATGAAAGAACTCCCTGAGCACATATCAAATCTGGTAGCCCAAGAGAGAATTCTGGGTAATAGGAGGAACTATATTTGGAACTGAAAACTAGATGATCTTGGGACTGGAGGGAGCTAAGAACACTAGCTGCTCTTTCAAGAACCCAGGTTCAATTCCCAGCATAGCACCTCACAACCCTCTGTAACTCCAACCCCAGGAGATCCTAAGTCCTCTTCTGTGCCTCTATGGACTATGGATACTTGCATGCATGTGGTCCCCAAGTACACATCAGGCAAGCGCTCATTCACATAGAATGAAAAAAAAAGCAATCTAGATAACCTTGAGTGGTTATGTACTGAATTCTTCTATAAGTAGATTAGTAGAAATAACTATAATGTTTGGTCGTGACTGTAGCCCTGTAGGAAAAATTGTCTTGGCTACTGAGTTAGGCTAACCATTCTAAAGTGGCTGTTATATTTCATGAAGGACTGGAGTTCTCAGTCCCTTTCCCCATTGTCTCTCCTGTTCTGGCCTCACTTCATACAGTAGCCTGCATATCTCTGTCAGGTAGTACCATAGTCCTCCACTGAAAATTAGATTTATCTATTTACTTTTACCTCTGTGTGTGTGTGTGTGTGTGTGTGTGTGTGTGTGTGTGTGTGTGTGTGTGTGTGTGTAGGGGTGGTGATGTGGAACATGTGAAGGTCAGAGGACAATTTACAGGAATCTTCCACTATTTGGTGCCCAGGGATTGAACTCAGGTTGTTAGGGTTGAGAGCATAGCCTTTTTTACTAGCCCAGCCATCCCCCAAAGCCTCATCAGTTTATAAGAACATGCCCAGTGTCTTCCAGCCCCACAGCATCCTCACAGTGATTTTATCAGCCTTGAACTCATGCAAGCACCTTTTAAATTCTCTCAGCAGAGAGATCTGCTTTTTCCTATGTGACTAGTTAAACTTTATCTGTGTTAATATGACTTGACAGCTATTTCTAACCTACATTATGAATATTTGTGCACTTAGTGATTAGGGCAAAAGCAAGACTTATGCTCAATTAAACTAATAATTCAATCATTAATTATAATTAATACAGTTAATTACAATTATATATTACAATTATATATTACATATCATTGACATAATAATTTAATAAATTAATGATAAAGCAATAATTTATTTTATACTTAGCCCATTACATAGAGATATAAGCATTGACTGACTTAATGAATAAATACAAAAATGAATAATGAATAAACTAGTTCCTAATAAAACACTCAAGACCATTGTCACCAAATCACTGAGTTCATCTACTTCTAGTCTGTTTCTGAGCTCCGCAAATCTGAAGTAATAGAAGACTGTACATTAACAGTGTGGCATGTACTGTTGGTTCTTATCTCCGTCATTGATCTGGAGATTCAGACTCTCACAGAAAAATTATGAAGGTCCCTGGATGCCACGTTATGGGACTAAGGAAAGCCCTGCTGGTTATTATGTCATTGTTGGCATCTGTTACTTCCCAGCTCTGCCTTACTTTGGTGACTTCTCTGTTGCTGAGAAGACATCGCTGGGGTGCCCACTGGTGAGTCCTGCTCCTGTGGGTCTCCTTTCCTGCTGGTGGGCTTGATTCCTCCAGTGAGTACGGATGGTTCCTGGGGGGTTGGAAGAAACAGGAGTAAAGGGTTGGGACTGGATCGTTCTCAGCCCACTGACTGTGACAGTCTACCTTCTGAATTCTTCCTCCCATCCTTTTACTCTGTGGATGCATCTATTTTACATCTATTATGGTCTTCACAACGTGGAATCTTAAAACTAGAAAAGAGTGGTCAAAGGCATTCATTCAACTAATTCCTTCATCATTTTAGGAGCAAACAATGATAAGCATTTCCATTTACAAACCTCCACGGAGGAGGGAGGGTGCACACTCTGCGATGTCCCAGGGGCTGAAAAAGTCAGTGTTCACACACTCAGTGTTTGCAGGCATTTAGTGTCCTTCCTGGCTGGCTCAGAGCCACCCTTTGGCACCTTTAGAAACTTTGGCTTCAGGGCAGCCAGTGTCCCTCTGAGCCAGAGAAATTATCACCAAGGGCCAGAGGCCTGTCTGCTTGGGGTGCTGTGGGGTGGAGGGACAGTGGAAGGGGAAATCATCTCTGCAGCCAGATTCGCATGGAAAGACGGTGTTTTCCTCCACAGTGAGAAAAGATGCCTTGGTGTTCTGCACTTCATTTCCTTTGAGCTTCTTGCCCTCTCTCCTAATGCTGGCAAGTGCGTGAGTGTGGCGAGAAGGCTGGCAAGCGGTTCACACGGCAGTAAAGGTTAAAGTATAGTGGAGGTTGTTTAGTGCGGAACTGTAAATATTTGTTGGAAGGTTTGCGGAGCTGCTTCTTTTGATACCTCTAATCCACCGAGACAGAAATAACTTCAAAGCCATGCCTAGTCTGACTTGGTCCTCAACCAACAGAAAAGATCAGCTACAGCTAAAATGTTTTCACTGGTAGCCAGGCAGCCTGCCTTAGCAGGAGTTCTGGAGGATGAGTCATAATTTAATTGTCTTTGGGCACTCGCACATCTGCTTGGGAACGTCTACAGGGCAGAAGCCGAGCTGCATGAATAACTGTGAAGGAGACTTTGAGTTTACACCGTTCCAAGCTGTCAGCAGCGGAACGAAAAGTGAGGTTTGTGCCTGTTCAAAAGGATGGGCTCAGCCAGCTGGGCTGCCATTACAGAACCAGGAGACTTCCCTGGCTGGGCTGTTTGGAGCAGAAGGAAAGGCTTTGGGATTCGCTAGTGGTTGTAAAGCGGAGGTTTCCAAACTGACCCAGAGCCCTGGGCAGCTGAAGATTTTCCGGGCAGAAGGGAGGAAAGGGAACTGGAATTTATTTTAAAAATTAAGGTGGGTTTAATGGATTTTGATAGTATTAAAAATATTTTAAACTGATTTGAACAACCAACACTAAATCAAATTCCTTAATTTTCTGCTTTCTTCAAAGTACACTTTAATTTTTATTCAATTTATTGCCAAAAGTAATGAAGGACACACCAAGTTATTAGAATCCATATTGCCATATAGGCAGAAAATGGATTTCAAGAATTTTATTATGTCACACTAATGAACATGATAGAAAGTGAGTGAGCTTTGTAAACATTCTTAACTGTTTACAACTTTAGCATCTTAACTTTTATTGCTACTGTTACTACTATTTCTTTAACAGACTCCATTCATTACATGGATTGCTAGTTACAAAGAAATACCAATTCTACTCTCTTATATGCCATGCCACAACTAAAATTCTATTATCAGACAACTTGGCTTAGCAGTTGAAGAAGCTTTAGGAGCTGGAGGATCTCTGTCTGAGGCAGTCTTTTTCCCTAGTCAATGCCTCTTGGATTTTAGGTTAGCTTTTGAAGACTGACCATAGGTTCCCAACTACTGTTAGCCAGGATGGGCCTACTATGAATTATCATGGGGGAGGGAGGAAGATGGCAAATGGAGAGGAGAAACACTTAAAAAAATGAAAACAGATTTTATTTGAAAAATGTCAAAAAGGTTTAAAAGCAGAAGAATATGAAATTAAAAAATGTTTAAATGGGATGTTTGATAAGGAATTTGATTACTCAACCCTGGTTTATTCTATTTATAAAAAGTGAATTATGAAGCATGTCGGTGTTACTAAGAGAATTAAAATTATTAAAAAGTAGCATCTAGCATCTATGTGCTCCATGACAGCCATTCCTCTACTATCATTGAATTGCTAACAAAAGCTACTACTAATACTCTATGACCTATATTTAGAATTTAATTTTATAATCCATAATAATTCAGCTATTCAGTAATTTGTTCTTAAAGCATTTATTGAGTCAGTATACAAGCGTGATGAGTGTGCAAGGATGATGGAGATTATATTCTGGTGGATGACTTAGGATAGAGAAAGAAACATAATTGTGCCAATGTCTTTATTTAGAAAGACTAGGTACTTTTCTCTTTTAACTAGGAAATACATCTCTACTGAGAAAATTATTTGGAAGGACAGTATGTTACATCATTGTACATACCCATTATGGTACAAGGAACCCTATCAAAGTAAGTAGAAAAAAAGTATTGCTATAAATTATTACTATTTTATTAGTATTATCTCACGGGTTTTAAGTTTTGATGGGGCTCAAATGGCCAGTTCTTTGTCAAGATCGCCAAGTAGTTTCAGCCAGTTGGTAGTTGAGGCTGGCAAAATCTGACAGAACTACTGGCCTTGCTCACACGCTTAGCATTTGATGTTTGTTGTTGGCCAGGAGCACAGTTGGGAATGTCAAGCAGATTGCCACATGGCTTGAGTTTCTTAATGGTGAATCCTCTAAGAAGGGTCTTTCTCAGAAACCAAGATTCTTCAGACCCTCAGTCCTGGAAATTTTACAGCAGTGGAAACTTCTGCCACTCAAACATGGCAGACCAGATTGAAAGGGAAGTGCCTATAGAGAGTGTAGATTCCAAGAGCTAGTTCACCCTGGAGGGAAGGGAGATTTGTTTGATCTTTGAAGACAAGTCACCACAGAACTCCTGCAAATACCCGGGATAAAGGATGTGAAGCTAAGGTGAGTGATTGATCCAGGATTTAGATGTGGAAGGCATGTTGCATTTGAAATGGAAGGAAGACCATTTTGAGGAGGAGTGACTCTTCCAATTACTCAGTGGATGGAAGAACTGAGCCAGCAGTAGATCTTACAAGAAGGATGAAGAAGGGCTGAAGTCAGGGCAAGCAATGTATGGGTGCATTTACTCATGAAAAACAATTTCAGATTTACATGTGTCAGAGAGCCTGAGAAGAAATGGAGCTAGGAAATGTCTTTGTGACTTTATGAAAAGAAAAGTCAGTGAGACCAAGCGTAATGGAATCAGGATGTGTGGGAGTTTGGAGACAAAGAACATCAGTTAGCATGTTTGAAAGGACTTCACAAGTGAGATGATATATCCTGATAACGATATATCCAGATTTTTGAAGGATATACTAGAAGGGGAATAGATTGAGGCTGTGTGCTTTGACTGGCGGAACAAAATGACATGTGTGCTTGTCAGTGAACTGCACTGGACATCTGAGCTCTGACACAGACCTTTGAGAATCTTCTACATGTCATTGCCCATGTTTCTCTGATCCTGAAAGATACACATTAATGACTCTAAAGGCATAAGTTGGAAGGTTCATGAATTCCTTAGTCATCACTTGGAAGAGAGCCTGCCAAGCAGAAATGCTTATGCTGGATTTTAAGTGAGCAAGAAATTCTCTCTGTGTCTCTCTCTTTCACTCTCTCTCATTTAGAACTCACTATGTGGTTCAGGCTGATCTTGAACTTTGGCCCCTTTATCTTTTACTATCTTAACCTCTTTCTATTTTTTTCCCTCAAGACAGGGATTCTCTGTGAATCTCTGGTTGGCCTGGAACTCCCTTTGTAGAGCAGGCTGGCCCAAACTCAAAGACATCCCCCTGCCTCTACCTCCCTTAGTGCTGGGATTAAAGGCGTGTACCACCACCACCCAGCTATTCTTTTAACCTAAGTGTGGAGATTATAGGTGTTTACCACCACACTCAGCTAGGAAATAAGCTGCTCCTGCATTAAGCTCTGACATTTTGGGTTATTTGTTAAAGAAACTATTATTATCCAGAAGTGAAAGACTTGTTTTGAGAGCAAGATGCTGGGTGATGAGTCAAAGAGGAAGAACTGGAGGAGGGAATAATTGGAGATAAAGTTGAAAAGTCAGAGGCAGCCTGGTTATGAAGGTTCTGAGTTCTAAGAAGTTCTTGAGTTTTGATATTCTACATTTGAAAATTCCTTCACATACATATTTTTCTCTGTATAGCAATCCTATGAGGAAGATGCTTTCCATATTTTACAGATGATGAAATTTAGACTCAAAACAAGTTGTGAGAAAAAGGTCACAAAGTTACTTAAGGATTGTGTAGAGGTGTGACTAGGAATTCTGGCTATGAATTCATTGGATCATACTCTCCATTGTAGTTCATACTTGACTCATATCATAAAATGAGAGTCATATATTTTAAAAACAAGTCCAGATATCCAAAGAAAGGATTAGTATTTTGCTAGCAGATTTTAGTATAAATTAGCAAAAAGTTCCTGCACAACTTTAAGGAGCTCAAGAAGAGGATGATGGCCATGCAAGGTGCCAACAGATAAAAGCAATTGTTAGTCCTCCTATTCAACTGTAGCCCCCGTCAGTCAGTAGTCCTCCTATTCAACTGTAGCCCCAGTCAGTAGTCCTCCTATTCAACTGTAGTCCCAGTCAGTAGTCCTCCTATTCAACTGTAGCCCCAACAAATCACAATGGCAAGAGAGTCTGAAAGGTGCAGTAATGGCTCTTATGGCTGAAAGGAACCAACAGTCACCTAACTGAACTTAAGGACTTAAGAAGGGAGTTCGTTGCCTAATACTACAAATTAAATCAACTGCATGTGACTGGAATTTAGAGGACAACCTACTACCGCTGGTTTTCTAAAGCAGCGTGGTATTTTAACTGCATTTTCAATGTTTAACCCTATAGTTCCAGACAAGTGTAGCTCTCACTCCTTGTCAAAGAAGCTTCTTTTTGCAACAGATCAGTACAGAAAGGTCAAAATGCAGAGAAAACTGACCACAGGGCACTCACTTCCAACTGACACATTTGTAAGACAACTCCTATACTTAAGGCTCAGGGAACACCACCGAAGCAGGAATGGGGAGCTTGTAAGAAGGACAGGACCGAGACATCTACTTGTTTAGTCACTTTTTTTAAATAAGTAAACAAACAAACAAGACAAGACAAAACCCAAACCAAAACAGTGTGCGTTGGGTGGTCAGTTCTGGGAGGAGTTGAGGGAAAGTCTGGGACTGGATATGATTAGGACATGTTATATGAAGTTCTTTAAGAATTAAAAAAAACATTAAATTTTTTTGTTAAGATTTAGTAGTAGAGGTCAAGATCATGATGGAGAAATCCACAGAGACAGCTGAACCAAGCTTGTGGAAACTCATGAACTCTAGATGGACAGCCGCGGAGTCTCCATGAGGCTGAACTAGGATTTCCGTATGTGGGAGACAGTGGTGGAGCTTGGACTATCTGTGAGGCACCTGGCAGTAGAGCCAGGATCTATCCTTGGTGCATGAGCTAGCTTGTTGGAGCTCATTCCGTGTAAACCCTGTGGTGGGATGCCATGTTCAGCCTTAATGCACAGGGAGGGACTTGGTCCTGCCCCGACTTAATGTTGACTCCCCATGGGAGCCCTTACCTGTTGGAAAGAGTAGGTGGGAGGTGGGATGAAGGGGAGAAAGGAGGGAGGGAGGAGGGATGGGAGGGAGAACTGTATTTGGAATGTAAAATAAAATAAAAAGATTTAGTAATGCCAAGCATAGGGTATGGGGAGAGAGACGTTGGCAAACAGAAGGAAAGGTCAAAGCAAAATCATAAGAAGGAGAACTTCACATAAACTGGGGCCTGTCTGGCCCTGAGACAAAAGGAAGAGGACCATCTGAGATTACTTGTGTCAGGACTCCAGAACACACCCTCGCATGCTTGGCAAAATGGTAAGGAAGGACTTAGAAGAGCTCATTTGAATGGGGACTTCAGCTTTCTTTGGAAAGAGGATGTGTGCGCCTGCGTGGAAGATAGAAGAGGGGTGCACACTCAGTTCCCAGAGCCACTGTCTAGACTTGAGGCAGACAGGGAGCAGATGCAGGCTCATTCATTAAGAGCATGAGCTGGACCATATTAGGACCCAGTGAACAGTGTGGCAGGCTGCTGGAGTAGGCATTCTTTGAGCTAGTGGACCCACTGGGTTCTTACTTATGAGTCGGATGCTTCTTTTGGTGCCTGGCACATCTTGGAGAATTGGGAACCTGGGCATAGAGAGTACAAAGGCCAAGAAGGCATTTGGGAATAGTGTCTCAGAAAAAGCAACTGTTTGCATGTGGGGCAAACAGGCAAAGACTTCTCATTGGGGTGAGAGAGAAACACCTGGCTAGGGGAAGAAGAGGGTCTCTACAGAAGGCTGGGTTAAATGGCATGCAAAACCTGAATTATCGCTGTCAGTTAGTTACTTGTCTATGAAGACTGGTGGGCCCCGGGAAAATTTTTGGTTCCTTGGGACCCACACTGAGAACACAGATGCACTTTGACGAGGAGACACCTTCCACACACGAGTCAGGATCATTTAAGGATTGAGATGTGAACAACAAAAACGTGCTTATTCATAGAAATGTAACTTAATCCTAACCCTTTTTAAGCTTCTTATTGTGCCTTGTTACTTGATGGGACTTGGTCTGGCAGGTCTCTAGTGTTCAAGAGGTTATATTTTCAGAAAATAAGGATTTTTTTTTTAACTTGAATGTTTCAAAATGCTTTCATGGCATGTGAAGAAAGCCACTTGATTAAAGTGTTTGTAGTTTAGGTTAGAACCTTTCTCCTTTCCAAAGAATTTAGAGTTCTGGCACAAGCTAAAAGGGTTAAACTACACCTGCGCCCTTTCATTGAGCTGTGAATATCGTGAGTGGAGGCCAAAATCTGAGTCTGCCTGTGAATGTTTGGTAACTTCTTACTCCCTCCTGCACGCTTTGCCCCACCCCATATATCTCATGATATAAATATGTTACTCATTTATCAAGTATTGTGTTGCGATGAAGCAAATTGGTGGTTTTGACAGCCCTCCATTAGCGCAGAGAGAGAAAACCTGCAGCGACCGAACTTGCGCTCATTAATCTGCTCTTTGTTCCACCTGCTCTCAACAGAGCCACTTACCAGGGGCCACCTGGGGAATGGAAAGGCTATTTATACACAGAATTCGTCCACACCCAAGCTAAGAGGAGACCCTCCAAAGTCACACATTATTAGTTTCTGCACTGAGTGTCATTACTCTAGGCTCCTGCCTCTCTCCTACTTGCATCCTCTTCAGATAAGTAGCTCTGGGGGTGGAGCCAGTCTGTGTCTTCAGCCCCCACCCCAGCAGGCAGGAATACCTGATAGATTGCTCCTCTGGAACAAGTCTGTTTACTTAAACACACACACACACACACACACACACACACACACACACACA
This sequence comes from Ondatra zibethicus, assembly GCA_004026605.1. Lineage (NCBI taxonomy): Eukaryota > Metazoa > Chordata > Mammalia > Rodentia > Cricetidae > Ondatra > Ondatra zibethicus. The sequence goes on along the minus strand of PVIU01000349.1, from coordinate 159,737 downwards.
CACACACACACAGAGAGAGAGAGAGAGAGAGAGAGAGAGATTTGGAGACTCTTGGTGCTGGACCCAAGAGCTTTCCCTACTGTTGCAAGTGTTCCCTCTTCTAGCCTGGGGGGCAGTGGTTTGTAGGTCACCTCTACCAGATTTGGCATTGGTAGCATTGACAATACCTTTTCCTGTTGCATAGGAGCCAAGTGTCGTTTTGAACTAGAAGCAAAGGAAACTGAAATGCTGGGCAGAGCCTCTTACACAGGCTCAATCCAGCAATCCCATCTTAATTTTGTTCATTATGCATTTGTCTTATTCTTGACGGGAAATGCTTTAAGGCAAAGTTAGCACATCGATTCACTTCCCAATTTTATATTTATTAAGGGCCTACGATGTACCAGGCAGCAAGGTTCTAACATTGTAAGAAAAAAAAGACCAGAATCACTGCTTCTCTGAAAGTTATTTTCTAGTGAAAAACGACAGAAAAACTTGTTAGGCAAAAGCACGGCTGTTAACATATAAAATTACAGTTTCACATATTTCATAATTCTACTTTGAAATAATGAACAATGGCATGCCATCTTACAGCTTAAATCGCAGAGGCGATTTCATGTGTGGGTAACTTCCACATTGTCTCACCTTACCGGCACCGACTTTTCCTTATCCTATTTCAAGGACCGAGCCTGAGGTACAGAATGGGTTGTGAAAGTCTGGTGTCACCGACTCCTTAAGTGTTCTGACAAAATGATTAGGAGGGGCAAAATCTCAAACCACAGACCCAGTGGACCATCGGGGTCTGGAATAACATTGGTAAAAATGTAATCATCAAGGTTAATGCCCGAAGTTCATTTATTTTATTATTCAATTAATTTCTTTTACATCCTGACAGCAATGACTGAAGTTTTTATGGAGGCAGAATCAGACACCCAACTCAAGCTGCTTTCCCCTAATCTTGCTAGACTTTGCCTCTCAAGGTGACAAAGACTTAAGAAATCCTGGGAGTAGCATGTGACCACGTGACCAGCAGGGTTACACTGACAGCACCTTCTCCTGGCTCCCGAACTGTGGGGAAGGAGCATCCCCGCAAGTTCCAGGCCACGTATTTCCATCTTTAAGAAGAGTAAGAGAAGGATTTCTATAGCTGTGGGCCTAGACCAACAATCCAGTATCATCCTCCCTTGTGGTGGTATTTCAATTATAGTTTAATAAATAAAGACTAAAACAGTCTCACCAGTTGGCCTTACAGACCACATTATGGTAACACACACCTTTAATCTTAGTAGCCATAATGACACACACCTTTAATCCCAGTAGCCACACTAGTTGCCATAGAAATTGGGCGGTGCATGCTTTTAATGATGGTGACACACTCCTTTAATCCCAGTGCTAGAAAGGAATATAAGATGGGAGAAGACAGCTCTCAGACGCAGTCTCCTTCTGAGATTCCAGGAGGTAGGATCACCATTTTGGACTGAAGTCATGGTAAGAACCAGTGGATAGCTGTTTTGTTTTTCAGATCTTCAGGTTGAACCCCAATTTTATTAACCTGAACTTTTATTAATGGGACATAACTCCCCCCTAAAAAATGAGATTAGAACTCCCAGGCCAGCCACACCCAAAAAAATTATTTTAAAAATTTAGCAAGGAAGCAGAATATAATCTGTATCATTGCCTGATTCACAGGGAAAAAAAATGTGCTCACAGCACAGATGCCACCTGTAGGCATATGCTTCAAAAGAGTTAAGATAAATTGATAAATTCATGGAAGCTATATAAAACTATTAAAAACTAGAAAACTCAGTAATGACCTCATGAAAGAAACATTTAAAGGACAACAAAGGCAGAAAAGTAACAAAACCCAAAACTTCCAGAAAAGTCCCAACTGGGAAGGAAACATACTGAATATTATCCTAACAGAAACAGGAGTGGGGAAAGAAAGGATAAAAAGCAAGACATGAAGAAGGTAAGAAAAAATATTGAAAGTGGCAATGATAAGAATAAGCAAAGAGTAGCCAATTTATATATCAGGAACCCCAAAGAAAAAACAAATAAACAGAGAACAGTAAAAGTTAAACATACAAGTCAGGAAAACTTTTTGGGAAAAAAATCAGGCTTAATATTAAAAGAGAAAATACTTGGGAAAATTGGTTCAAAAAGCCAAATTAAGACAGATATTATTAAACATAATAATCCTGTGGGTATTCAAACTAAAAAACAACCCATTTGTTAGAAACATGAAAACCTCATTATCAGTTCATTCAAGGGCAATGTCCTAGACAAAAAGTAATGGCCTAACATAATTAAAATAGTTCAGGAAATAAAACAAATACATACTAAACTCACCTTTAGATGTGAGAAGTTTGGCCAGGCCATCATGGCCAGGGCAAAGCTTAGGAGGCATCAGTCTTGTGAGTCTGCAGGAGAGATCCCTGGGAGAAACGAATGAGATGAACATGACAGGAGGGGCCTTCCTGGCAATTAAGCATTGATGAATCCCACTCAGGGGAAGGGTGATGGAGCATGGTGAACCACAGGCAGAAGAAAACAGATGAAGTATAAAAAAGATGGCTCCAGGAAACACAGCACTAGATATAAAATACAAAACCAAGGAATAGCCTGCCAAACTCCTCCACGTGAAAGTTGTCTTGCTAGAGACATTTTACAGAGGATTTGGAGGCAAAGCGCACTTGCACCAGTTGTTGAAAGCAGACTAGGAAATGGATGATAATGCATAGATTTTTATTTACTTTTACTTTGTGGGATTATAATTACATCATTTCCCCTTTTGGCGTTCCTCCCTCAAAACTCTTCCACATACCTCTCCTTGATATTTTTCAAATCCATAGCCTCTTTTTTTCATTAATCATTGCTACATGCAGCATATATAAGAATAAATGTCTATATTCCTAAATATAACCTTCTCAGTCTGTTTCTTGTAAATGTATTTTCACGGCTGTTTGGCATTGGATAACCATCTGGTATCTTCTTTCCTGGGAAAGACTGTCTTCCACTCTCAGCACTCCTTAGTTGCCTGTAGTTCTTTGTATAGGTTTGAGTCCTGTGTTCTTTCTCCAGTTCACCTTGGCATGTCTATTGCTGTCTTTCTTGTTCAGCTCATGTCTGGGCAATCACATTGGTGAGATTTTATAGCTTTTGATACTACTAGGGGACACAGTCTCACAGTAAATTCCCTGATCTTGAGGCTCTAGGAGTCTTTTTGCCCCTTCTTCCTCAATGTTTCCTGAGTCTTAGCGCTGGAGTGTTTTGAAGTTGTATCCTCTGGTACTGGACTCCACCCACTTCATTTTGATTGGTTGTGGTTTTCTGTAGTATTCTATCTGTTGCAAAGATAAGTTTTATTGGATGATGCCTACTAAACTTTATCTGTGAGTATAAGGAAGAAGGCATATTTAGAATGTAGTTAGGGATTATGCTAATTTAATAAAGTGATGAAAACAATTATTATTTCCAGCATAAGCAGAAAGTTGTATGGGAGCACAGATATTATCATAGTAATATTACTTATGTATAACTTGATTTATTGATGAATAATATTTACATAGTCATAATTTAGAGGTAGTGAATGCAACTATGAAGCAAAAATAAGATAAATTATGTTTTGGGAATAGCAAAGAAGAAGAAACTAATAGTTCATGATGTAAAAAGGAGATAGCTAGTGAATCAAGAGGTAAATTTGTTATGGTTTGCACTTGAATGGTCTGCCATTGGCTTGTGTGTTTAAACGCTTGGTCTCCAGCTGATGGGCGCTGTTTTGGCAGGTTTTGGAATCTTTGAGGTGGATTTTCTGGAAGAACTGGGTACCCCCCACCTGCCACCTCACCTTCTCACCCCCTCCTTCTTCCTGACTGCAGACAGAATGTGATGACTGACTTGAGTTCCTGCCACCAAGCCCTCCCCATGGGGGTGGACTGTACTATCCCTTCTTAAACTGAGCCCAAGAAACCCTCTCCTCTTATACTGTTGCTTGTCAGCAACGAGAAACATAACCAACAAAGATTATATGATACAAACTGGTGAAAAGCAGAAACAGTCGAAGTCTTCAGAAGCAAGCAGCGTTCCTTGGGAAGAGGAAGGAAAAGGTTGGATGAAGGGCCAATGTTTTGGTTATGAGCCTTTAAGTTTTATCTGACTTTTAACTGTTTTGCAGGTAAGCTTTGGTAGCGCATTTTATAATCTTGAGAAACTCAAAGCCTTCACTGGGTTTCAAGCCAATCCAGTTTTAATGCCGTCCACGTTTGGGTCTACATCTCTGCTGATGAGTGACCTCTCTAGGCATTCTGTTTTACTTTTGATTGTTCATTCTTTGCTTATGGACATGGAGTCTTCAAATTCCCTCCAAGTCTGATCAAGAACCACTGACTCCCTGACTAACAGGGATAGAAGTGCCGGAACAATTAAAGAGGTCACTCCCCGACTTTCCTTTGTTCTTCCCAGAAAACTGAGGCTGGCCAGCTTTGCCCTTAGTGTCGGTGTCTGAACTGACTCTTCTGCCACGGTGTTTTTTTTTCTTTGCTTACAGAGGGATGTTCCTAGGAGTTCAAGTTGGTCTGGCCATCTTCCTGAGTTCCTGTATCTACACCTTGGTTTTAAGCATTGCTGGGTAGAGGCCTGTTGGTGAGAGCCACTACAATTTACCTTGCCCTCTGCTGCCCTCTGCTGGCACTAGCTAGTCTTTTCTGTTCGCCCTTCCTGCCCTGGCACCCCTGGTCACAAAAAGAAGTTTGGGGCACAACTCTCCTGAGAAAATCCTTTGTTTCCCCGCGGGAGGGCACCTATGGACTTGTGACATTCCACATTGACTAGCCCTATCTGTTAGAAATGCAGACTCTTGCTCCTCCCCTCTCCTGTTTATTGAGTGAGAATCTGTTATTTTAACTAGATCCCTAATGATTCATATGCTCCTTAAAGAAGTTGTAAGCTCTGACTCAACCAAAGGTTAGGAAAGAATTAAAGTCCATTTTGTCTACTTGGCCATTTCTGTGGCCACTCTAGTATGTATTCTAGTCCTGTTTGTTGGTCACGTTAATTGGTACCAGATGTTTTCCACAAGAGAGAAATCACAGAGGACAGAAACTAGCTTACACGAGATCTTAAGACAAACAAAACTCCCACATTGAAAGTACGGAATGGGACTAGAGAGATAGCTCTCAGCTATCTCTTTTTAGAGGACAGGGTTCAATTCCCCACACCCACAAGGTAACTCACAACCATCTGTAATATAAGTTCCTGAGAATCTTCTACAACTTCTGGGCATGAGGTGAAAAGAATACTCACGCATATAAAATAAATTAATTAACTAAGGGGCGCTGTAAGATCCTCACACCCAGGAGATTGCATACCAATTTGTACATGTCTACTTGTGTCTGCATAAGCACAATTGGTGAGTTTGGAGTGGTTTTCTGGAGTGAACTTACTCAACGGCAGGTCATAAAGACCTGAACAATTGAGTGTCCAGTCTCTCTTAGCACTTTCAACAACCCATCAGTAACACAAAGTCTGAGATACTTTATCCGTCAGCTCAAGACTAAGTTATTTTCTAGAAAAAAACAACAACAGCAACGATGACAACAAAACCAAGCACTGTTTCTTAGGGAACCATCTTTTGGTTGCAAACGTCTTGACAGCCCACTGGTCTTCCTTGAATCCCACCTCGTCCACCAACAAATACAGGAGTTAGTGGAGAACCACATCCTGAGGAACAAACAGCATTTATGAGGAGAATTTAGACAAGGGTTTGAGCACCATGGCACTTAGTGGGGTGTTTCAAATAGAGCAAGGCTTTCTCCCTGAAGGCAGTATCTGAGTGCTCCTGAACTTTCACTTTCTGGAAAAGATAATAAATACAGTAAATATTCTGGCTGCTTTGTCCCAGGAGAGTTTTCTTTGTGTCTTTTTTTTTTTGCATATATTTCTGTGTGTCTGTGTATAAGAAAGAAACGTGTCTTTGTTATGACAAGTGGTGATGGCTGCCTTTGGGTTTTATATGAACCATAACTTCCTCACAGAAAGGCGCTTGTTTGTTGGAGAAAGGAGTTTGCAGAATGAATAAAATAAGGTGACGTTGAAAAGACTGGGAACAACGAATGCGTCTATATTGAGTATGTTTAAAATGTTCTGTTTTCTAAGCCCTGCCCCGTCGTATAGCAAACAAACCTTTGAGAGCCATATTCACAACCTCATTAAAATCCAGAGCTGAAAAAGTCCTTATGTTCTGTCCCTTACTCCCTTTTTGCCTTGGTTGAGTTTAGGAAATCAGAGAACACCAGTGAAGAAGGAAGCAGAGTGTGGGGGAGAGAATTACTTAGAATGAAGGGTTTAAATTGAAAGAAACTCACTGATTTAATTACACTGAAATACAGCCCAAGAACTAAAATAGTGTTTGGGAAAAATAAAGAATTGTAGCTTTTTGTACAACCTATTCTTATTATATAACCTGCAAAATGTGTGTATGCACATTGACTGAATGGAACCAGAACAGCCTCTTGCTCACCACGACTCCCTAAGAGAATATTTATGTGAGGGACTTAAAAATGTTCTGGTAAGCTTTCTGAAAGACGATCATCTCCAAATGTACCTAATATTTATCTTTGGAAATGTCAAGGCTGGATGGTTTACATTAGCTGTTCCCTTAGGGAAAAAAACCATAAAATTCTTCATCTGGCAATGGCAAATTTTGTAATGCCCAAATATGATACTTGTTTGAGATATACAGTGTTTAAAATTGGGAAACTGTGGGGCACATCTAGAAATGTGGTATAGTCTTCACATTCTAGGTGTGTGTGTGTGTGTGTGTGTGTTACAAATGTGTGTGTTCTATATGTATGCGTGTCCATCCCTTACTTTGAGTTGAGAATAAAAAGCCTTAAAATCAGGTGGTATTCTCCACTAATGTCTCTAGAGGTTCCAATAAAAGGCCTGTTAACAAGACCGAAGGAAAATTGGCCATGAATGGCATAGCAGTGATTGTGTAGATTTTAAGTCATGATAGGGTAGGATGGTGAAGGAAGTTTTTCTTGGCTTTATCCTTTGGGACTGTGGACAGGACGAGGTCCCATGCCAAACCACACGAGGGAAGAGTCATTCCATTAGAAGACTTGCTCTTTATGCTTTTGACTTTCAGAAGCAGCCAGTGAATCTAATTCTAGACTTGGCTGGCAATTTTCATGTCTGTCAGAAAATCTGTGCCAGTTTAGCTTCCTAATTATTGTCATGGCAACACTATTTTATATTTTTATTTATTTTAAGCACTCTTTCTTTCATTTTGTTAAATGAAAAGGCCTTTCCCCCAGCTATCTTTCCCTCCTATCAGCTGTGCTTTCTAATCTATTTGGTGTGTTGGGTCTGTAGAATTTCTTCATTCTTAGGAGGCCAGAACTAGATCTTGAATTGTTGCCAGTGGCAACCATGACAGAAAGTATGCAAGAACAGAAGGAAATTGGAAGATGGCTGTAAAGAAGTTTAATAATTACCAGTTCACATGCTCAATCTAAAAGTAACCCTGCCTAAAATTGTTCTATAAACACTATTTTCCTTGCTTTCTCTCTGATGGATTGTTTTCCTCCATGGATTCTGGAGCCCTCCTACCCTTCATCCTCACAGCATAAGGAAGAAAGTTGTGTGCAGCTCACACTAGAACTCTCTGACAGGGCAGTAATTGTAACCCAGATTCTTACCAGTGCAACCTGGATTTATGCTATTTCTAGAAGAATATTTCTAACTCTTCGGTATAGCCTCTTCCCTCTCATTCCCAGCTTTCCAGCTATTCTCGCCAGTGTGCCATTTCCCCTGCAGTTTCTTTTCTCACAGCCTTCTTGGTTTCCCAGTGGCTAGCATCTCTTTTCCTCTAACACAGTAGTTTTCCACATGTACACTGTGTTTCATAATGTGTTCTCTGCATGAGCCTCTTGGCATTGCTTTGATCTTGGGTCTTTCTAGTAGAAAGCGATGTTATATAGTTTGCAAGTCCCACCTCCACCCAACAATCAACCCTGTTCTCCTTTTACCCTCGGGAGGAAATTGATTTTTGACAACTATTTTTTTTGTTTCCCTCACATATATTCAAAGCAACTGTTGTTCTGTTTTGAAGGATGCCTTTACAGTTTTTATAATTTCAAGTTGCTAGTTTAAAAAATCAATTAAAATATGTCACTCTATATTCTTACTTGCATGCTTTCTGAGAAGCTGGATATAATTCTTAGCTTAGTTATTCTATAGGCAAGATATTTCTTCCCTGATTTTTTCATAAAATTCAAACTATTTATTTATTTGAGTATACATATGCCAATGTGCATGAAGATCAGAGGACATCTTTCAGGAACTAGTTTTTACCTTCTAACATGTGACTCCTGTGGATCAAACTCAGATTATCAGACTAGGTGACAAGTGTGTTTACTCACTGAGCCATCTCACCAGTCCTTTTTTTAAAATTTTCTGAAGTTTGTGTATGAGAAAAATAATTTGAGGAGCATTTGTCCTATTTGATGTTCAGTGTCTTGGAGTTTCACTTTAATTTTCAGTTATTAATTTTTCAAATATTTCTCCTCTTAGTATTTCTTATTTTCTGCTGCTGTGACAAAACACCATGAACAAGGTAACTTAGAAAACATTTAACTGGGGGTTTGCTTACAGTTCCAGAGGGTTAGAGTCTATGACCATCACAATGGGGAGCATGGCAGCAGGCAGGCATGGTTGACTATCCAGTAGCTGAGAGCTTACATAAGCAGACAACAATGAGGGGGAGAGAGAGAGAGGAGAAGAGAGAGAGAGGAGAGAGAGAAAAGGGAGAGAGAGGAGAGAGAGAAGAGGGAAAGAGAAGAGAGAGAGGAGGGAAGAGGGAGAGAGAGGAGAGAGAGAAGAAAAGAGGGAGGAGAGAGAAGGAGAGAGAGAAGAGGGAGAGAGAGGAGAGAGAGAAGAGGAGAGAGAGGAGAGAGAGGAGAGAGGAGAGGGAGAGAGAGGAAAGAGAGAAGAGGGAGAGAGAGGAAAGAGAGAAGAGGGAGAGAGAGAGGGGAGAGAGAGAGAGAGAGAGAGAGAGAGAGAGAGGCTAACCAGAAATAGCATGGGCTCTTTTAAACCTCAAAGCCTACCCACAGTGACACATCTCCTCCAACAAGGCCACATCTCTTAATCCTCACCCCCACCAACTGTTCAGCCAACTTTGGAACAAGCATTCATATATGAGGCTATGGGGGCCATTCTCATTGAAGCCACCACTTTATGCAGACATTGTTTACACTTTTGTGGCTGTCACACAATTCTTGGATACCCAGTTCTGAATTGTTTTATTTTTTCAGTCTTTTTCTTTACAATTCTGGAATTTAAAAAATATTATTTTATGTGTATGGTGTTTTTCCTACACATGTGTCTGTGCACCATGTGTGTGCATGGTACCTGTGGCAACCAAAAGAGTATCAGATTCTCCTGAAACTGAAGTTATACAGCAAGCCATCATGTAGGTATTGGGAATGGAACCAAGGTCTTTTGAAAGAATAGTCAATGTTCTTAACCATGTTCTTAAGGCCCTAATGAAGCATGATTAATAAAAGCTCAGGGTCAGAAATTGGGGTTCAACCTGAAGATCCAAAAAGCAAAACAGCCAGCCACTGGTTCTTACCCCGATCTCAGTCTGAAATGGCAATCCTGCCTCCTGGAATCTCAGAATAAGATTGTGTGTTAGGAGCTGTTTCCTCCCATTTTATAACCCTCTAGGGCTGGGATTAAAGGTGTGCACCAACATGATTAAAGGCATGCACTGTCCAGTTTCTATGGCAACTAGTATGGCTATTGGGATTAAAGGTGCATATCATTATGGCTACTGGGATTAAAGGTGTGTATCATTAGGGCTACTGGGATTAAAGGTGTGTATCATTAGGGCTACTGGGATTAAAGGTGTGTGTTACCATAATCTGGTCTGTAAGGCTGACCAGTGGGACTGTTTTACTCTCAGACCTTCAGGCAGTCTTTATTTATTAAAATATAGTTGAAATGCCACTCCACCCTAAGATTTTGTTTTTGAATCCTAAAGCTCAGAGGTTCTTTCCCTGTTGGACTCATCGATGATGAAGAGACGCTTCATTTTGTTTCAGTAATTTCATCTCTTGCCTTTCCTTTCGATCTGCTCATAGTTTGGTTTTTCCATTTACATTATCCATCTTCTCTTGCATATTAAACCTCTTCCATGGAAACTTTTAGCAAATTAATTGCTTTTTAAAATTCTGTTACGATAGCCCACCACACCTGCCATCTTTGACACTTCACTCTTAAAACTTTTGTTTTGTCTTTTAGTATGCCTTGTAAGTTTTTATTGAAAGTGGGCATGATGTGCTATGCAAGAGGAGCTGTGGTTTAAAAAAGAGCTTTTAGGAATGCAATGGGAAGGTATGGAGGAGGTTAGAATGACTGAGGACATTTAGCCAGAATCACAAAATTCAAGGAATAGAAATAGAAGCCTGGTATCTTGATTTGCAAAGTCCAGACTGTTTTTCATTACTTTACAGATAGAGGTATTACCACATTTGCAGTCTCAGTATCCTTATCATTCCATGTTTGATGTCATCATCGGTCAGTCATTCATGGCTACTGAGCACTGGACATGTGATCATTCCCAAATGAGATGTGGATTTTAAGGATTTAGTATGTCAAATGGGTAATATGTCCAATAATTTTATAAATATGAATTAATTATTAAAATTATATTTTAGGAATATTTTGTTAGATTATAATACCAAAATTAAGTTCACCTTTTTAATTTTTTTTTTGGTGTCTACCAGAAGTTTTAAAATGACATTTATGAGCTAGGTCGTGGTAGCACGTGCCTTTATCCCAGCACTCAGGGAGGCAGAGGCAGGCAGATCTCTGTGAGTCTGAGGCCAGACTGGTCTACAGAGTGACAGCCAGAACTACACAGAGAAACTCTGTCTCGAAAAACAAAACAAAAATGACATTTATGTAGCATTGATCTGAACAAGAAGGTGAGAAGACCGATAACTTTATATAGAGCTGTGTTCCCTGATTAACAAAGTGACTTTATTAACTAGTACCATGTCCAGGGAAAAGTGACCTCTGCATTTGCCCATGAAGTTCACGCTACTGAGGGAACCTAAGCTATTCAACAGTGCCCTCCATAGGTCTGTCCCTTCAGCTCAAGGTCAGTCAGATGTATTGGCTTGCACACCACGATCCCACTTTCCTGGCTGCCCCTGTGCCAGCCCTTCTGCCTGCCGCTGTTCTCCCTCTCTCTTTCTTTCTCTCTCTCTCTCACCAGAATCAATGTGTCAGTGTTACCTTGCTTCCCTGCAGGGCCTCCTGAGAAAGTGGGCGTGGTGCCTAGCGCCCTGTGAATTTGTAGAAATGGTGCTGGGAGCTCCGTGCTGAGTAGCATCCATCCAGTTAAACAGAAACACCTTCCTCACACAACCTCATCTCTACTCAGCTCCACCATGCTTCCTTGATGTGCCTATTTTGAACACATTCTTTAGGCACAAAACCAAATCCCCTTAATAGCGAATGAAGCCAGAAAACAAAACAAAAGTCAAAATGACAGAGGAGTGATTTTACTTACCAGTTTTCTATGTCAAAGCTGTGGGATTTTTTTTTTGTTTGGAAATTAAACAAAATGAAATCCTCATCCTATGTATTTGACTAATATGTTCATACATTTCTTCATTCATTAGTATTGTTATCTGCTGAGAAGTAGGCTCTACAGTCTACCGGAGTAATTAAATCACATCCTTTTCTCTCAAAGCACTCTTGTGAGCCACATATGCAAATGAGCACGCCATGAGGCTCAATGTGAATAGGTCTTCAGAAGCGCTCTGCCCCCAGCCCCCACCCAGTGGGCTTTAGAGAGGAAAGAACATTTGCTCCAAGCTGACCAAGGAATGTTCAAAAAGAAGATATAATTCTAAATTTTGAGAGATTAAGAAAGAACTTATTTTTTTTAAAGGTGTTTGGCAATAAAGGTCAAATAGTTAATCAAGAATGTGATATAAGAGAGGCTTATAACTGGGGCCCGGGGTCAGGAAGGTGAAAAGCCTTTGGACTGACTATGACTTTTTAGCGGCCTGATGAATGACCCTCAATTTCTCTCCCTATTTTTCACAAATCATACTAAGGGAGTGAAAACTGAACAGACTTTAACAAATGAACTCAATAAAAAGAATACAATATAAATGCAATCTACCAGACAAGATGAAACAATCCAACAGGGAAGAGTGGGGGACTCAGATGAGTGAGAGTCCTCTTGAAACATCAAGGATGAGGACTGTTAGTAACAGATGCCTTGAGCCTGGGCTGTCTCCCTCATCCCCCGGATGCACGTTTTTAGTGCTCAGTCTCTGGCTGTGTCACTAGTTTGCAGGGAGTGCATCCCTTAGGAAGGGGGCCTGGATGGCAGTGACCAGTGTCTATGAAAACCATCCCTATTTCTGGTTCTGGCTGGCTTTCTCTGCTTCCTGGCACAGGTCTTATGAAGAGTTCTCCCATGTTTTTACACCAGTGATAGCTGTTCACACTGCCATGCCTTCTCTGCCATGATGGATGGAAGTCGCCCAGAAACTGTGAGTTAGAGAGGGTGTCCAAGTGTCAAGGGTCCTCCTCTGTTACTCCCCATCTCTTCTGTTGTCTCCTTGGGGTTCATATTTTCCTATTGAGTCTGAAAACCAGCAATCACCTTCCATCTTCCCTCTCCTCCTTGCTCTAACACCAGGTTATAGTCATGTGTGGGATGCCCAGCTTCTTCCCTGGGTGCTGGCAAGTGCTCTTCTCTGGTGAGCCTTTTCTCCAGGCCCCTGATGCTTTTGAGATTAACAGGTAAAGCTATCTGGAACCTTCCTGACATTGGTAGTTCCTGAATGGTCCTCATACCCTGCCATTTCCAACAAGGTCCATGCTGAGCTTGAAGTTTTGTCCTCTCTAAAACTCATTTTGCAATTTAACTCCCATTGTAAAGATTCAAAGAGGTGAGGCCTTGAGTATGCATGCTTTGGGAATGGAGTCTTGGCATTTTGGTTTCTGCCATGTGAAGAATTGGCTTCCCTCCATTTAGAGGACACAGTGTACCAGGTGCCAGGTCCACTAGAGTCTTGGACTTAGATTTTCCAGCTTTCAAGATTTAAAACCACTACATTTCTACCCTTATGAATTGCTGTCTCAGGCATTCTGTTACAGCAGCCCAGAAAGCATGAAGGCAGTTTGCTGGTGCTGCGGCTGGCTTGCAGCACATACTTTAAGGAGAAAGAGTGGGTCAGTTGGAAAATCTGGTACAACAGGAAATCATAAAAAAGATGCATGAAATACTTGTGTAGAGGTGTAGTCATTTAATAGTCTTGATGTAGAGCCAGGACCTTTTCTTTATGATACAATTTTGATGAAGTATGTCTTTAAGTTCTGCAGTTCTAAGAATTTCCAGGTTTTATAGTTTTCCCAGTTTTTTAAGAGACCTTTAGCACCTAATTTACCAAGTGTATTCAAAGTGATCAAATTTTCATAGAAGCAAGTCATCATCATTTTTAGTCCATATTTTGATCTCATAATATTTAGCCAAATTATGAAGTTATCATAGCAGAAATATACTGTATAAATATATTTGAAAAGAAATACATTAAATTCTTAGTAATCAAGTAACAAGGGAGGCAGGATTGTGTGGATTTGTTGGCTTTGAGCATTCAGTTAGCCCTGGGCCTTCCTGAACATTTTTTAAGATGGAGACTCTGTTAACTGGGGTAGGTGGATAATGGAGTTTGGATAACATGACTAAAAGACAGCATAGGCTAAGGAATCATCTCTCTGAGAATTTGTCTGTGTGTTTTGTGTTGATAAATACCCAAGAATAAAACAAGACAAGGCTGTATGCACATAGTCTCCTCCCTTAGATGCAGTGTCTTGACTTTTTATGAGGCCTGAGCATCAGTTGGTTCCACACTGGCAAGACCTTTGGAAAAGAATAGTCTTGGGAAACCTTCCTGGTTCAGAGGAAGCTTCGCAAATGATACCTGCAGACATGTGGTTTTGAAAGCTCTGGATGATGTGGAACAGGGTGATTTGTAGTGAGATTAAATCCATAGAACTTCTGGTCTGCACCAAAAGCCACACTCCTCGAGGCTGGCTAACACCCAGGCTCCCATGACTAAACAATAGTGTACAAGTGAGAAAATATGGCCAACTGTTTTTGGCACAAAAGTTTAAGGATCACTGCCAAGAACATATAAAATGCTCCCACATAGAGATAAGAAAACAAACCTAACTGCTGAAAGGGCAAAGTATATGAACTGATAATTTACTCAGGATGTTCTCAGAGAAATGAGGTGAAGATGAGCTATTGGATTAACAAAAATCTGAGAACAGGTACAATATCCTGTGTAGGCATGGTTGTGGGTCAATGGGCTTATAATACACCAGTGCACTGTATCAACTCATGGCCTTTTTAAAAGTCAGTGCCACAAGAAGTGGGTCTTGAATAACTCCAAAGTGCCACCATTGCTTGATGGGCTAAGAACCTAACAGTAAAACACCAAATTCCTCTTTTCAAAAAAGTTTCCTTTTAGTGGAGGGAATTGGACAATAAGAAAATAGGTTCAGGGTTGATAAAGCCCAAAAATAAAATGAAGCAAGCCAAAGAGAAGGGTGGGATGTTGTTCCATATAAGATAGAAGGAGCCTCACACAAGGAACATTTGATTAGCTGCATCTGATAGAAGAATATAATAGCAAGCATGCATAGATCATTATTAAAAATATCAAGTTGCACAAGTATACCTTGAATATGTTCCATTTATGTTAAAATGTTCTTTTGTTTACATAAATGACTATATCTAATATGGTGTTTTAAACAAATGGAAAGATACACACACTTATTTGCCTACACCTCTTTTTTTAAGATTTTATTTTATTGTTTTTGCATCCCAATCAAAATTTCCCTCCCTCCCTTCTTCCCAGTTCCTTCCCCAACATTCCCTTTTCCCCCACCCACAATCCTATCTACTTCTTCTCCACTGTTCATCTTCAGATACAGGCAGGCGTCCATGGAGATTAGTTAGCCATGGTATATCAAGTTGCAGTGAGACTAGGCACCTCCTCTTCTACCAAGGCTGGATGAAGCATGCCCACACCTGAAGGTGTAAGTCAAAAAACAATCCCACACCAGTTTGGAATTATGATTAATAAAATGGTTATTTATTTAAAAGGAAAAAACTTAGAGTTCACCGTCCCAGAAAACAGCCCTCTGCGCGATCAGGAACGAAGTCTAACAGCCAGAAGCTGGAAGCAAGAGAGCAAGCACATGGCTACCATTGCTTTTTAAAACAAAAGAGACCACGCCCCAGTGGGCTGGCATCTTAAAGGCTATTGGCTGAAGGGGCAGAAGTAGCTCCTGCAGCACCTACCTCTTAATGTTGGGTGTCTATGAAGTTGATTGTGCAGACAGTATGTATGAAGACAGAAGATAAAATGCTATATTACCTAGGTTAATGTTTGTTCTTTTAACAAAAGAAAGAAGTTAATAAAATACTGGATGGCCATTCTATTAATTTTTTATCAGTGACTAACAATTTGACAGAAACATCTTGAGATTGATTTTGAATCATAGTTTGAGAAGATTTCACATCCTTGTGACAAGGAAGGTTTGGTGGGCAGCTGAGTTCACCACAGCAGAACTTCATGGTGGAAACTGTTCAAATCTTAATGAACCAGGAAACAGAGTGAATCCTCTCCTCTAATATTAACTTCCTTCAGATGGGACCTGCATCCTAAAGCCTCTGAAGCCTCCCTGAATAACATCTACACCTGGGGATCAAAACTTCCAACTCCTAAGAAGTATTAGGAATAAAACATCAAAATTAAGGGATCCTGATAATGATAAGGCATGTAAAAACTAAAACAAAGAATTTGGGGACTGTGCACATGAAATAAAAAATATCATTAGGTTTATTAAAACAGAACAAGAAGAAAACTAGAAGTGGTTACTGTTACAGAGGACAACATAGTCTGGAGATTTCCCATCAAGGCACTCCTACCTATTAGTGATGCTCTAGGCCACTTAACTACTCTCTGTAGTTCCACAGCTGATAGAATTAGGAGCAGTAAATGTATAGATTTATATTCAACATTCAGAAAAATGATGCAGTTGAATGCTTCATAAATGTTGCTATGTTTTGAAGTTGGGGCTTCTGAGTCTCGACACGAGGCAGGCAGTCTACCAACAGAAGTGGAGCATCTTGACTTGCTCTTCAGCATCTTGGCACTTCGTGAACATCTGTGAAAGTTGGAAAATAGATGCTTAGTAATCAATCAGAGAAAAAAAACGACACGCTGATGGACAGAGTAAAGGGCAGGACACAAGTGAGGGACATACTAACGGATTCCACACCCATTGCTTAATAGCTGTCACTTTTGTTAGCAGAAACACAAGCAGGTTCTCCAGACACCTGCTGGGGCGTTATTTACACTCATATACAGAAAGAAGTAAGACAGAAGGCTGACCTTCTTTGCTATACTGACATTTGACTTAATAAGCAGCATTGCCAGTTCTCAGGCACTGAAGAGGCTTAGCTATTTTCTTAGGTTTCTAGGAAATGCAAGTTTACACATCTCAAGTGAGCAATTAACTTCAAAGTAAATTACTACATTTACTATTGCCTTAAAATATTTATGATGCATTACTACCCTAATATATTTTTTAAGTTCCCATAAAGCAGTTTTCCAGCTCTGACCATCACACAAGGGAGACATGGGTGACATTTAATTTTGCCTAGCACAAATGTGAAGTGACCTGCCCAAACTTTTGGTGAGAGCATAGAAAATATATTTTCCCAATGTTTTTCTGGATATCCCATTTCTTATCTGTTCAATAAAGTTTCTTTTTTCCCTTCAATAATAATGTTGCCAAGGGCTATGGTCTGTAAGTACTCTCCAAAGGCCTTAATACTAAAGGGACTGACTGCTGCCAGGCTCTGGCACTGTAGAGGTGGTGGGACTCAAGTTCCTTCTCTCTCTGTCTCTGTCTCTCTCTGTCTCTCTGTCTCTGTCTCTCTCTCTCTCTGTCTCCTCTCTCTCTCTCTCTCCCTCCCCCCAACACACAACTTTTCGATCCTGTCGTAGAACTAGCTCTTGTAGACCAGGCTGGCCTCGATCTCATAGAGATCTGCCTGTCTCTGCCTCCCGAGTGCTGGGATTAAAGGCATTTACCACCACTGCTCAGCTTGATTCTTATTTTATTTTATTTTTTGCAAACAGACCTTCTCCAATACACACTCTTTTCATAACATACTCTTGCCTCAAGACGGACCAAGAGAAATGCTTTCACAGGATACCTAGATCTGCCCCAGCAGATCCCCTCATGGAGTATGTAGATGGTCACATGTCACTTGTGAAGTCAAATTCAGCAGGGTTTCTGTCAGCCAGTATATGACTTGTCTTTCTGTTAATTTCCTTTCTTTTCCCATTCAGTTCTTTCCATTCATACCACTATCTATCCCATGCATTTTCTTATTTTCCATTGTATTTCTGTGTAACACGCTCATCAACATTGTGTTTACAATTTTTCATTAATCTTAAGAGGGCTGTTTTAGGGAACCCATAAAACAGCTATGTCTGCAGGTACAGTCTTAGGTGAGGCAAAGTTGCCACACACCAACCTGTGCCAGGCTTGCACAGGCTTCTTTTTCCGTATGTAATATTATTGACCGTGCTTCTTGGTGTCTCTTAGAAATAACATCTTTGGAGTAGGAGTTATAATTTATTGGACAAAATTAGATTTAATAATATTTAAGGGACCAATCAGTGCTTGTCACTGTCGTTGAATGTTTAAGAATTTAACATGAATGTAGGAGCAGTGCTCTGGGGGATGGTGACATCTCAGGACTCGAGGAGTGTCTCCTAGGGCTTCTGGGATGGCTGTTGGGACAGATACTCACATTCTGTTTTACATACTTGCAAAGGGGGCCCAGGGGACAGCCCATTGAAGTGAGAACAGAAGAGAACTGGCTTTAATAAAACTCATTTATTGTCCTTATCAAGGTTGCATCATTGTTTGCCAACTCAAAATATTAGCAAGGATTTAGGGAAATAAACTTTCTATCTAATTAGATGAAATTGGAGGCGTATTGCCTCAGCCGTAAATGACCTTTGAGGTGTTACTAATTCAACCAAATCTCTGCTGCCTGGTTTGGGGAGCCCGTTGATAATATTATTCAGTGAGCAAGGGTTGGGGAAGTGGGAATGATTAATAAAATTTGTTTTGCTCACAAGCTAATGATAACACTTGAGGGCAATATTATCATTGGCTTGGGACAAAAACAAACTCTGCTCCCAATGCTAGTGGCTTCTAACATCGAGATGTGTCATCTAGCAGTGAACTATTAGTCAGCTTAGTCACTAGATTTGGTCCATTACATGCTCAGCTACACAAGGAAGGCATATATTACTCAGTCTTGCTGTTGGAGCTAGTATTCTGGCCTAATGTTTAGATGAATGCGTGTTTCTATTGTTTTGAAGCCATGCACCACTTCAATATGGTAACTCTGGTGTGCTGGTTTTGCTTTTTGTTTTTTGTTTTTCTAGGAGCCCCATATGGTCTCTCTCCAGGGAACACAAATAGGAAAGAAACAAGAATAATCTCCATGTCACGTCACTGATTCTGGTATCAATAACACAAGCTATGAAGTCTGTCCCTTCTTTATCTCTGTCTGCACTGTACCTACGTTGGTTTTCTTAGCCTAAATGCAGTGAAATTGGAAATTGGTTACCGCAAAATGTCTTGTGGGAGAAGCACGAGCACACACACACACACACACGGAAAGAAAAAAAGATGCATTGGTTTAGTTTAGAATCAAAGCACTCTAAAGGCATACTCTGGGGATTCCTGCCACCTACCTGCCTATCACCTACTTCTCTTCATTTCTCTACTTTTAATAATCTACTTCTTGCTTATCCTGCCAGAGCATCTTTGTGTGATGTATAATTATATGTATTTCCTTACTATGCATGTTATTGGCACTTATTTTCCCACAGCAAAACTGGCTTTCTCAGGGAGGGGCCTGATAAAACAATCAAAAGTACTGTAATGGTCCCTGTACCTGCATTTCTTTATAAGCAAACTGTAACCCAATGTCAATGGTGAACTGGTAAAATAAGCTTACCCAGCCACAAATTCCAATGGTGAACTGGTAAAATAAAATTAAAGCTTAACCAGCCACAAATTGCCAATTACCTTGTAACTAGAGATGGTCTATCTGAACCAAATAAATACTTCATTTTTATTGCTCTTACATTTTCTAAAAGCTTCCCCCTCTTGCCCTTTCACTGGTGAACTGATCCACTTGCCCTCTGGTGCCAGTTTTCATGGGCTGAAATTATCATTCTGCAGGTTATTTCTTACAACTAGAATTAAAAGAAACTGGAGAAGGTGAAAGTGATTGACAGTTATGCAAAGGAAGAATGATGCTGTGTAGATACAAGACTCTACCTATACTTCCCTCTGGTGGAACAGGTAAGCTCACCCCTAGCAAGTGACAGAGCAGGGCAGTCAACATTGTAGGGTCTATTGAATCAGAGCCCATCTAGGGGACCAGTTTTGGGATAGCTGCTCATCCAAAGCACCTCAAGCAAGGCTGTAGAAGTCAGAGCTACATCCTGCTTTCTTACTAGTAGTAAACATTTTTTTTAAAAAAAATTATTTATTTATTATGCATACAGTGTTCTGTCTGCATATACACCTGCACACCACAAGAGGGCACCGAATCCCCTTACAGATGGTTATAAACCACTATGTGGTTGCTGGGAATTGAACCCAGGACCTCTGGAAGAGCAGAAATTGATCTTAAGCACTGAGCCATTCCTCCAGCCCCCTAGTAGTAAAACAGAGCAGGGTTTGGAGAAGCTTCGGATCTGCCAGTGATGAAGGTGTCTTGGTTTCTTCTCCTGTTGCCATGATAAAATAGTCTGACAAAAATAACCGAAAGGAGACAGCGTTGGACTTGTTTCAGCCCATCATGGTAGAGAATTAAAGGCAGCGGAGCCTGGAGCAGCTGGTTACATGACATCTACAGTCAGGAAGCAGAGATCAAAGAGTGCTGATGCTCAGCTCACTTCCTCCATGTCTATATTCCAGGACCACACACAGGGCAGGGTGCTGCCCATAGGGACTAGCTCTTGCCATCTCAGTTAATTTGGGCAAGGAAAACCCCCACAGGTATTCCCAGAGACTCATCTCCTAGATTATTCTTGATTCTATCAAGTTGAAAATTAACACAAGACTTGGTCCTTCATTTTTAAAGCGACTTCTATCTTATATTGGATAATCCAAAATACCTGTTTTATCAATGCCATAATGACAACGTGTGTCTTTACTTTTTAAAATGTTCCTGAGGAAAATTTTATGCTATAGTTTTAGGAAAGTTGTCAAAAGAAACATTTACCATATTATGTGCTACATAATAGAAAAACATAATTTATATCTTTGCCAAAAGGGCCACTTAGCTTTTCATTGTACAGTGTCATCAAATCTTGGAAAGTGGATGGCCTTACTGAGTGGGACATCTGAGGTTGACCTCTGGTTTCCATATGAGCACCCACATTTGCAGGTGCGCGCGTGCACACACACACACACACACACACACACACACAAAGAGGGAAGCCAGAGTGTGTCTCAACCACTAATATTGTCTTCTAGGACCCTGTTATTCAAAGTCCTGACTGTGAGCCAGAGCTGTGGACCATGTGAATGGTTTGTACAGAATTTGAGAATAGATATTGTAAAACATGTAGAAATTTGGCAGTGGCATGATGTTCAAGCACGATAAAGGGACTTGCATTGTTGAAGAAGTCTAGACAAATTCTGGGGTCAGAGTGCAAAGAGAAGAGCTAAGTACGCCAAATGGAAGCAAGCCATGCATGTTAAAGTTAGTTGGTAAATTCAAATCCATAATGCCATAAAATCTGAAATCCAGTACTTACCCTGGAATTGAAATTTTAACTTTATAAGTTATAGAATTGTTATTGATAAGCACAGAAAGACAAAGATCTTGTTTGTTTTGGATGTGGATAAAGATTAAAAAGGACTAAAGACAAACTGCAAAAAGCAGAGGTTGGATGTTTCTTGTCCACATACATGACTCATTTCTCTACTGTTGTGAGAAGGAAACGGAAACTCTTAATCATCCACTATCATCTGTAAGTTGTTTTCAACTCAACTTGATTCAGGGAAACTCATAGGAGAAAACAAGTTCCCTTGGTTACCCAAGGACTTAAAGAGTGATATGTATGGTATTTGAGCGAATTATTCATAGGCCAGTTCATGTGGTAAGTTTTTGTTTGAATAACAGAATGACTACAAGAAGTGGCTATATTAAAGAGTCATTATTTTCATCAAAATGATTTTGATTCTTTTATTTTTAAATTTTTTCTTATTGCACATATTAAATCTTACTTTATGTATATTGAACCTAACAACAAAAGATTTGTGTTTGAGTTTTGTATCTTTGATATATTTCATTTCTCTAGAAATTATCTTATGATTTGAACATGGCCATTACCTTCTGAAATCATACTGGAGTTTGATGCACATTGTAAGGTTCAAGGAGAGTGGCTAACTCTTATTTGACTATGGTGTTGTGAAGGAGTGAAGCCTTTAAGAGGTGGCAAGGACCAGATGAGACCATCAGAATGGGGTGGAACTGTAAGAAGAAAGATCAAAAGTGTGTGTGTGCGTGCACACACACACACCATATACAACAGACCCAACACACACAGACACACATGCATTCACACACATAAACATGCTTCTCATCTCTCATGGTGTTTCCTAAGGACTCTTCCAGCAAGGAGGACATCGTGAGATGAGGTTCCTCAGCTTTGGATTAGAATTGTGAGCCAATTTTCTTTCTAAACCTGTTTTCTTCTGTGATATTAGGTTAGTCACAACAGAAAATAGATGAAGAAAAATTTTACACATGAAATATTCATCTGCAAAAGTTTAGAAAATTTTAATCTCGAGAGAGGTTACCCAGTTTTGTCTCTTCTGCATGAAGTCTAGGGGAGACTGGAGGCAAGACTACCCGCAAACACAAGTCAGGCATATGAACACCTCATGTGGTAATGTACTGACCTTGAATTACGGTGAAAGCAAGTTGCCTGGACCACCCCTCGCTAAATCACAGGTTGAGCTCAGTGAGAAACCTGAAAAGGGTGGAGGGGGGTGATGAAATGATACCTTTAGGTAGAAAGGCTCCATAATGGCATTTTAATTAAAGATATTTGTAGAGGAATATAGATATGAATTTCATCTTAATTTTTAAGTTAAAGTCAAAGGAAAGAAAACAGATGTGACCAAGTCAAGAAATGCATGAAAATATTAAAGAAGGGAAGAGAATGAAGGGGAGGAGCAGGAGGAGGTCAGAATAATACAGAGTAAGCAAAATTAGTAAGCTAGACGCTACAGTTGGAATGTTCATGTTCCTTCCAAAATTCATCCTAGAACTTGCTCCCAGGTGCATGGCTTTTATGAGCTGCTTAGGCCATGAGGACTCGGACTTGTGAAAAGAGCTAGCAGCTTTAGGGAAGGGTTGATAGGAACTAGCCCCACCCCCGCATACACACATGCACACTGCTCTTCTGTCTGTCTCAACATGCGAAGACGCGGAGTTCAAGCTGCCATCTTGGAAGCACACTCCCAGCCATCAGCAGACACAGTGAACCTGGCAGGCAATGCCTTGATCCCAAACATCCCAGGCTCGAGAACTGTGAGAAACAAACCTTTATTATTTATGAATGTTCCCTTTATTGTATTTTGTGATCATCACAAAAAGCGGACTAAGACTTTATTCCTCCTCTTTGCTGACTAAAAGACAAAAACTTCAGCATTTATTGAAGAGGCACCATACGCTGTTTACAGGGAATTCACACACTGCTGGCCGGTTAAGGAACCACTGGAGCATTCGAGTGGATGCTGATAGTCATGTAGACTAGACTCTGTAGCTGATGCTGACCTGTTTTATGAGAAAGCTGTCCATCTATGGCTTTAGAAGATAATATACACTTGACTTCATGCTAAAGGTGAAGGAAAAGGGACCTCTCTCATTTGGGATCCTGCCGGGAATGCCATTTTTCTTGGGGCAGGAGACATAAGAGTGATGGAAGCAGAAGCAATGGCCTCAGGCTGGGTCTTGCTGAGGAGCAAAGGGACCCTGTGGTGACAGTGGCTGGTGGGCAGCTTCCTGGGAATACTGCTGTCTGCTGTTCTCTTTATGATCCATGAAGGGATCTGTCTCAGCAGGCTCATTTGCAGCGGGCCTCTTGGGAAGCATCAGCGCTTTCCATGAATATTAGTTTTCTTTCTCTGGAGGGTAGGAAAAGGCAATGGAGGCTCGTAGACCCTGATTCCATTCCTCCTCAAACCCCCCCCCCCATTCCAGGCAGGGATTCAAATTGCTTTGCCTGTCAGTGTGCAGGCCACACATCTTTGGATGATCACTGAGCATGCTCCTCTCGCCTCCGATCCCAATGATGCTTCCAGCTTCCACGTATACTTGAGATTCAATGTGACAAGAATAGGATTTGAGAAATTTGGCAGCATCTTTTAGCTATTATATAATATTCATGTAGGGTAAGCCAACTGAGACTTTGGACTTTGACATGTAGGAGACCATTTCTCTTGAATGCAAAGGGAACACACAGAATTAATGCTGCAAACAAATCTGCTAGTTTCAGGTCTGCCTTTGGTTTGTTTCACATTCTGGTAGCTGCATAATGGGTGTTTAATCCACAGTATTAAGTTAATGTCACCTAGAAAAGTGAGTCGCAGTCACAAATTTTAAACATAACTGAAATATAGTTTAAAGTTATCGTGTGGTCTGACCTATAAACAAGAGCTAAAATTGTTATGTAACGTTAGTCAGGATGGAAACAAAACGTCCCTAGTTAGAATGAGATAAGCAGGTAGGATTATTTTACTTTTATTATTTTCATAATGTCCGGGGGTAGAAGTAGAAGGCTGCAGTACTCTTGGTGAGCTGACAGCCTGAAGTGACCTGCTGTTCTGCATTAGCTTTCACCTTCTCTCCTGCAGGCTGAGGCGCTAGTGAGGTTGTGATGAGAGGTCTTCACACTAAGCACAGGCAGAGTGGGATGCCCGCTCGCTGAAACAACTGAGTTTGCTGGCATGAGATGGAGGACCATAGATGTGTGTTTTGATGTAATGTAGATGTAATGTACATTATAGATGTAATGTAGATGCTGTGTCTGACAGACCCTTCCTCTTTAGCTGGCTGGATTTTTCCTTCCCTGAATAATCACCCATTCTATTCTCAGGGTGCAATCAAGGGACAAGGTTCCCAGCACAAGGACACAGCCATCTATGGACATGTGGCAGTTTAAATGAGAATTGTCCCACAAAGTCTCTGGTACTTGAATGCTTGTTCCTCAGTTAGTGGCACTGTTTAGGAAGGTTTGGGAGGGCATGGCCTTGCTGGATTGGAGGTGGAATTCCAATTATTTCTGCTTTGAGCTTGAGGATGAGGACATAAGTCCTCGGCTTCATGTTCTAGCCGCCATGCGTGTCGCTTACTGTCACACCTTCCCACGTGATGGACTCTGACTCTCCGAAACTATAAGCCCAAATAAACTCTTGCTTCTACAAATGCCTTCCTTGGTCATGCTTTTTGATTCCAAGAACAGGAAAGAAAAGTCTGCATGCTGCGCTGGCCTCTGGAGAGAGTTGAGCAGGCACATCATCAGACTGAAGGTACTATATGACGCTTTGGCAGACCACCTGCTTCTCAAGTCACCAAGAACAGGGTTATTACACTTGTTCATTGCTTACATGAGGTGTTCGACAGACTATTTCTATTTTGTTTGTCTTGTTCGTGTGCATTTATTATCATCCTGGGACATGGAAGATCCAATTATTGCATGAGAATTTTCACTCTCATCAGGGAAATAATAGTTAAACACTTCAGGTTTTTCTGGCAAATGCAGGGGACACGGATGTAGAGAGTCCCTATCTGATGGATGCTGGCTGTGTTGGAACTTAGTGATTCTTTCAGGAAACTGTAGGTTCTTCCCAGTCTTTCTGCTATCTTTAGTTAAGGCTGGCACACTTTTTACTGTATTCTCAGCAGTGTTCCTGCTTGAAAGATTCTTCTCAACTCATCCACCACGTTCTCAAATCCCAAGCTGAATTGCCTGCAAAATAATATATAACCATTAGGTGTCGCTGTCTGACATAAAATGTTCTCAACAATGGATTCACTTCCATGTATTTTATAAAACACCCATTGATAGCACAAGGTAAGACATTAAGATTGAAAACGTTTTGAATGTTTTGTTGCTGTAGATAAGGAAACATAGAATAATTAGTTAAATATTCAGTTATAATTTTAAGGAAACACTATTTCTGAGTTTATTTTATTTTCAGGAGAAATGGCAAAAGAAAATCTCAACCCTTTAGACGCTGTTTTTCTTGACTTACTTCTGACTTACATTCTCTAAATTACATTTTCATATGTCTTTACTACGCCACACTTTGTTCAAATTGTGCTACTTGCCACACACGGGCTATTCATGGACTTTGTGTGCTGTTTCGTTCATTGGGAATGTTCTTGCTTCAGCCTCTGGCATCACGTTCTCATCATCTACTTGCTGCTATAAAAAAGTTCGGGACTCCGTCCTCTGTGAAAGCTTCCTTGATCATCTCAGATAGAAGCCTTATTTGTACCTCTGCCTCTGCCCACCATTGCGCTGTATTTCCAGTAGAGCGTTTCATAAACGTTTACTTAAATATTTACTCCTGTTTTGTCATAAAAGGAAGAACTGTGATAAAATAGCCAAAGGCCTAAACACAGTGATTATAGTAACGAAAACAAGGGAATCACATAAGAATGAATAAGGGATGATTTCATTCTAGTTGGTTTTTTGAAGAATTGCCCGTTTACTAGACACTGGAAATTGGCCATACAATGATAATTAAAAGTAATGGCAAACGGCAGGGTATCAATGTGAGATGAAATGTATCCTACACAATGGTATGGGGAGCCGATCAGTACAATTGATTTCCTCGCCATAATAATTGATGACATGATAAAGTAAACAGCTCATCAATGCCTCCACAGCTCTATTTAGGGCATCTTGCTTTTCAGCTATGCTCTTGTGTATACTAAGAATACAGTTAAAAATGCAATATGCTCTGTCTTATATTCAGTTTAGAAAATGTTTCCTCTTTCTACTGCATTGATGATAAAAAAAACAAGAGACAGAGTACTTAAGGGCCGTCTTAATTTCATTTTTCTACTGCCGTGATAAAATTCTCTGATAAAGCAACTCAGAGCAGTGAGGTTCATTTTAGTTCCAAACTCCAAGTTACAGTCCATTATTGCAGGGTAGTTAAAGGAGGCAGGGTCTCAATGCAACTGGTCGCATCGCCCCATAGACAGATAAGTGAGTGAAATAATGCATACATGCTTGCTCTTAGTTCCTATTCTGCATTTTACAGCTGACAAACCACACCAAAGCAATGGTATTATCCACAGTGGCCCAACTCCTCCTGCCCCTGTTTACATAACCAAGAGCCTCCACAGACACACCCACAAATAAACCTAACCGAGACAATTCTCTTCCCACCCCACGTGATTTTAAATTGTGGTAAGTTGCTAACTAAATCAAGGCACCGCAAGGGAGCATTACGGATGGCCTATCATGAATGAAGGAGACTGGATTTGGACTCGGCCTTAATTAGTCTACCAGATACATGAAGATCCCATTCATTTCCTTGTCATTTGTTCTTCAGATCATCATTGGTAACCTGTCTGCCACTCTTCTTGCTTGTGAAAATGTGGCTATTTCAGTCACATTTTTCAGAGTAATCCAGCTGAAAGTTTGATAATATGCCCCAGCAAGAAAAGCTTCTAAAACCACAGCAAGCCAGCGGCTGTAGGACCATCTGCTCCCACTCACTGATATTCGCTTCCAAACTTCTGCAGCACTGAACAAACTTGGGCAGTTTTAATCTTAAAAGTTATAAGAAATCATATATAGAATTGGAGCAGCTGTACATTTTATTGGACAAAATTCCGCAGGGAAATTTATTCATTATTCATACCTTTGGTATTGCTTTAACCTTGTATGTCTAATGCTTCTCTTTAGAGCTCTTCCTAAATTTCAACTAAACCCCTTTCAGAATCATAAAGCACACAGAGAGATATCTAATGTGACCAACTCCTGACACCTAGTCCCTAGTTCCTTATCTAGCTTCTCAGTTTCTTATGAAAGTGCATAGACCATCACAGACCCCTAGTCTTAAAAACTATGGAGCTGATACTCTGATTTGGCACTGTCTGGGATTTGGAATTGCCTCTGCTATGTGGTTCTATGTGTTCCCAGACAAGAATTAGTGGGAGAGGCAAGGGCTCACCCACCTTCTTTTGTCTTCTCTGGACTGCACCATGATGTGGGATTCCCCTCTGTATGCTGTGAATATCACTGGTTAATAAAGGAACTGCTTTGGGCCTACAGAAGAGCTATAGGAGAACAGAGCTAGGCAGGGAAAACTAAATTGAATGCTGGGAGAAGGAAGGCAGAGTCAGAGAGAAGCCATGTAGCTCCCACCGGAGACAGACCCCAGGCGGAACTTTACCCTGTAAGCCACAGCCACGTGGTGATACACAGATTAATAGAAATGAGTTAAATCAATATGTAAGAGTTATCCAATAAGAAGCTAGAGCTAATGGGCCACGCAGTGATTTAATTAATACAGTTTCTGTGTGGGTATTTCGGGTCTAAGCGGCCAGGAACAAATGAGCAGCCTCCTCTAACACCACCAAAGTTTCTCATTGATGGGATTAAATCTATTCTTTTGCTCCCAATCAGAACCTAAAGAAAAACCTATAAGATTTATATAAGCACAGCCTGGAGCTCTTTTAATGTCAGTTTTTGATTGTCAACAAGCTAGACAGTCAGTGATTGTCAAACAGTCTCTTTGTAGGCAAACTTGTAAGGGGCACAGGACTATGATGTGCACAGGTGATCGACAATGGTGCCTACCTGGGAGAGCCAAACCAACTGTAGATCAAGACAGTAGAGTATTGCTGTGAACTGATGATTCTAAAAACACAGAAAAGTAAGTATGGAACATAAAGCATAATGCATACATATGCACATGAGTGTTCATAGACATGCGCTCTGTAATCTCATTTGTTTTCAGAGATGTGATCACCAATGGCTCTGTGGTAGCTATATGTACAACCGAGATCCAGGTTTGACTTCAAAATACCATTTTTTTAATGCAGAAGGAATAAATATGGAATAAATAATTGGCTCTATGTCTAGGACAAGAAAAATACAAAAATCATATAGCATCTTAAAATAACTCTCTTCCACACACTCAGAGAGGAGAATACTCTCCAAAAGGGCAACACAGGAATACTGAATAATAAAATAGATGATGATTATAGTGATAAATTATAATTCTTATAATTGAATAAATACAATGAATCCATGCACATATAAAGAGTATAAATGAAGCTCATTATTATATACATTTAGAAACATTGATATGTTGGGTGGTGGTGGCACACACCTTTAACCCTAGTATTTGGGAGGCAGAGGCAGGCAGATTGCTGTGAGTTTGAGGCCAGACTGCTCTATCAAGTAAGTTCTAGAATAGCCAGGACTGTTACACAGAGAAAACCTGTCTCAAAAAACAAAAACAAACAAGAGAGGAAGGAAGGAAGGAAGAAAGAAAGAAAGAAAAAGGATGTAAAAAGAAATCATGGAAACAAATAACTGTTAGGCAAACACCAACATAGCAATTGTTGTAGACAGGAGCATTCCTCAGTGCCACAATTACTAGGTAAAGGTCTGAGGAAAAGAAGACAAAAAGGAACGAAAGAAAAATATATGATGGATATCAGGACATTTGCATCATTTCAAAGAATATTTCAAGCAGATATTAGTTACAGGGTAGAAATGCTGAATTTGTGAAAGACTATCTGAGCATCTTCAATGTTTTAGGTATTCACCTGGTTGACAGGTACATAGACTTATACAGGATTACATAGGTAACTATTCATCAAACTGAACATAGAAGAACTATTAAATTTTCTCTAGTTATATTTCAACCTTTAAGCTTATATTAAGCAAGAAAAAGGAAAACACTAAAATAAAATGGATAAATGGATAATATGACTGTTATCTTTTTATGAGAAAGAGAGAGAGAGAGAGAGAGAGAGAGAGACTCTGTCCTATTTGTAAATTAAAAGAACTATATGCTAAGTATGGTGGCACACTAGAGAGTTTAAGGCAGGAAGAGATAAGTTTGAGGCCAGCATGGGTTACATAGTGAGATCATATCATCATCATCATCATCATCATCATCATCATCATCTTCATAATGTATTTGCCAAAGATCTGACGTTAAGACTAGGTCTATAGACACTACCACATGACATGTGAACATGGAGAGAGACCGGGCACAACCATATTCAGTCAAATGTCTGAGAAAAAACTTCCCCCAGAGCTGTTGTGAGGGAACAGTGGAAAAGCTGCCCTTTTATTTGTCAGTCATCAAACTTGGTAAAAGTGTCTCCTTACCTGAATTTGTACAAGCAAGGAGAGAAAGCACTGACTGAGAGTCTTTCAAAAAACTATTGCAGTAACCTGACTGGTAGAGCAAACTCCTGCTAACCATAGGAGTGAAAGGTCACCGTGGTAAAATATCATCCAAAATGCATTTGCTTTGAGTTTTTAAAAGTCAGTACAGACAAACAGACAAACAAATAGATGGATACCTGTGATTTTCAAAGAGGTATTGATCAAGACTGAACAAGAATGGCCAATGTTAAGAAAAGAAACAATAGAAATTATAACTCCAATTCAAAACTAACGTCCACATTGAGAATATTAATGCAGAATGTTTCGTATAAAGAAAAAATTGAAAATTGTAAGAAAGAGTGATAGATTTGGGATAGAGTATGAAAATATGAATAATTACCACCATTAAGCATGAGACTAGATGACAAGTAGAAACTGTAACTAAGCGTGTAATCAAACACACAAAGGAGTTCTGTACCTGGAATAAAAATACACACAATTGCAGACCAAGGAAAGCATATCTCACAACATGTATAAAGGGAGGTCCTTAAGACTATACTAGTGAAAACTCGAGTTTCTAGTACTAAAACACTTCAAAAATTTCAAGTTTACTTGCATGGACACACACACACACAAATAGATCATCTCTAAGCAACCACAGGGAACACTGATGGCAGATAAAAGCAGAGAATGGAACCCAAGTGAGTTGTGAATTGGTGTCCAGTGGAATATAAGAAAGAAGACAGAAAATGGCATGGAAGCTAAGCCAATGAAGTTGGTAGTATCATTAGAAAAAGAGAATTAGTTCAAATATGATTTTGAGAAAAGTTGATGATGTTCATTAAAACTGGCTCCTCATTTTCTAACTCACCAAATAACATGCATAGAAACAAAGGGTCTCATTAGACGTACGTATAGATGAGACTGAAAACCAATTGAGCCAAATGCTGTCAGAGAATATGTCTTAGTCACTGAAGTTGGAGTAGATTGTAATAGCCTTCCTTCTGTTTGTTATGTTTTTATAAACAGGAAATAAAATGCAAATCAATCAGTGTAAAAACAGATAATGTTTTCTTAGAGAAAAAATAGCAGAGCCAGGCCACTGCCGAAATAGTCAGCAAGGCTTGTTTTCTTACTGTGGATAATTATGGACATCGAATAGGAATTAAACAAGAAAATCTCTGAACTTGTTTCAAAGTTCTAATAGTATTGACAACATTTCAAGTTTCTCTCTTGTTTATGAAGCCATAAAATCGTTTTAGGCCATTAGACCTGCCTCCATGTAATGCTGCGGACCTTTACAAAACCAAGCCTATTATCTTAAGGAGGCACCTGTAGTGAGCAGTCTCCTGACTGTATTGGATTGTGAGGGGATGTGTAAGAGATTCAGGCAAAGATAGACAGACTATATTGGCTAGAGGTTTTATTCTGATCTTAAATTTAATCTTTGAACTGAGTAGTACCTCAATATCTTCCAAAAATAATTTTTATCTAGAGCACTTAGAACCAAGTGGCTGAGAACAAAAACAGCAAACACACCAAACACCTCAACTTCTTCTGAACAATTCAGTAGCTTGTTCATGTCTGCTCCTTGAGCCCACGTTGTCGGCTATCTAGATTTTTGTCACACAGTAGATTAAAAAAGAGAGAGGGAAATTTAAATAAGTCTATGAAAGGCAGGGAAGTATAGGCTTCACTGCATGTGCTAGAGAAGAGCTCGTCAGCAGCCTCACCACCCATGTCTGTTTTTATTTTTATTTTTTTTCTGTAGAGTTTGCAACATAAGGAAAAGACAGTACCTATTTCAAACAGTACCAGAAAAACAAATACAAATGACTGTTGTAGGAGGCTGCTTGTTTGTTCCCGGCTGCTCAGCCCTGAAATAACCACACAGAAACTGTATCAATTAAATCACTGCTTGG
The DNA here is from genome assembly GCA_004026605.1 of Ondatra zibethicus. NCBI lineage: Eukaryota > Metazoa > Chordata > Mammalia > Rodentia > Cricetidae > Ondatra > Ondatra zibethicus. Next base: position 128,239 of record PVIU01000349.1, on the reverse strand, counting down.
ACTATCAGTTCTAGCTTCTTATTGGCTAGGTTTTACATCTTAATTTAACCCATTTCTATTAATCTGTGTATCGCCATGTGGCTGTGGCTTACCAGAAAGGTTTCATCAGGCATCTGTCTCTGCCAGTGCCTACATGGTATCTCACTGACTCCACCTTCTTTCTCCCAGCATTCAGTTTAGTTTCCCCTGCCTAGTTCTATTCTGCTAAGCCACTGGCCAAAACAGCTTCTTTATTCACTAACCAATAAAAGCAACACATATACAGAAGGACTTCCCACACCAAATGACTTTCTCTTACATAGTATAATATATAGAGAGTATAATTGTACCCTCTTTACCAAGATCTCCATTCTGATTCTCTGTATCTTTAGACTTGAACCATTATTTTACTTTAAATATCCCATGCCCTGAAGTATAGAAATTTAAAAAATAAAGAACCCAAATAAGAATGCTAATAAAGTGATAAACAAAGGATAGGATATAACAGAACACTAATGTTAGATTGGTATTTGGCAATATAGAGAAACTAGTTCTGACTATTTCCTGTCTCAGGCTGAATCAAGACATACACCACAGAGGGACTGATCTATAAGTATAGTGATATGTAATTAGGAGTCATTTTATTGCTATGTTCTTTTAGCAGAAGTACAGTATTAGGTTTTCCTCTAGGCCTATTATCTAGTCTCATGTTCTTGGCCACATTAGCAGTATCTGGTATGGGCACCATCTCATGGAGTGGGCCTTAAATACAATAATTTTTTAAATGGTTGGATACTCCCATAACATTTATGCCACTAGTGCATCAGTATATCTTGCAGGCAGATCTCTGTCTTAGGTCATAGTGTTTGTAGCTGCAAGATATTGATGATTATTTAATGGCTGCTGGGTGAAGAAGGACACTTAAAAGGAATCCCATACTAGCTCAGAATTGAGAAATGGACAGTTATTTATTTAGGGGTAGACTCACAAATCAGAATTCTCTGCATGAATGGAGATCAGAAACCCAATTCCTCAGCCAGAAAAGAGGCTGGACAGATGTTCTACATTGGCATTTATAGTGTAAGAGGCCACACCCCAGTGGGTGGGTAACCACTGACTTCCTACAGCACCTTGGAACAAGTTTTCCCTAATGAAATGTCACTGGATATATCAACCACACTCCATGGCAGGCCCCACACTCAGGAGTAGTTGGTTATTGTAAAGTGGACTTTATATGGGTTTTGTGAGCTTTTTGTTTCATTTTGGTATTTTTATCTTTTTTTTTGTTTTGTTTTGATGAGGGGGGAGGGAGAGAACATGAATTTGGGTGGGCGGAGAGGTGGGAAGGATCAGGAAAGAGTTGAAGAGGGAAAAGAATAGGATCAAAATATAGTGCATAAAAAGTTAAATAATTAAAGGGAAAAAGGTAGAGCATATGTTATCCTCCTTGTTAAATACAGTTTGATCTTCTCATGTTTCTCACTTGCTCTTAGACCAGTTTCCTACTGTAAGCACTGACCTATATCCTGTGTCATGTTGTCACACATCATCTTGGGCCAGCAAAAGCCACAATGTCAGAGGGTTAGGAAAGAAGAAGAATAAGAAATTATACATGTTGAAGGTTGTCTAAAGACCATGGCTTCTTTTTCTTCTGCCTTTGATTCTAAGTTATTTGACTTTGCTCAACTGATAGGTAGCTGTACCCAAGTGTGACCATGACTGCAAGGAAATATTATAAATAGACTGGTGGGGAATTCCTTCTTTGTGGGCTAGTTAAAAACTTGAGGAGCTCACTATAGATCATTGCGGTGAGAACCAGCAAGCAGAGATTATGGAGGAGAGATTGGCTCAAAGAGGGATGTGTCCACTGTACTTCGCCTAGAGTGGGAAAGGAGGGCTTGATGCTAAATTTGTACAGATAAAGCAGATGTTCCAGTCCATCGAAAGGCCACGCATAACTGAATACAAGAAGGAGCAAGCATCGAGGATAAGAGACATGAGCCTGGAAGAGTTATCAATAGCAGCCACAAAATACCAGCTCTCTAAAGGCTTGGCAAATTAGCAGAAAACAGGTAGCTTAATTGCACATGCACAGAAAATCCAGAGCACCCAAGGAGAATCAAGTATAGCATAAATGAAACTTTGTGTAATTAAAAATTGTTACTTCTAACTAATGAATTCAGTGGTTAATTTGGAGACAAAGTCCACATTTGAGGCAGAAACATGGGGGACATAGTGAGAGTTGAGAACCACTGGAGAGGAGATAAGGTCAGCTTCATAGGACTCACTGTGTTTGGTGAAGTGGCTCCAGAAAGACAGAGAGGAACTGCAGCAAGGGCTGGTGGGGGGGGGGACATTGATTAGCTAAATGCCCTGGATTTGAAAGAAGTGCTAAGTAAATGAATCTGTACACTAGAAATGCTCACCAGATTTCAGGAAGTTGCTGAAAGACACTTCTAGCAAAGAAAAAAAAATTCATATTCTCTTTTAAGAAAAAAAATTCCCAAGTTAAGAAGTAGAGACAAATTTAGGGTCTTTTTCTGTGCAGGTCTGGACTTGGCTTTCTACTGGCTAAGCTATTTTATAGGTCTGTAGTTGCAAGCATCAACATCCAGGTTTCTCTCTGGTAGACAGATACTCCTGAACAACACTGTTCATTACTCTTAAGCCATTAAGTAAACTATGTGCATATAAGCCAGCAGTTTTGTTGATGCTTGTTATTAAATTAGCTGTGCATACATTCTTTCTTGTGTCTTCTTTAAATCTTAAAAAAGGGCTTTTTTTTGGGGGGGGTGGTTTGGAAATCTTTGTGACCATCGGTTTGGAACTATCTGTGGAAACCTGGATGGACTCCGGGGAGGGCAGATGTTTCTGTTGTATAAATACGAGTGAGCATACCAGGCTCAATGATACCTTCCAACCAAACAACTTCTATTCTATTTCACAGAGTAAACTAGACGATATAAAAGTGAAGCTGTGTCGTGATTCAAGATTTCCTGTCTTCCTGAGTGTTGGGGCTACATATATGCATTACCAAGTCCTGTCCATGATAATATCTTAGTAAAGTACACAAGTACTACTGCTTGGGGGACCAGCCTCCATCAGTGCAGGGCTCAAAGGGAAATCCACAGAATTGACATACTATGACTTTTTTATCTTTATTCTTCCTTATTTTTCTTCTTGATGTTGTTCTTCTCTTTCTTTCTATTTTTTCCCTTGCAGCTTATATATCCAGCTTATAAATCTGGTGAGCATTTCTAGCAATATAAAAATTACAATATGGTTACATTCTGTGTTTTAAGTGAAAGATTACAATGAACACAAGTAAAAAAAACAACAGCATCTTTTCCATATCATGTAACATGATTAAAAGTTTTACCTATTACAGGTGAAAAACAAATTATTCCAAGAACCCATGTACATTCATACCCAACTAACTTGTTATACATTAACAGTATAGGCAAAAAAGGTATTCTTTTACTGGCAGGTGGCATTTTGCAGTTACAAAGAAAGGACCAATCACCTTATTACTTATCTTGAAAGGTAACCTCATAAGCAATTTTAAGGGAATCACAAACCTAAACTTTTAGACATGAAAAACAATTAGTCAACTCCACTTTAAATCTTTAGGGTATATACCCACTCATCAATAGTTTTGTATATTAGGAGACTGAAGGAAGAAATGGATACAAGGAATTAACCTTCACCGTTGGTCATCAACCAATCCTAGCAAGAAAGGCATGTCAGCTAGTAATAATTGGGCTGCTTTGTTTTTATTCCCTGACCTTAATGAGTTCCTCTTTCAACTATCTGCCTACCTAAAACCTTAGACTGTCTTCTTGAATTTTTTGCCTAAAGCAGTTTGACAAAAACAGCTTAGTCTAACTTTAAGTTATTTTCAAAGCTTTGTTTCAGCTGAAATGCACTCTGACCTGTGAACACATCTCCCAACATTAAGGATAAAAGAATCTATGTTAACTGAGCTACTGGGACTCAATTGCCTTTCTTAATCATTAATCTAAACCACAGTCTATATGACTCCTCCATACAAACTTATATGTTCTATCTGTGTGACACTTTTTATTTTTAATCATCACAACTCTATTTAAACTAACATTATTATTATCAATTATACAGTATATTTTAGGAGGAAATTATCTTCATAAAAATCCATAGGTAAAAATGCCCAGTAGAATGGGATATTTCCATGAGATAAACACACTACATTACAGGCAAAGGGATCTCCCCACACCCATTCACGGTGGAGGTTCAAAAATGTGAGCTGATTTTCACCTTGTCTGATGGTCTGAGAGTTTGGAAGTCGCTCAAACTTGTTGACAAGTGTAGTTACACATCCTGACTCAGGATGTGGTTACATAGTTCTTTTATTTTCTAATAATTTTTTTATTACTTTATAAATAATACCATTCAAAATTTCCACTTCCTCCCCTCCTCCCACTTCCCTCAGCCCCCCCACTCACCCTCCATCCTCCCCCTCCAGTCCTAAGAGAGGGCAGCATACACTGACCTGTGGGAAGTTCAAGGCCCTCCCCACTCCATCCAGGCTTAGGAAGGTATGCATCCAAATAGAGTAGGATCCCCAAAAGCCAGTACATGCAGTAGAGACAAATCCCAGTGCCATTATCATTGGCTTCTCAGTCTGCCCCAGTTGTCAGCCACATTCAGAGAGTCCAGTTTGTTCTCATGCTTATTCAGTCCCAGTCCAGCTGGATTTAGTGAGCTCCCATTAGATCAGGCACACTGTCCCAGTGGGTGGACCAACCCCTCATGGTCCTGACTTCCTTGCTCATATTCTCCATCCTTCTGCTCTTCAGCTGGACCTTGGGAGCTCAGTCCAGTGCTCCTATGTGGGTCTCTGTCTCTGTCTCCATATGTTGCCAGACAAAGTTTCTATGGTGATATTCAAAATAGTCATCGGTCTGACTACGGGACAAGGCCAGTTCAGGCACCCTCTCCTCCATTGCCCAGGGTCCTAGCTGGGGACATCCCTGTGGACACCTTGGAACCCCTCTAGAGTCAAGCCTCTTGCCAACCCCAAAATGGCTCCCTTAATTAAGATATCTTCTTCCCTGATCCCATATCCGTCCTTCCTCCATCTCAACCCTCTTACTCTCCCAAGCTCTCCCCAACCCTTCCCTTCTCCCTTCTCTCTCCCTCTCTTCCTTTCTTCCCACCACACCCCACCCCCATGCTCCAAACTTTTGCCTTGTGATCTTGTCTGCTTCCAATTTCCAGGAGGATCTATATATGTCTTTCTTTGGGTTCACCTTATTACTTAGCTTCTCTAGGATCACGAACTATAGGCTCAATGTCCTTTGTTTATGGCTAGAATCCATTAATGAGTGAGTACATACCATATTCATATTTTTGGGTCTGGGTTATCTCACTCAGGATAGTGTTTTCTATTTCTATCCATTTGCATGCAAAATTCAAGATGTCATTTTTTTTTTTTACCACTGAGTAGTACTCTAATGTGTAGATGTGCCACACTCTCTTTATCCAAACTCCTACAGCTGATAAATACCTTCAGTGATGTGGCAGGATACAAGATCAACTAAAAAAAATCAGTAGCCCTCCTAAACACAAAGGACAAAGAAGCAGAGAGGGAAATCAGAGAAACATCACCTTTCACGATAGCCACAAACAGTATAAAGCATCTTGGGGTAACACTAACCAAGGAAGTGAAACATCTATTTGACAAGATCTTTGAGTCTTTGAAGAAAGAAATTGAAGAGGATACCAGAAAATGGAAGGATCTCCCATGGTCTTGGATTGGTAGGATCAACATAGTAAAAATGGCAATTCTACCAAAGGCAATCTACAGATTCAATGCAATCTCCATCAAAATCCCAACAAAGTCCTTCACAGACCTTGAGAGAACAATAATCAACTTTATATGGAAAAACAAAAAAACCCAGGATAGCCAAAACAATCCTATACAATAAAGGAACTTCTGGAGGCATTACCATCCCTGACATCAAACTCTATTACAGAGCCACAGTAATGAAAACAGCTTGGTATTGGCATAAAAACAGAGACGTTGACCAATGGAATCGAATTGAAGACCTGGATATTAAACCAAAAACCTATGAACACCTGATTTTCGACAAAGGAGTTAAAATTATACAATGAAAGAAAGAAAGCATCTTTAACAGATGGTACTGGCATAACTGGATGTCAGCGTGTAGAAGAATGAAAATAGATCCATATCTATCACCATGCACAAAACTCAAGTCCAAATGGATTAAAGACCTCAATATAAATCTGACCATACTGAACATGATAGAAGAGAAAATGGGAAGTAGCCTGCAATACATGGGCACAGGAGACCACTTCCTATGTATAACCCCAGTAGCACAGACAGTAAGAGCAACAATGAATAAATGGGACCTCCTGAAACTGAGTAGCTTCTGTAAAGCAAAGGATACTGTCATTAACACAAAAAGGCAACCTACTGAATGGGAGAAGATCTTCACCAACTCCACATCAGATAAAGGCCTGATCTTCAAAGTATATAAAGAACTCAAGAAACTAGACATTAAAATTCTAAATAACACAATTAAAAAATGGGGTACTGAACTGAACAGAGAATTCTCAACAGAAGAAATTCAAATGGCCAAAAGATACTTAAGGTCATGTTCAACTTCCTTAGCGATCAGGGAAATGCAAATCAAAACAACTTTGAGATACCATCTTACACCTGTCAGAATGGCTAAAATCAAAATCACCAATGATAACAGATGCTAGAGAGGATGGGGAGTAAGGGGAACACTCATCCATTGCTGGTGGGAATACAAACTTGTGCAAGCACTTTGGAAATCAGTGTGGTGGTTTCTCAGGAAATTGGGAGTCAACCTACCTCCATATCCAGCAATACCACTCTTGGGAATATACCCAAGAGACGCCCAATCATACTACAAAATCATTTGTTCAACTATGTTCATAGCAGCAACCTGGATACATGGTTCTTTTGATCATACAAGTAGATCCATTCCCTCCTTACAGATGGTCAGGATATGCAAGCATACTTCTGCTCCTTCTTTTGTAGTATGAGGTTACCTCAGGATATGCAAGCATACTTCTGCTCTTTCTTTTGTAGTATGAGGTTACCTGGGGAATAGTTGCCTTCAGGATACTTGGTCTAGAGCGACTTCACTGCCTAAACAACAAAATGCTAATGACTTGATGTCTCAAAGTATTGAAGCGATTAACTGTTCAAGTTGTTCTTTGTATCTGTTAAAGAAGTCTGTTGTTGCCTTCCCCCTTTTTGTATTGGGGTATAAAAGTGTATGGAAAATTAAATGTGGATGAATTGAGTATTCCCTAGAACTCCTGGTCCTGGTACCATTCTATGTTTTTCTGTTTTATTATTTTCACATCTTCATACTCTTTACTTATATTGCTAATCCCTATGCCCCCAACCCTGACAAATGATATTTTTGTTGGGGCTGGTACCTGACAATTTGCACCATACCAGATACCAGAGAAAGATGGCAGCAGCAGACACTCTGGGGTCTGGGGTCTTGGGGCCTTGCCTATCTGAGATTTGCCTGACACCCTGAAATCAGCTGACATTTGCTGCTCCTCTGACTTGGCCACCTGCATACAAATATCTTCCAGTCACTAATTTCATTTTGTCTTTGCAATGTTGGGCTCTAAAATTATATTTAAAAAGTATTTTTTAATACTTAAAATTCTCTTTGTGAGCTCCCAGAGGACCTCTGAAAAATTCACAAGGAACTGTATTTTATACTATGAAGAGAAATATTAAAAAAATGTGTTTGGTTGGCTCCATATTTCACTATTAGCTTAACACTGCTGTAAGAAGTGTGTGGGAAGAATTGTCAAATCAAAAGACATGCTTAATTTTTCCTAGTTAAGTTTGGAAATGTAAAGTGCTATTAATACAAATATTTCAGGAACTACATATTTTATAGAAAAGCTCTTGAGACCTGTCAGTATGCTCATTAGTTTCGCCAGCAGAGAAAACTTTGATCATACAATTTAAAAATAGTCATGCGGTATACCCCAATAGTAGGTATTATTTTTTATTCGGATACCACTGACCACTGTAATGCATTTTCTGTACTCATTATTTAATTATTAAACAATTTATAGCTTACCTCTAATGCTTTTTGAATGTTCTTTTGTATGCCACAAACAGAACATATTTTATTGTTAAAATGTTTTATATTTATTCTTCTCTCCTACACTATATGCCAACTGAAATTTCTCCTCAATCCACTCTTTAGAGTTATCCTTCCATTTCTCTTTTCCCCAAGATCAACTCCTCTTCCTTTTTCCTTTAGAAAAGAGCAGGCCTCCCAAGGATATCAACCAAACATGTTATAGCAAGTTACAATAAGACTAGACACGTACCCTCCTAACATGGCTGGATAAGGCAACCCAGTAGGAGGGAAAGGAACTTAAGAGCAGGCAGAAGAGTCAGTAATACCTCCCTACTCCCACTGTTAGGAGTCCCACAAGAACACCAAGTTACATAGCCAAAACATATATGCAGAGAACCTAGGTCAGATTCATGCAGGCTCTGTGACTGTCACTTCAGACTCTGGGAGCCCCAGTGAGCTCTGCTTAGCTGATTCTGTGAGCTGTGTTCTTGTGGTGTCCTAAACCCTTCTGGCTCCTACAATCCTGCCTCTCCCTCCTCTGTAGGGCTCCCTGAGATCTACCTAATGTTTGGCTGTGGGGTATGTATACACCTGCTCCCATCAGGTGCTGGGTGATGCCTCTCTGATTACAATTGAGCTAGGCACTGATTGGTCAGTGAGTATAGCAGAATGTCATTAGGAATCATTTAATTGACCTTTTTCCCTTGACAGTGTTTGGTTCTACCATGGGTCTCTGGGATATCCAGCCTCTGGTTCATGGCTATCCTGACAGTATTAGGCATGGGCTTCAAGTAGGATCAGTCATTGGCTGGCCATTCTGACAAGTTCTGCACCAACATTATCCCAGCACATCTTGCAGGCAGGACACATTTGTAGGATGTAGTTTTTGTGGCTGGGTTGCTGTTTCTGTCTCATTACTAGAAGACTTGCCTAGTTGCAGAAGCATTATAGCCCCTATTACTCCAAGTCTTTGTAGAGCGTATTTTAAACAAAGGATAGCTTCAGAGCCTCATGAGTTGGGGTGTATACTTTATACTATGGATATGCCAAGGAGCAGGCACTGGAAGCCAGGGGAGATGACTTAGTCAATAGTGTACAAGCATGAGGACCTGAGTTTGGATTCATATCATCCACGTAAAAAGCTGGCCATGACACATACCTCTGTGCCCTACACTGGGAAGATGAAAAGCAATAGAATGCCTGGCACTGCCTGGTCAGTCAGCCTCACTCAATGAGTCCTAGGTTCAGTAAGAGACCTGCAAAAAAACAAAAGAAAAGACAGAGAGTGATAAGGAAGAAATCAACATTGACATCTGGCCTCTATATGCAAGTACACCTACACACATGTATGCACACATGGAATGTGTACATACTCATACACATATACTCTACTATCCCCATACACAAACCAAAAAGAAACAAAAACTCGAATACACTTGAATATACATTTCTGAACTCTCTTTTTGAATTTTGACAACTCTGAGATTCCATCTTACACCTGTAAGAATGGCCAAGATCAAAAACACTGATGACAACTTATGCTGGAGAGGTTGTGGGGTAAAGGGAACACTCCTGCATTGCTGGTGGGAGTGCAAATTGGTACAGCCTCTTTGGAAGTCAGTGTGGAGATTTCTCAGAAAATTGGGAAACAACATTTCTCAAGTCCCAGTAATACCACTTTTGGGTATATATCCAAAGGCTGCTCAATCGTGCCACAAGGACATGTGCTCAACTATGTTCATAGCAGCTTTGTTTGTCATAGCCAGAACCTGGAAACAACCTAAATGCCCCTCGACCGAATAATGAACAAGGAAAATGTGGTACATTTACACAATGGAGTACTATACAGCAGAAAATAATGACATCTTGAATTCTACAGGCAAATGGATGGAGCTAGAAAACATTTTGAGTGAGGTAACCCAGACCCAGAATGACAATTATCACATGTACTCACTCATAAGTGGTTTTTAACATAAAGCAAAGAAAACCAGCCCACAAATCACAATCCCAGAGAACCTAGACAACAGTGAGGACCATAAGAGAGACACACATGGATCTAATCTACATGGGAAGTAGAAGAAGACAAGATCTCCTGAGTAAATTGGGATGCATGGGGACCATGGGAGAAGGTTGAAGGGGAGGGGAGAGGTGAGGAGGGGAACAGAGAAAAACGTAGAGCTCAATAAAAATCAATAAAAATAATTGTTGTCAATGGGAAGTGCTGGGAATTCCAGGATTCTTTTCATCTTTGTCTTAATTTGTGCTACTATTGCTGTGATAAATACCATGACCGAAATCAAGTTGAGGAGGAAAGAGTTTGGCTTACATGTCTGTATCGGTGTTTATCATTGGAGGTAGTCAAGATTGGAACTCAGGCAGGGCTGGAACCTGGAGGCAAGAGTTGATGCAGAGGCCACAGAAGGGTGCTGCTTATTAGCTTGCTCCTCGTGGCTTGCTCAGCTTGCTTTTTAAAAATAGGTCCCGGAACAACCAGCAGGGATGGCACCACCTACAATAGGCTGGGTGCTCCCCACTAATTAAGAAAATGCCTTACAGCTGGATCTTATGGAGGCTTATTCTCAATTAGGGACCCTCCTTTCAGATAACTCTAGTTTGTGTCAAATTTACATAAGACTAGCTTGCACAATCCTTGAAACAGGTGCATGTGGTGAAAGCAGAAAGCAGACTCTATAGCTCAAGATGCAATGGGATAAGAATGAATGATAGCTATGTGTCACTTAATAATGGATGTAAATTCTGAGAGATATGTTGTTAGGCAATTTTATCACTGAGTGAGTTCCAGAATGTACCTATAAAAATTAAGATCACTATGAAGCCAGTAGGCAATCTTGTGGGACCACTATCATGTATGCAGTCTATCATTGTCCAAAATATTATGTGGAGGATTGTTACATGCAACACTGAACGAGCTGATAGGAGATACTAAATAATAGCTATTAATTTGAAATACAATTGATGCTATTTTTAGCATTCTATTTCAATGGTTGTATCAAGAAGTGTTCTTTTCTCTTAACCTATCTATTGTGAGTACTAAATTCAATATACTTAGAAAAAACTCATTGAGGATATTTTAAAAGTATCTGATTCTCATTGACACTTTGGAATTCAGAAATAATTCTATAGAATGTTCTTACCTTATGCAGCTGTGAAGCATATACATATACTCAATAAAAACCTGTTCTTTTCACTGGCATATAATTGGACAGGTTGATTGTGCAGCTGAGCCTATACCTGAGCGTCCTATGTGAGAATAAATCTCATTTAGTCAAGCTACAACAAGCCCACTGCTGGAAAGCATGGTTTGTCCTGTGATGAGGTTTTGTTGTTTGCTATCTGTTCCTTCTCTGAATTTCACTTGCTAAAAGACTAATCAAACAAACACACAGAAAAATAAATCATGTGAGAAACTAAAGTAAGATGGGAAGCAAGAAAACAAAACAAAATGAAATCAGCTAGATGAGCCCAGTTTAAACACAACTGAGGTCAATCAAGGCAAACCAAGACCGTTCTAGTCCACTCATCTTGGTACCACCATGGCGAAGTATTTGGGGAAATCAACCTCCCTGTTTGCACTCAAAAGCCTCATTCTTCCATTCGTGTAAAGATTTCAATCGGCGGCCTCCTGCATAGGGAAGCTTGGGGATTACCCAAGGGCTTGCATTACTCACCTTGCATTCCTCAAGTGTACATCTGACTCTCTGATCCTAATTAAACATTCACAGATGCCCGGGATCGACCCTGATGCCTTAGCTCTGTTTTGTTTCAGCTCTTGACTCTGCATTGCCACAGCCCTGTCTTTCCCTTCTCTTCAGGTTTACTGTCACAGGAATCTTCCTGATGTTGAATTTCTGTTCTAGTTCAATCAGAAACCTTGCTGTTGTAGGAAAAGTTAGTCAATGGTCTGGATTGGTAGTCTTCATTTTCTATCATTTCCAATAAAAAAATGATACATGCATACACATACCCTTTTATTTCTATTCTGTTTTAAGAATTTAAAAGACATTTAATTGTCTCATCAGGACTTGAAAGGGTTGAAATAACAGAAACTATAATGTTTTGAAGTGCTTTTTCATTAACCATGTACCTGGTAATACATCTTTGACTCATGAATAATTCAATGTTTTATATTAACTTGTATGCACATGAGTACTATTTAAAGGCAGGCAATATTATGTCCATCTTGATTTCTGCATGCTTATTATATCCTGAAAGTTAATTGGTACTGCATGCTCTTTGATGAATGAATGGTTGATAAATTGAACTAGTGAATGAAATGGTTATTCAGTCACACAGAAAGTTTTAGGACGGTATGGCAACTGGACTCTGCTGAGAAAATGTTAACTCTGGCATGCACATCATGAAGCCAGGGAAGGGCAGATACTTTGCAATATTTTCATGGATCGAGCATGTGATTCCACCCTTGTATTAACATGAAGATAACACTATGATTGGTTCTCTATTTTGGAACACCAGAATATTCCTCGGGCCTCAGCAGGAATCTGCAATTGTTCATACCTATGCAAACCTTGGAGACTCATGGAGAATGATGAAAGGTTGGCTCCCTTCTTAAGGAATGAAAATTTCCAGTTGCAGCAAGGAAGGCAAGCTCTCCAGATTAATGAAGTTTGCTTTAGGAACCCAAATTATACATACTACAAAACAATGTATTATTTTGATATGTTCATTAAAATAATCTTATCCAGTTGACTTTGATAACATGGTTTGTAATATTCCAGGAAACTTTTTCAGTGAGATAAAGTTATAAGCAGCATTGTAGTTTTATGACCTTTCCCATGACCCATTGATCTGGAAACTAGACAGTTCAATTGACTTTCATCAGGATAAATATCCCCCTTCAGGATAATAGCATCAAATAAGTCAGTATTTTTTCAAGATTTATCTTGAAACCCTTGCTTTACTTCACTTACTTATCCTAAAAACTATCACATAAAAGCCTGACTTAGTGTCATCAGTGATAAATACTTACCTTCCATCTCTGGGCACAACCAAGGGCAATAGCGGTAGTCTGTGATGTTTGGGTTGTCTCTTGGACAGTCCTGACCAACAACTTAACGAATGACTTCTGGAGTCAGGGTTTTCACTATATGGCCTTTGCCTCTTGGGGTTGCATTCAGCTCAGATGGGAAACTTTCATTTAAACTACATTTGAGTATTTATACACAGACTAAAGTGTATTATAGGGTCTTTTTTAGGTATATCATTTATAGTATGATCCCTCATGACTTTTCCAGACACCTCTACTGTTACTTTACCCTCTTTCTTCTGTATTTATCTCCTACCCACTCTGTAGTGTATTTAGGAATGTATATGTAATGCTTACCTATACATGTACACATGTAACAATAATTAATGAACAAAGAGTCTGTGAGTTTAAAAGAGAGCAAGAAGGGGTATATAGGAGGGTCCTGAGGGAGGAAAGGGGAAGAGGTAGTGGCTTTATTATAATTTTGAAATAAAAATAGTAATATAAAAATCTGGCCTATTTTTAGTTCCTATTTATCAAAAACCAGCAACAAAACTTGGAAGGCAGCTGCGTTCACCACTGTAGCTCCAACACCACACTACCTGGATCAAGATGCTGAGAGTAAATAACTGTCAGTGCTCAGTCACAGATGTGCCATCTATATTAATTAGCCTCCTCCAAGGTTCAGGGATCATCATAGAAGGGCAGGCCACTCTAAGAGCCAGAAGATAGGGGAGAGTGTTGGGAAATGCTGTCTTCTGGTCATGGCATGGCTGATGCACACGCCAGCTTAAGGCAGCTGTGGCTTGCACAAGATCAAGCCAGTTAAGACAGTAAAAATTCCAGTATGGATGGAGGATGAGCTCCAGAAGCCCAGCCAATCCCTAGCTGATTGACAGTTGATGACTGCTAAGGGAGGAAAAGTTACTTTTCTATAGATGTAGCCACTGGTAGGTTTCTCATGCTCTAGCAGATAGACCCACACTCACTCTCAAATGTTCAGCACCAACTGAACTCATAGTAACTACAACAATAATGATATTACTAAAAATAGATGTGAAACTGGGAGGGAAACAGATTGGCGTATCCTGGGAGTTGAGGGGAGGTGGTAGTGGGTGGCTAAGATTTAAATATATTGTATACACATATGAAATTTTCAGTCAATAAATAAAATTACTTTAAAACTTGCTGAGACCAAATCCTCACTGAATCTCTTGTATGGCTTGTCTTTGCTGTCCTCTAGCTGAGACACCCCTCCATCTCTTTCAAGGCCATTGCTCCCCTTATGGTAGTGAGCAAAACCCTCGACTTTGCCTTTTCTAACATTTTGATGGAGTCAGCATGTAGCACTGAAGAAGGATGAGATTTGGATTCTGTGACTAGACCAAAAGTTTCTTAAATGAAGTCGTTTACTTTCTGAAATGAAACCTTAGGCTGCTTAATCCCGTGAAGCTGAAATGCTGTGGCCCACTTGTGGGAGCTCACACTGGCTTACAGCCAACTGCTAAATTATTAGGTATTTTGCAAGCTGGCTGTCACACCATTGGTTGCTTGAAATTAACCACAGTAGGAGCACTTATTGTATAGAAATGGGTAAATATTGCAAATGAGGGATTTTCATTTGGAGAACTGTTTTTCATCATTCCACTAGCTTTGTGTTGGGATAATTCCATGGGTGAACTTTGAGGGATTCTTTGCTCACATTGGGAACTATGATTGAAAAATATCTCTTCTTTTAAAATAAGTGAAACTGTCACAATTCCATTAATATTACAGATGCATTCATATCTTTTCAGTGCAAAAGATGTTGCCCTGAGTATAAGAGTGAGTGCCTCTGAGATCCTGAAGAGTTGTGCCTCTGCTGTCCTGCCCTCCAGGCATGGACTTTAGAGTTCTAATTGAGGAGAAAGAAATATAAGAAAACAAGAAACAAGTATAGAATTTTATAAAATTGAAGAAGGTGAAAAGACCTTGAATATTACCTTGTGCTAATAACACCAGCATCTTTGGCAGGGGTTGAGACTCTGTAGACCAACCTGGCCTCGAACTCAGAGATCTACCATTGGAGCGCAGATCCACGGGGTGTTAAAGGGGTGTTCCACTGTGCCTAGTTAGCACCGTAAACTCAAGAGGTAAAAGAGAGCTCAAGTCACTTCCTCAGCATCCTGGTGTTAGTAGCAGAATTAGAACCATTTAAAACAAAGGAGTTTCATGTTAGAAGTTACAGACTGGAAATCCCTTGGAGTTTGGTAATGGTGACTGATGTGATGTTTATGAACATATGTTTCGATATTTTATTCTTTTCCTTTTCCTGTCTCCGTTGCTATCATTTTCCCATTTTTATGTTCATTCTGTTCTTTTTAAAGTTCATGCAAGTACCCTACACAAAAAGAATCTTTAAAAATCAACAAAATTACTTCTTTTCCCCTGGGATTGTTCAGCGATGGTTTGTGAGCAATTTAACAACCCAAGTTAGAGTGAAATATGAATTTCCATGCACAGAAACTCCATCTGTAGAAACCTATCTGCATCATAAATAAAAGTCATGGAAGAGTAAGATTTCTTTACAACAGGGTTTCAGCACTGACTTCTAATAGGTGACACTCACTGAGCATCGATTGCTCAGTCTAAGTGGGCAAGGTCCACTGACCTGAGTTACTGCTTTCTCTCCTGCGGTCCTAGAAAGCACTAAGCCATATTTTTCCTGTGAGTAAACTCAGCCTGGAAATTGCTTTTGGAATTAAGCACATTACCTCTTTCTGGTACGTTCTTCTTTAAGTGTTCCTTAGTGGCTGGGAAGAATGAAGTTGAGAACACCAGTGATTTATTACAAAGAAGACAATTCCACATTACAAACATTTTGGGAAGGAGTATCTAATTTTAGGTTTGTTCATTTATTCTTCAAGCATCTGTTGAACATTTATTATAGGCAAGGCATTTTATTTTAAGGTACCCACGTAGGTGTCTGTGGGTAGTCACAACAATGGTGCTTAGGATGTGCTGAGTGCGTAGAGGCAGTGATTTTAGTGGTGGGCATGGTGATGACAATTAGGGTTGGGACCACAGAAGATTCCTGCAGATGATGATGACTGAGAATCTACAAAATGAGGAGTGGGTGTGCTTATTTATTTCTTTTCTTAACATCTAAGTATACTTATGTGGCTTTGGTTTACAATTCCAGGTCAGGTAATGTGAGAAAAGCTCAGTAAGGTTCTTCAAGCTCTGACCTTTGTCTGGCTTGGCTCTCATGATGTGTAGTGCCCATTTCATGCATGCAGTGCCACATCTGCCTGCACATCTGCAGCCTCTATCACAAGAGAATGATTTTTGGCCTCACGTCAGTGTTTGATACAAAGTAATACTTTCCACATCGTCTTTGCTCTAGCAAGAAGTATGCCATGCATCATCAGACCGCCTGGTAACATTGACACTTTTATATATCCCTGAGAAATAATTTCTGTACCTGAAAGGCCAGAAAGTTTGTAGAGAAGGATTTTGGAGAAATAAGCAAAATAAAAACAACCTGTTAAATTCTCCAGTGTTGATGCACATAACAAAAAAAATGATATTCTGGGGACTGAGGTCACTGAGGTGAGAAAAATGATGCACGAGGCTGTCACATAAATCTCATCTGTGCCCTATAACTTTTAATCTGCTTTAGATCTGTAGGGATTTAAAGTGCCCAGCCAACAGGAATGGACATTCAGGATAATCCTCAAGAGAGCTTCACAAAAAATGTAAACTATTTTATATCTTTATTTCCATGGAAACCAAGAAACTCTGACATAATTATTTTTGAAATGTTTTAATTTAGATTTATTATTTAATTTAAAAAATGTTTAACTTATTCACAAAAACCTACAAGTCACAGGTATGAATGGGTTACCATGAACTGTTCTGACACATGTATGTGATGTTTAAACTTTTTAAATAAATATATATATAATTATAAATAAAAATATATTTTCTCTGTGTGTTTTGTGTATCTGTATATGGGTGTGCATACATCATCATAGTGTGTATATGTGTAGGTCAGAGGACTTTTTGCAGAGATTAATTTTCTCCTTCCACCATATGGATTCTGAGGATAGAATTAAGGTCATCAAGCTTGATGTCAAGAGCCATAAGACTCAGAGCCATCTTGATGACCTCTGTATGATGTTTAAGTCATGTTAGACATAGTTATCTTCTCAAACATTTATATTTTTCTTTGAGATAAGACCTTTTAAAAACCTTCTAACTTTTGGAAATTCAGTGTATTACATGAGATCATTCTTGTCTTTAAATAACACTTTCATTTACTCTTTAAAAAATCCACGTATATGCAACATATTTTGATTATATATATTCCCAACTCCCCCCAAACAGTCCTCCAGGATCCTCCCTCCACATCTACCTGCCAGATTCATGTCCTTTTGTTTTTAGGAACAGCTCAGCAAGTCCAATTAGTGCTAACTATATGCTTGGGGGTATGGGACATCCAGTAAAGCATGGGCAACCACACTCCTAAAGAAAGAAAAATAATTACAAATAGTTCTTCAGCTAGGAGAGGGGTCTTGTTAGCCACCTCCCATCCCATGGTGATACCTAAGCATATTGGACTCCGCTTAACCACCCACAACCACAATGGTCTCCAGAGGAGTTGCTTTCATCTTGCTTTTTTTTTTTTTTTGTAAGGAGGTGCTTGTTCATCCCGGATGCCCAGAACCAAAAAAATCACAAATAAACCATATCAATTGTATCACTGCTTGGCCCATTACCTCTAACTTCTTATTGGATAACTCTTACATCTTGATGTAACTCATTTCTATTAATCTGTGTATAGCCACGTGGCTGTGGCTTACTGGCTAAAGTTGCCCTGACTCTGGCAGGACTACGTGGCTTCTCTCACTCTGCCTCCTTTCCCCCAGAACTTAGTTTAGTTTTCCCCACCTACCTCTATTCTACCCTATCAGGCCAAGCCAGTTTTCTTAATTCATTGATGGTAATCACAGCATACAGAGGGGGATCCCACATCACCTCCTCTTTTCTATTTAAATAAAAGGAAGGTTTTAACTTTAGTATAGTAAAACTACATATAACAAAACAGTTATCAAACAAGAATTGCTGTTACAAAATTTATATCTACTTTATCTTTTATCATAACTAAGGAAAACTATATTATTACTGTCTATTCTTCAACTCCATCAAAGACTCCAGAAAGATATAATACTACTTAAGTAAACTAAGTTCATTGTAAGCAACTTCCAAAACTCTAGAATTGACAGAGGCATCTCACTCCCTGGACAGTCACCCAAAGTTCTTCTGTACTGTTGGGGCATTCAGTCTTCAGCTTCCAGGCCCATAGTATCCAGCAAACTTTCCCACAAAGCAGGAAATTTCAAAGACAGTTCCACCTATATTGGCAGTTTGTCAGTCACTTTCTTCTGTGCCCTGCATAATGTGTCTGGCAGAGTCTTTCATGAAGCAGGAACCCCAAAGGACCATCTCACCTTTAGGCAAATTCAGCAGTCATTTCTCTGTGGGTCCTGCATATCCAGTTAACCAACTCCATGAAGAGCTCTTTCGATGCCTATCATCCTCTTGAAGTAGCTTGGTGCTGCCAGGAGCAGATGTGTCTCACTTTAATGAAAAGTCCTAAGTTCTTAAAACATTTTAAATATCATATTCTGTAGTCTTCGAAAGATTTGAAGAATCCCTACCCATCTGAAATATATCTCTGTACATCTAGAAAATCTACCATGACTACAAGCTTGACTATTATAGATGACTATTAACCTATATTTCTTAATTATACATTACATTTTAAATGAGCTACACAAACACAATACCTTAATCAAGAGCAGAAACATATATATGTATACATATACATATATATTATAACAAAATTGCAAAATTGACCTTAAATTTTTATCAATAGAGCAAGATCCATACCAATGCAAATCTCTATAGCATATCCCCCTTTAAATGTAATGAAACATTTAAAAACAATATTTGGGAATATAGGTGTAGTTCTTCTCCAAACTTCCTCATGCTGTTTATTGGGTGAAGTAATTTTTTGAGGGTGTTCACAGCAACCTTTCAGGGGGTCTTGGGTCCATCAAGCCATATTGGTTTGGAAGCAATCCTCAGGTTCTCATCCTCTGTAGAAACAAAAGAAGAACATCTTTTCCAAAGCAACATATCCTTAGACCCAAATTTTGAAAACAAGATACCTTTAATGTATATTTGTTGGTTATTTAGCTTAACAATCTTCAGAATAAAATGTCTCTCTGCAGTCAAAAATTACAAAGAAAACACAATAATATACATAATCCAGACTCTCTGTGAATTCTCCATCTTTATGTGGCTTATTCTTTCTTTACTCCTTTTAATCTATGATTGTCTGTACTCTCTCTTTAAAGACTTTACCTTTTTAAAAAAAACACTTGCTTCTTTGTATAACTGTCCATATTCTTTTTCTTCTCCCTCCCAAGCCTATGTACATTTATCTAACACTGTGACTCATTTAGAGGTCTTTTCCATCTGAATTTGTCTTTATTGTGTTATTTATAATTCTTTACTGTCCAGGAGTGCTTCTTAAAATGCCAAGCCCTTCTAATGAACTTAAGTGGCACCATTTTTAGGGAAAATATGGCAGTGCCTGCTTGCCCTACACAGCACAGCATGGGGGAGCTGCTTGCTGCCTCTGAGAGCAATGCTCACAACCCCATATTTCAGCACACAGCCAGTCTATGTGGCCATTAAGCAAGTTGTAGCAGTCTGCTCACAAGAAAACATTTAAATGATCCATAGCTGGACCGTGTCAGAGGCCGCGCTGACAGCATGGCCCAGAAAGCCAGCATTTCAAAATGGCGTGGCTTTTTTCCTCCTACCACTGAATCAGGAAAATCTCTCTTAAAGGAGCCATGCCTCTGCTTGCTTCTAGCAAACAGAGCCCACCCAAGAAAATGCCACTACCAAGCCATGTTTAACTCTGTTTTTTTGTGTGTGTGTGTCTAGAATTGTTAAGCTTTCTCAGGTTTTACATGGATTTAGTCTACCACATTGGCTCACCAATTTGTTGAAGGAGATCGCTAGTTAG
The DNA here is from genome assembly GCA_004026605.1 of Ondatra zibethicus. Lineage (NCBI taxonomy): Eukaryota > Metazoa > Chordata > Mammalia > Rodentia > Cricetidae > Ondatra > Ondatra zibethicus. The sequence goes on along the minus strand of PVIU01000349.1, from coordinate 108,021 downwards.
TTCCCAGCTGCTTAGCCCCAAAATAATCATACAGAAACCATATTAATTAAATCACTGCTTGGCCCATTAGCTCTAGCTTCTTATTGGCAATGCTTACATCTTAATTTAACCCATTTCTATTAATCTGTGTATTGTCACATGGCTGTGACTTACCCGCTAAAGTTCTGTCTGGCTCTGGCCGGGCTACATGGCTTCTCCTGACTCTGTCTCCTTTCCCCCAGCATTCAGTTTAGTTTTCCCCACCTATCTCTGTTCTACCCTATTGGGTCAAGCCAGTTTTCTTTATTCATTAATGGTAATCACAGCATACAGAGGGGAATGCCACACCAGCTTTTAATATAATATACTTCTCCCACAAATCTGGTAGGAGAAGACACTGCCAGCTGTAGTACTGGCACTGATTGACATGATGTTGGTATGGTTGCTATTGGAAAAAGTAAATCAGCTTATAATTTCCACAACTTTTACAGGGTTCTAAAGGACTTGTCACTTTAAACCTTTCTTTGAAAGCTTGCTTTTACAGTCTAGAACAAAGGGTGCACAAAGATGATTTGATGCAGTGTGACATTTTGGAGATGGTGGGTGGAAGTAATAGGAGACCATTCCTAGAGCTGTGAACCCATCAATGTAACAGAGAGCAGCGACACCAGCTTAGCATGTGGCACCAATTCTGGGCCAGCTACATTATTTGTAGAGTCAATGGAGAATGAAAATATGGACCCCTTTGTTCAAATAGAAGGAACCAAAATATTAAGTTATTTTTCTTCTTTCTTTTTCTTCCCTATTTTGACTTGATATAGTATTTTTATTTACTGCTTTGTGCCTGATTACACTTAGATCAATTGAAAATTAAATAAAGATAAATATTATGGGTTTCAAAACAGTGGCAGTAGCCTTAGGGTATACAGGATGCCCATCTGAACCTGGGCCCTGCACGCGGGTTGAGTGATGCATAATACTGGCCTTGTTTGTGGAACATTGAAGTCATAGACGTCAGCAGCATCAAGATGAGTATGTATGTAGAGCAGTTCTCTTTGGGAAAGGAAGAAAGTGAAGAGACTAAAGACATCACTTGTCCCATAACTAGGGAAGTAGGATATTCGTCAGGGATTTGTGCATGCCATCAAAGCTCACATATGCCTCTTAGAATCACAGGGGCATAGAACCAAATGCCTGGTTAGAGTCACTGATCGTGCCTTCTAGTTGTCTTTTTGTGGACTGATGTCAACCTAGAAACAACTTACAGGATCAGGGAAGAACATAAAATTCTGTTGTCCTTTCTGTTTTGCCAATGTTTTGCTTAATGACTTAGAATGGAAAGGAACTGTGCAGGAGATGAATCCATTAACTTAAACAAATTAAGATGGGCCTTTTCAATCTAAGAGGCACAGTTTAATGTGGAATAAATCACAGAAATTGGGAGCAGGAACAGCATGTTGAACACGTGGTTCATCATAGCACACTTTTGTTTTTTGAGACAGGGTTTCTCTGTAGTTTTGGAGCCTGTCCTGGAACTCTGTAGACCAGGCTGGCCTCAAACTCACAGAGATCTGCCTCTCTTTCCCTCATGAGTGCTGGGATTAAAGGCATGAGCTACCACTACCCGGTCATAGCACACTTTTAAAATATCTAGCTGCCTTGCTTGCTGTCACAGAAAATACTATGTGAGTCAGCAACATGAAGGAGTGTGGATAAAATAGCAAATCTGCTACTGATCCATACAAACGAAGGCATAATGTGTAGGACAAAAATAGTAATAATGAGATTCCACTAAGGAGGAGTCTTTAAACTACACCTGTGCTATTGTATTTGGTTCTTTTACAAATGATACAAACAAATGAGACTTTGGTTACTGGAACTGAGTAGAAAGAGGCTAAGCATTCATAACAAAGTAATTCAGACAACAGTGGAGAAATAAGATTATTTTGTTTACAGAAAGAGAACTTGATGAAGAGAAAAAGAGGGAGAAATGAAGGAGCCTGAATATTTGAAGAGCTCTTATGTAGAAGAGAAATAGATTAACTAATTTAAATAAAGCATGAAACTGGGGCCAGCAGTGATTACCAAGGAGGGCAGACCTCAGCTCTGTAGAAGAGCAGCTCTGAATTGTATTTGCTTTGAAAAGGCAAAATGAGCTGCATCAGAAAACAACGAAAGTCCCTGTTGCAGGGCGTGAGTATGCACAGACCACTGGTTAGATTAGAAATCTGTTCTTTATAGAAATCAAGATACATACTTGCTAAACACCGCTTTCTATGCTTTTTCCTTCTCTTCTAAAGTCATAGGATTCATCAAACATTTAAGTCATAAGAATCTGCCTATGTAAATATTCTTCTTACTTCTCTAGGGAATTACATTTTTTTTAACATGGAGGCATCATATACAAATTTGAATTTTGGTAGCAAAAAAAACCCAAAAAAACAAAAAACAGCTGAAATGTAATTGAGTTATCCCAATGAGAAGGACGCTATCTGAAACTCAGCTTGTCTCCTCATACCCTGTTCTCTGAAGATTCTTTTAAGCATCCACATATTTTCTGGTGACACTGGGTCTGCTAGCGACAGCAGAAGCTGTGAACATAAAGTCTCACCAACACAACCGCCCAAATGTGAGCTGAACAAGGACACCAATGAACATGACAGCACAGCTGGAAAAAAAAAACCAACATGTGATATTTAGGAATGTCTTTATATATACAAATAGCATATGCACGTAATAGCAATGATAAAAAGATCATGAATTTGAAGGACACTCGGGGTGGGGTGTATCGGAGGGTTTGAAGGGAAGAAAGGAAAAGAAGAGTTATAATTAAGTTGTAATATAAAAATAAGTTTGAAAAAATCAGTGTATATTTTGCAATGACTCATTAAAGGTTACAGAGGTTAGTATGCACACCTATTGAAATAGGATAAGATAAACTCTATTTTGTTCCAATGCTTAAATATAGTAAGTGCCTTCTGTGTGGCAAGTGCAATGTCTTGTGGCTTACCCTGTTCATGAAGTTTCAACAGCTTAGTAAAGTCCTCAGTCACTGGGGAGACAATGAGTTCTGTGAAGACTGAGATTGTGCCTGTCGTGTTTATTACACTTACCTGTCAGGCCTAACATAATATCTGATATATTAGGCACGAATGACATATTTGTTGGATTAATGAACAAAAGAATGAACAAATGGAAACATGGGTTCTCAAAAGGAACAAGTTACCACATGAGACTTTGCCTCAGATTCCTGGGTGGCCCTACCTCCAGGAGCTGCAGTGCCTGCCCACCCTTCAGGCACTTTGTATCAATATACAGAGTGAGGTTGGCATTCTGCATTTTTATACTGAAAAGATAGTGGATAACTTGTGCTGAGAAAATCCAAGATAAATATAGACTTTTATTCTCTCTGAATATCTTGATTAATTTTATTTGCAATTTGTTATTTAACAATTGCTTCTACTATTCTTTTTTTTTTGTTGTTGTTGTTGTTTTTTGAGACAGGGTTTCTTTGTAGCTTTAGAGCCTGTCCTAGAACTACCTCTTGTAGACCAGGCTGGCCTTGAACTCTGCCTCCTGAGTACTTGGATTAAAGGCGTGCACCACCACTGCCCGGTTGCTTAGACTATTCTTACAATACCTCACATACTAACATTAGTATGGCCTTTTCTCTGATTATAAAAATAATACATGGGAAAGATAATGTAATGATGCATACTTGGGTCTGACTTCTGACTACTAGATAAAATCTAGATCTACTAGATGACTACTAAATCAAATATGCAGTCAAGGAAATCACCTAATAGAGATAGCATTTCCTATATAAATTATTTTCCTTTTCAGAAATAATTGATATTTTTTTACTGCTTTGCTTCCCATTGTATTGTGTTCATCCTAAGCATCCAGCACTTAGTAAGCTATTAGTGAGACATTACTACCCATCCATGCTCATTGTAGAAAACTTGATAAACACAAAAAATGCATTTGCAATTCTGAAAACTTTGCTACCGTTGTAACTTAGTGTGTACTCTTTCCTCCTTTGTGTATAGTTTTAGGGAGGTGAGATCATTGTGAATGTGCAATTTTGTGTGTTCTTTTTGTTTTTATCTCAGCAAGCGGCTACTAATTTGATTAAGATATAAAAGCTGAAAGAAGTCAGGAGTACCTAGTCTTCAGAGCATTTTGTAGACTCCAACTGGGTCCTTCTTTGTCTTTTAAATTAGTTGTGTGCTCAAGGAGCATTGCAGTTGAAATACTTCTCCTACATCTGGAAGGCAGCAGTCATCTGCACCCTAATTGAAGAATAAATGCCCTGTCTCACTCTGTGCTTTTGCCAGGCCTGTACTAATCAGGATGCTGAATCTTTGAGCTTTCAGATAATTAGTGATGGACATTTTGCTTTCGTTGTTCAATAGCCTTTCCTTTTTCTTCCCAGTGCCTCCTTATTAGCAACCAAAAAGAAAGCACAACAAAGAAGCTGAAAATGTGCTCCAAAACAATGTTGTATTAGGAATAACTAAAGAACCTAGGGATATTTTCTTTTAAAAATACGTGTTTTTGAAGCTGCAGACCTAGGGTAAATCTAACTGGAAAGCCGTGTATGCTCGTGGAGATGAGAGAGGGATTTCATTTAGCAGGGCATTCTGGGACTCAATAGACCAAGAATGGATCTTGCCAGGTAGTTTTTTTTCTTCCTGACTGGTTGTGTTTTTTAGTGTTAACAGAGCAGGATTCTACTACTGTCAGGGCCTGTGAGGCTAGATGCAATTCTGCTTTGGGTCCTCATTTTGTCTAAAGAAGGCCTTTTTCTATCAAAATTACTCCTGTTGCTCCCAAAAAAGAGGACAATATGGATCCAAGACAGTCACTCAATTCTCAGAGTAAAAATATTTTGAATTGCAGCTGTTCTAGGATTACGAACAAAAAGACATATTCGTCAGTGCTAGGAAACATTGAACATTGGGTGGCTGTAGATGCTAAGTGTGCTGAAGCACTGCATTCTCCACAGGAATGTATTTAAAAGGTCTGATCATCACTCTCAGGATCACCGTGGTGTGTTGCTGTCTTCAGTGTAATTGAGCTTCATGAATGAGCAGGGGGAGAGAGAACTACCGTCTTGTTTTGTCTGTAAGGTCTGTTTGTGTAGCAAGTTACAGGTTGAGTTGTGCCCCCCCACAAATGCTCAACTCCTCTCTCTCTCTCTCTCTCTCTCTCTCTCTCTCTCTCTCTCTCTCTCGGACCCTTATGAATGTGATTTTATCTGTAAATATTCTTGATGACATTGAAGACATAATGAAGTTAAGATGAGGTCATACTTGATTGAGGATTGTCTCTGAATCTAGTAATAGTATCCTAATAAGAGATCATGGGAAGAGACAGAGATGAACAAAGACTACATGAAGATACAGGACCCATGAACCAAGGAATGCCAAGGATTACTGACAAACTTCTAAAGATAAGAAGAGGCCAGGAAATTCTATTCCTTAGAACCTTCAAGGAAATACTTGGATACCATCTGAATTCCAATTATTTAACCTCTAGAATGGTGGGAAAACAGAGTTCTGTTCATTTGTACCAGGAAGGTTGTGGCTACCTTTCATTGTCCTAAGAAAATTAAATAATGCTTAATGTGTGTGGGATTTACCTTCCTCTGTATCAAGTGTCACCTTCTGGAAGTCTAGAGTTCATTCAGCCCTTAGACTGAATTTTAAATTGCTTTGCATTCCTATTTGCCTTCCACTAAGGAAAACATGGACATTGGTGTTCTTGTACTTCTGAGAAACTCATGAGCATTCAACACATTGGTCTTAGGTTAGGTTCCCAAAGAAACAGACACTGGAATAAAGGCTCGTGTGTGTGGTTCCTTGGGGATGTCCCAACAAAGCACTGATAACAGAGAAGGGATTTGAAATATGAAAGCAAATACAGGGCCAAATATTGACCAGGTTAGCAGTGCAGTCAACTAGAGCCCAATTCCACTGGGAGGCATTGTGTAATGCATCCCAGAAAACTGTTCAGGGATGGGAGCAGAGTTGGTCTTTTTGTCACAAGTGCTCCTTTTCATGCCTAAAAACTCCTTGTTTATACTAAAGAGTAAGTGAGTAGTTTCCATTCTTACAATGAGTGTGTGTGCATGTGTGTGTGTGCATATGCGTGTGTGTGTATTCTCTGTAGAGCTATGATTTAATCTTTACATTTGAATTCTAGAATCATAAGAGTTTTCCAGAGGTAGAATGACACTGAGTTATGATATGAATGTGCTTAGCTCTTCATTTTGTAATGCTGGCTCCTCGTAGCCTCTTACTGTCAAGGCATCATTCTAGAGGATACCTGCCTCCTGGATTTGTTTCTTTTGGTACACATTTCATAGCTTAGAACCCAGGAAAGTTCTCTCTTTCCTGTATTGTGTGCCATGCAGGATATCTGAATAAGGTCAAGAAAATAGATCCTTTATGACCAATTTTCCACATATTTGAACTTACTTAAAGCAAAGGAGAAACACCGTATTGAAGAATTAACTATGCCAATAACTTTCCAGGTTGTACATCATGATTGTTTATTTATCCATGGCAAGATCTTATGAAGCCCAGGTTGACTGAAAACTCACTGTATAGCCCAGGTTAGCCTTGAATTTCTGATCTTCCTATCTCTAACTCTCACATGCTGGGTCTAGAGCCATCCATGCACCATGTACCAGTCTGTCTGGCTTTAACTGATATATTTTTTTAAGCAAACAAAATTTCTAGTCTTATTCTTAGATGATGAGTCAAAATGTCAGCTTTGGAAATATATCTTGAAGGTTTGAATTTGATATAGCAAAACACACGAATGAAAAAGTTATCATAAATTATCATTTCTGTAGGTATAGGAGATATGTATGTATGTACAAACTTACCCTACAACATGCTGTCATCACTCATTGACTCTTTGGAGAATTGCAAATTTGGTTAAAAATAGAAAAAAAATAAATTTAAGCAGAGAAGAGAGAAAAGTTTTATATCACTTTAAACAAAGGCAAATAGCCCTGGAACAGCTGTGAAATGCACCTGGTTTTCATTCCAGCAACAGGAGCCACATTGAAACTTCCAAGGTGTGATGAATTATTACCCACCATCTGCTTTACAAAATGCTAATCCTTCTTCAACCAAAATTACCATCCAGCAAATGGACTTTTAGCAAAGCAGCAAGCCATCACTCACACATGGCCGTAGAGAAATCCTGAGCCGGAAATTATTAGCACAAATGATTTGCCAGAAACAGATTGGAATCTTATTAAAGACCAGAGAAAATGGTGAATTGGATAATAAGAAGCAAAACAAGCAGTCAGCTATAGAAAGAAGGAAGACTGTTGCTCCAGAGCATAAACCACAGTGTTTGTCTCGCTGCTGCAGCCTTTTGCAGTAATGTCTACCTATTTCTACAAAACTTTTCACGTAGAATTTGGCTAGAATTGCTGAGCCTGGTCCCTGGAGTTCGAAAAGAGATTTGTCCTGGCCTGTTCTTCCCCCTCTGGTTGCAGCTAGAGCTCTGTGTAGAAGGCATACACTTGTCCTTTTCTAAACCTCCCTGAACTCTGATATTACTGTTCTATTATTAATATACAACAAATATAAAAAGAAATGAAATGGAAAGTTGCATTGAGCCTGAACTATAATAATTCTCCCCTGGAAATCAGGCTAGGTTTCTAGAGATCTTTTGGTTTGGAAAAGTTTCAGTAGAATAACTGAAGATTATAGACAGGTAAACAATGGCCCTCAGGTTAGACTCCCAAGGCCCTGACAAATAGGCTTCTGCCCCTAAGCCTATGCCTGCCTCTGTGTCTACTCTAAGTGTGTCATTATAAAGAAGGCAGCTCACCAGATGACCTTTAATTTGTATTTTACATACACATTTAAAACCCAAAGCTGAAGGTTCACTGTCTTCCTTCTAATTTCTTCAATTTTGTGATAATTCTCAGATGATATCTGCTGGTGTTGACAAACCGGGGAGTAAGTTCCATGGGACAATGATGCTTTCAATACTTTTTTAAAAAAACATTTTTATTGATTCTTTGTGAATTTCACATCATGCATCCCAATTCCACTCATCTCCCTGTCTCCTGCTTCTACCCTCTGCCCTTGCAACCTCCCCCACAAAACAAAATTTAGAAGTAAAACCAAAAAACAAAACAAAATCTCATCATGGAAGCTGTAGTGTGGCCTAGTGAGTCACACAGTATACCCTTTAGTCTATACATCTTTACTTGTAAATGTTCATTGCCATAAGTATTGATCTGGTTTTGAGGCCTCTGGTTTCTGCTACACTGTCAGGCCCCCACTGAAACTCCTCTTGGGTATCCTGTTGTTATCTTGTGTCATGAAGATCCTGTAACTTTGCACATTTCATCAGTTTGTAGATGAGGTGGATGTTGGGATGGGCTACCTTGTAGTCCTGGTTCTACACCTGGGTGGTAGCTAGGTTGGTCAGCCTAGCTTTCCCTAATCTTCACCACCCACGTGAGCTCTCCAGCACTGTTTCAGCCACCCAATGTAGCAGACAGCAAGAAGCAGGGCAAGTTCTCCTGCTCTCATACCCTCGGTTCTGGTTCATCTGCCAAAAGGGTCAGCTCTACCTGATGCCCAGGTAAGGTATTGTGCCTGTGCTCTCATGTGCTGCAGCAGGTGAGGGGCAGGACCAGCTCTTCTATTCTCACGGCTTGGGAACCAGCTTTCTCATCTGCTACAGGTGGCAAGATGGGGTAGGGAGAGCATTTTTTCCTCACCCCATGCCAGCACATGGCAGATGGGGGGCACAAGTCAGTCCACCTGCTCTTATGATTCCCTGGACAGGTCCTCTGTACCCTTGCCAACAGGGTCAGCTCTTTTGTGCTGCCACGGCAAGGTGCAGGGCCTGCTCTCCCAAGTGCTGCTGCTAGTAGGGGGGGGCAGGGCCAATTCTCCCACTCTTAGGACTTCAGGGCCAGCTCTCCCACCTACCACAGGTGGCAAGGGGCAGGGGAGCGGGAAGGTCTCTCTCCCTCTCCCACTCCACGCTGTCTGGGCATTCTGCAATGCCAACTAGAGCTATGATGACATCTGGGTCCGGACTATTGCCAAGGACCATGTCTGGGTCTGTGGTCCTACCATAGCCTGAGCCTGTTGTGGAATATTTGTACATTCTCTGAAGCTGTGTTGCTGTGATTGGCATTATAAAAAGCTAAATGGCCAATAACTAAGCAGGAGAGATAGGTGGAACTTCCAGGCAGAGAGAAAGGAAGAGAAAGAGGAATCTGGGAGTGCAAGGGATGCCAAGAGACAGAAGAAATGAGAGGTGCAAGATGGAAGAGAGGTAACACCACGTGATAGAACACAGATTAGAAAATATGGGTTGATTAAATTATAGGAGCTGATACTATGCTGCCCAAATTGTACAAACAGGACACAAAAGAGGGCCACTGCCAGACTTTGACAAGGCAAGGTTCCAGGACAGTCCTTCAAAATTCCTGCTTCATATAAATCAGTTATTCTAGCACTGTAGGGCAAAGACAGATGCTCCAACATTGCAGAGAAACCGTAGGTGACTGTCCAAGCAGCCAGCTGTTTCTATCATTTCTATAGTTTTGGAAGTTGTTTGCTCTGTACTTCCTGTTTGCTTGGATAACATTATATCTTCTCAGGTCTCTGATGGGGTTAAAAGCAAGATAGTTATTGTTTTCCTTGTTATCAAATTCAGAAAAGAAACTCACAGAAGAGACCAGAGAAGGGTGTTGTATTATTTCAGACTGTTGTTATAGATAGGTATGAACTATCATGTTAGTGTTGGGAATTGAACTCCAATCCTCCAGAACAACACCCAGTGCTCTTAACCACTGAGTCATCTCTCCAGCACCTAATACACTTTTAAAAATTTCAAATTTTGTTGTGATTTCAGAATCTCTGCTCCCTGAAGGCAGGGTTTGGGGCTGCATTGATCTTTTACATCTCAGTGTGGTGCTACCTGTTTTAAGGACTGCTTCTCATTTAAAACTTTATCACAGTCATTTCCCAAAGTGATTGAATAGTTCTTTTGCCATATTTTCAATATGCTTACAGCATCGCTCTATTTGTAGTCTCTCTTTTCATTCAACTGTGCAAATTTCTGTATTTTGCTGACAACCATCTCCGACTTTTAAACTGCAGATTTACCTTTGATCAGTTTGACCCAACAAGGCGAAAATATGCAATGAACATTGAGCAATTTGTTATTAGCATTTCCTAGTAAAACTCTATCAATTCATTCAGACTTCATCCAAAGACTAAAGGTCCTGCATTAATTTATGTGGTTTAGGGACTGGTTTTCTTAGGTCTCTATTTCTAAGACATAAAATCAGGTGGATCATCACACTCAGTCCAAGGGGCTATTAACATAAATGAGCACACTTTAGTGTTGGCACACAGTAGTGATTTAATAAATACCAGCACCCAACCCTTTTATTATTGCTTTATTGGAGTCATTAAACTCTTAAGGTATTATCTGCAATATATTAATTATAAATTAATGCTTTTTGTCCTAACAATGATCTCATATTTAATTTTATTTATTTTAATATATTTTGAAAAATACTAGGAGTCTGTGATGTTGAACTTCTCTGCTTTGTAAATGTTCGGTGTTTGTGTTCCTTTATGGATCCCCCTTTCCTCTTTCTTTCAGTCATTCCTGGTCTTTATTTTTCCTAGTGGAAGGAAGGCATATTTTTAAGTCCTCATGGGCAAACCTCACAGGGAATGGATTCCATATTGTGTGGCATCATCAAGTTCCCTGTGTAGACTGCTGAACTTGAGTACAGGAGTCCTACTGTATAAGAACTTCTTACTCAGTATCATTTGGCCTTCTAAAGCACTGCATAGCGAGTATGAGAGCCTGTCGCTTTCTGCACAGTTGTCAGGAGGCAGACAAGCCTGCGAGTCAATGATCCAGACTTCAGTTCACTTTGTGAATTACTCACAGAACAAAGCAATGGTCACCCAGAGTGAATGCTGGTGTACAGCTGTAGAAAACATATAGCGACAGCTGTCCATGCCTCCAGGAAGAATGTACTTGTGGAAGAAATTCTTCAGGGCCTCCTTTTCTAGAGGAGATCCTTTCATGTCCAGGGTAGGGTTTGACATGCCCTGTGTGCCTCTTTGGCTCTAAGTGTGAGCAGCTGTTTCCTTCTTACCACACAGCCTGGAGATAGCAAAGACTCATCTTGTGGGTAAGTACCTGAGGACTGAATTCTTGACAGATGATGTGCCTGAGATCATCGATTTTTCCCATCAAACTAAAAGGGTAAAGAGTAGCAAGTTATCTAAAATCCAGAGTGAGAAAAAGAGTAGTTGAATGAGAAACCAGTCTTAGGTCTGTTTAAAGCCACGTTTGGAAGCCATGCGATAGGGAATCAGGGTGAAGGTCTAGAGCCGAAATAGAGCTGTAGGCTGGCACTGTTGTGCCTTGGCCGTGTGACCTTGGGGCAATTACTTTATCTTGTAGCCTTTCCTAAGATGTAAATGAAAATAATAATACCTTGGCTTATAAGGCAGTGTGTAATTTGAGTCCCGGGAGATCTAATGTCCTCTTCTGACCTCTGACAACACCAGGCACACATACATGTGGTTCACAGACATATATAGATCAATTTAAAAAATGAGTGGAAGTAATGTTAATAATGTTACTCAAACTTTCTTTAGGTGTCAGATCTACAGTTTAGCATTAAGGCCCTGGGCCCAACAAATGGAAGGGCTGAGGACAGAACCTGCAGGTATCAGGGAAGAGCAGCTGTCTGGCTTCCTTGATATTTCTTGGTAGCCTTCCTGCTATTATGTTTGGCTCTCACAGGGTTCAGTGTAGACCATTGTCTAAGAAGAGACAGAATGCACTAAAATTATTCCTGCAACAGTTACTCCAAACTGTGAGTCTGTCTGCAGGAAATCATAAAAATTCATGAAAAATTTCATCTTAAGAGTATAACTGATTCAATGAAGGGAAAAATCACAGCAGTAATATACATTTGCTAAGTTTTGGGAGATTCCTATTTCACAAGACAAATATATAATGCTGAATATTTTAATTCATCATGATTTTCATTTTATAGCATTCTTAATAAATTGTGTATTTTTGCATAGTGAAGATCATAAAATGTAACATGCCTAAACTAAAGTTTTTTCCTTAAATGATGGTTGGAGAAATATTAATTGAGGATTATTTTTCCTTTTATTGAAAGGAGATTATTTTAAGAAATTTTAATTGGTTCTACTTGTGATGCATTTTTAAAAAATGTTACCGTCAAGTTCTAATGTGACAAAGTCCCTGTAACAATAGAAGCATTTTTTCCTGATTACTTATTATTTGACTTTATTAATCAACAAATTATGGACACTTAAGAGATGGCTCGGCAGTTAAACGCACTTGTTGTTCTTGCAGAGGACCTGGGTTCAATTCCCAACACCCACACGGTGGCTCACAAGCATCTGTAATTCTAGTTCCATGGGACTGGTTACACTCTTCTGGTCTTTGTGGATATCAGGCACACAGTGGCACACAGGCATAGATACAGGCAAAAAAATAAGCCCCTGTATGTAAAACAAATGACAAAAAATACACAGTAAAGTATGTTATCTTGGTACCTTGCACAATCAAATGGAAAACCTAGTTCTGGAAGATGCCCAGGCATGTTTCATGGAAGTCAAGAGACAGAAACACAAGCCAACTGGAGGGGTGAGCTGTCTTCAGTAAGGTGGAACTACAGATTGACTGTACTTTTTGCTTGAAGAAATTAATTTATTTGATTTACATTATTTCTAAAAGGAAAAATCTTTTGAAACCCTAGTTTCTTGATACAGGGTTTCTCTGTGTAGCTCAGGTTAACTTTGAACTCACAGAGATCCACCTGCCTCTGCCTTCTGAATACTGGGCTCAGAGGCTTCCATCACCACTGCCTGGCAAAAATAAATTTTGTTTTTAAATCCCACAGTAAAACATGGAGTCTTACAGGAGGAGGGTCTGGAGCAGATGTGAGTTTGACTAGACTCACTATCTTCAAACATTGTCAGTTTTATTGTGAAATTGTCTTGGTTGGCATGTGGTGTAATTCATGGAGTTTGTGATGCCCCAAATAGTTTCTAGTTTTGTAAAGCAATCATATGTTTAATCTGTTTTTGAAATCATTTTGCAATATATGGAAATAGAGCCTTGATGTTTCTAAAATGTGGCCATCAGTGAGATTGCTTTGAGATGTGGTAGTTTCTCTCTGTGTTTGGAGGCAACCATAAGTTGAAGGCCCATTCACTGCATAGCACTGGATGTGTTGTGCACGTTCTAGTCACTCATGGGCTGCAATAGCTAGGTTTTTAAATGTGGGAAAAACAGGGCTAACCATTCTCTCTTTTTTTTTTTTTCAAATTGAAAAGGTGCATAATTCTGCAGATGTCTTGCGGTTGGAATATTCATTGGTAGCTCACTATTTGGTTGCAGTACTAATTTTACATTGCTGTTTGGTTTGGAAGTATCTGAGCTATATAGATCTCCCTGTAGGAAACGTGAAAGAAAAGCACAATAGAACTAGAGCTTGGGGGTTTGTTCTTGTTTTTGTTAGTTTAATTATCAGATGGATTTTTGTTTGTTTCAAAGCAAATATATACATGTAGTCCATAAGAATGTTTGAAAAGAACCATAAAATCGGAGAAATTCAGATGGAAACTTGCTGTTCACAGGAGTTGAGCAAATTCAGGAACCAAGGGGAGATATCCTGAGATAACATTTTCATTGTCAACCTCTATTGATTGTTTTTACAATAAAAATATTTTGGAGCTTAAACAACAACAACAACAAAAAAGAAATTAATTGTGGAGAAAGCTTTAACTCAGTGCTCAATGGCAACTGTGAAAGCATGTTGTAGTATCACTTTGTGTAGTTTCTTGTTGTGGCTGTTGTGGGATATTTTGTTTCTTTGCCTTAGAATAATATTTTGAGATGTGTAGACAATTTCTACTTCCGAAAGACATGAAATATAATCTTTATAATCAGTAAGAGAATGTTGAGGAAAGCCATTGCCAGCTGTTGCTTATTTAAAATATGTTTATAAATTTCCTTAGGGTCTGAGAATTAATATATTGTGAATGACCTTGTCTTCAGCAAACTTAAAGCTCTAGCTTGTCATTTGCAACTGCACATATACAATGCTATAATGTGTATTCTACAGTAACCAGCACATATTTACAGTGTTCATTCTGTTACAGTGTGACAAAGGTTTGTACTCAAAACATGTACTTAAAAATGTCATTATCAAAATAATCACAGTACGGATATATACATCACAGCCACACCCAAATTTGCTCATACCCTTTTAAAATAACTCTTCCTAATGAATACATTTTAGAGTCCACTTATGTTCTGTCCTCTCTGATCAAGCTTGGATATGATAATTTTCTAGATTTTCATTGGTTTTCTTTTCTCCTAATTTTGGGAACTGAACTCAAGGCTGCGTGAGTGCTGGCTATACCAGCCCTGACTTTGACATTTTTGCAGCAACACTGACCAGGGATAATGTGTAAACTGTTCTTCAACTGATCTTTTCCTGATCATTGGGCCGAGGGTATACTTGTGAGGAAGTCCACTGTTGTAAAGTGACATTTCAAGGGCACAGGCTGCTGCCCTGCCTTAGTTGCTGGTATGGACCTTGACCATCTCAGCCCCTTTCCTAAGGTGCTGTTTGGAAGGAAAGCATGATGGGCAATCAGATTCGAGGAGTGGAGAATTAGGGCTCCCTGCTTTGGGAGCAGAACATTTCCAGAATGCTTCCGAAAGAGGATATTTGCAGATTTGCTTTAGCTTACTTAGTCAATGTCATTACCTTATTGAGTGTGCAAAGTCATGAGCATAAAATATTCCTCCATTTGCCTAGATGTTCATACTGTTTTACAGTTTTGCATTTAGGTACTATAGCTATTTTCTTACAATTGTTGGCTACATCCTTCATTTGGCTTGGGGCTATTGTAAATAGTGTTGAACTTCAAATTTCAATTATTCACTGGGTTTGTGATACTGCCACATTAGTCCCATCAGTCAAATTTTTGGAATTTCCTATACCGAAACCATGCCAACCTGTGAATAGAGACAGTGGTTTTTCTAATTTTGTATTTTAAAATTTCCTGTTTTAGTGTTCTAGTTAACACTCCAGCCTACCTTCAGATTGGAATGATAAGAAAGTAAAGCTCAGATTCCATTCAGACGTGGGGGAGAGTGACAAACGATTAACTTTTAAATATGTTAAGGTAGGGTTTCTAAAAATAAGTACTCTTCAATAAGTTAAAGACATAATAGCTTTGAAATCTTTGTCTGGGTGTTCCTCCTCTTTTTCTTTCTTATTTTCTTGGGCTCCCTCCTTCTTCTTGTATTTGGACATCCAATGCTCTGGATAGCATTTGTCAAAAGGATTGCCATTTCTCCATTTTTCTCTATACTATAGGTCTGCCAGAAATTTCTAGTTTAATTTATTTTTTAGCATGCTCAGGAGTTGGGATTTTGTTAAATGGTTTTTCAATGTCAGCTGGCATCATCACATCATTTTCTTTTGCAGTTTATTGATGTGCCTGCTTGGAATAAACCCCAGTTTGTCATAGTGTATAATTCTTTTCATGAACTGCCAGATTTGATAATAGTTTGTTAAAGATTTTCACATCTATATTCATGAGAGATATTGGCATGAAGTTTGCATTCTTAAACTATCTTTATCTGCCTTTGATATTAGGGTCATGCTAGATTCACAGAATGAGTTTTTAATATTTCTGCTTTCATTTTCCCAAGACTGTGAGTGTCGTGGCTGAGTCTTGTTCTCTTTCCCTTCTGAGTTGTTTTTCCTCTTAGATGAGCATTATAGTTTCTCTGATAACTATTCATGATGCATTGGATAGCAGGGGCTGGAATAAAAGGTTTCTATTGTGTTTATGTTGATGTGGCTTGAAGTTGGAATGTTTGCTTTAGACATGTGTACTGGGTACGCCCTTGTACCTCCTCTGGGGCCTTTACTATTGTCTTCTTTTTGGTGTTTTCCAAAGCTCTACTCCTAAGAAGCTCTCTATGTCTTACAGCTCTTCTTATTTATAATTATTTTTCTTTTATTGAAAATAATTTTTTATATACTATATTCTGATTACAGTTTCTCCTCCCACTACTCCTCTGTTCCTTCCATCTGAATCCACCCATTTCTGTCTCATTAGAAAAAATTATGCATCTAAAAGGTAATAATGAAATAAATACAATATAATAAGACAAAACAACAACAAAAAATCATTAGAAAAGGACAAAACAAACTGAAGGAAAATAGCCCAAGAAAAGGTACAAGATGTGTAGATGAAGGGACCCACTCATTCTGAGACTCAGAAATCTCATCAAAACAAACAAACAAACAAAAAACCAAACAAACAAAAATCCCCATAAGCCATAACATACAGGCGAAGGCTCTGTGGGGCAAAAAATAAGAAAAAAATTAAAAAAAGAAAAGAAAGAATGGAAGGAAGGAAAGAAGGAAGGAAGGAAGTAAAAAAGGAAGGAAGGAAAAGCCCTGGCATGATATTATGAGACAAGGAACCTCCAAAGATGACATTGAATTAGTTTTCTGTTGCCCACCTACTGCTGAGCATGCAGCACCCTTAACAGTTTCTCTTGTGAGACTCCCTTGGAGAAAAAATGTTTCCATTTCCAAGTGGTTATCAACTAGAGATAGCTTCTGAGTTAGGGATGGGAGCACATGTCTACTTCCTTTCAGTTCCAGGACCTCATCTGGTGCAGACCTGTGGGACCCTGTGCAAGCTCCAGTCTACATGAGTTCATATGTGCATCTATTTTGTTGGTTTAGAAGGCCTTGTTTCTTAGGTGTCCTTCATCTACTCTGGCTCTTACACTCTTTCTGTCTCCTCTTCTGAAGGATTCCCTGAGCCCCGAGGAAAGGGGTTTGATGGAGACATCCACTTCAGGACTAGTGTTCCAAGGCCTCTCACTCTCTGCATATTGTCTGGCTGGGTCTCTATATTTGTTCCCATCTGCTGATAGTGGATGGCCAGAGCACTGATCTACCAGCATAGCTCATTAATAGTAATTTTTTTTACTATATTCCTTTATTAAAACAGTAGTATTGGGCTATCTAATCTCTGGAATATAAAAGACTTGTCCCCAGTCATCCATCTCTAAAAATGAGTCCCCATTCCTAAGGTTTTACAATCTTCACATACAGTACCACCAGCTGAGGACCTAATGTTCAAACAGTTGGGCTTAAGGGGGATTTTACATTCAAACTGTAACAATCATTTGGGACAGTACAGTTCAAACAGGAGACTAAGTGCCAAGTGAGGCGCAGAAGAGCACACAAAGACAAAACTGCGTGATTGTGCAGACATATGGAATCGAGGAGAGTTGATCTTACAGAAATCATGAGGGTTTGTCAGAAAGTGGGGAGAGTTGTGTGGGGTGGGGATTTAGGAAACCTTAGTCAATAGTACTAAGTTGCAGTTAAATAAAAGAAGAAACACCTAGCGTGATCCGGCATACTAGTATGACTGTGGGTATTGATTGTATATGCCTTTCTCAAAAAGTCAGAAGAAATTATTTTGAATATTTTCAATATCCTGAAAAATATTATTTAGTGATAAGTGTTAGAGGTGGCAAATTTGTATATTTAACAATACATGTATGTATTAAAGCACCACATGCTACTTTATTGCTATGTAGATTTTTATTTTATATATTTGTGTAAGTAAATTTAATATAGAAATAGAGATGGTATAATTAGAAGGAAAACAACAGAAGAAAAATGGACGTGATTTGGAGACTATACATAGCCTTCCTGAAGCACAAGTCTCAGGACATCTTAAGAGAGGCAGTGGCTCTGTACCTGGGTCCTAGGACTTCTAGCTATGGTTCAGTGTCAGGAATAAGGAGAGAGATGGTACCAGGTTGGCTTTCCTGGGTACAGAAAGCATAAAGGGCCACTGATGAGTGTGAGAAGGCAGACGCACATCAAAGGCTTCTCTGAGAGCCTCATCAGTGAATCCTGCTGGAACGGGGCTATATAGCAGAGGGTTGGCACTAGGCAGGATGTAGAAGACAACTGCTGGTTGGAGCAGGACCAGAGAGAGTACAGCCACAGCAGTAAATATGCCACAGACACCTGTATTTTTGGGCTCTGCACAGGCCAGAACAGTCATGGCTAAATAGGCTCTGGCAAATTTGAGCAGACCTGACTCTGAAAGGCCCTGGCTCATGGCCAGATGGACAAATGTCTCTGGTTTGGTATGAGTTCCTGTATCCAGACTGTGATAGAACAGGAACAGTGCTCTATTTTCTACTGAATTCCAGTAAGTCCTCCATGTGTCTTTATTTTAGAGAAGATTGTTTCTAACTTTTCCATTAGAAAAATGAGTATTATGATGGATTGTCCCTTCCCATTGAAGTTAATTGGCCATGGGCAATAATAATAAGCACTATATCTAGCAGAAAGAAAAGCAGAGAGATATTCACAAATTGCTGTGGACAGGCAGAGCCTATGGCTCATTTGAGGAAGGGAGCCTTCTGATCAGCCATGCTACTGGAGGCAGCGTTCTGGCCAGCGCTATTCACAGATGCAGTCTGCACACTCACTCTCCAATGCGTCACTCCACTCTCTTCCTCCGAGTGTATGTGATATTTCACTTATAACATGTGGACCAGACCATAAATCTAACGATAACCAGTCCATCCTCCAGTCAATGTGGATAATGTATCACTTTCTTCCTACAAAACTTGAAGTCAGCAAACTGACTCCCTAGGACTATGTACTTGATTTTACATATAGTTTCATGAGGAAATTTAGTCATGTGGGGAGTTTGCGGGGCCCCCCAAGTTGAGACTTTACCGAGAAAGCATCAGCTCAAGCAAGAACCATGGCAGTGATAGTAAGTTCCATGTGCTCATGAAAGTGACTGCCAAAACTCAGGCCAAGACTTTCTGGGTCTTACTCAGTTTATAACCCCTTGTTGTCTGCATTTGAACTGTTGTGGAGAGCTGAGGAAATTCTAAGTGAATGTGTATTGTTGGCGTAGGCACAGCCACGTCAGAGACATTAGCGCCTCCAAAACTGGAGACCAGGCAAAGCCCTTCCTCCTGTTAAGGCTCAGAAGCAGTGGCAAAACTTTACGTTGGTTCAAGTACCACTATTTACCAACCGTTTGGCCAGTGTGAGCAAAAACTAGCAACTACAGCTGCTCCTGGATGCTTACAACATGAGACTGCTCATCGACAGACATCTCCAACTGAGACTAGTTAATACTTTTCCCTGTGCTGTACAATAACAGTGCTGATGCTCTAGTTGGTCTAGTTGGTACCACTCCATCAGAATTTTCATGACTCACCTGATCCCAGATCTTCTCTTCATGTTCCTGTCCTTTTATCATTCCTTTGCCACCTCAGTCAGGTTTCCAGGACTAAACTCTGCAGGATGTGGTAAACTCTTAAATCTTTTCATCTTTAGAACAGAATAAATAGTACTGAAGCGTGGGAAGGAATTGAAAATGGAGACAGGCTTACGGAAAGTTATTTTGGTTGTTCCTATGTGTTTCTAGAGCAGCGTTCTATCTCAAGAGAGCTGGGAGACATGTTGGTTGAATTGACCCATGGTCTTCCCTAGTGACACAAAGCCAGTTAACAGAAAACATTAGGGCCAGCAGAATTCCTCTTCTGAGGCTGTTGCCTCTACTGCTGACTTAGCTCCCATTTCAGGCTTTGTCCCTAGATTTAGACTGAAAATTCTATGTAGGCCTAGTAGAAAGTTTTGTTTTTGTTTTAACTAATTAAAGTTTTGTTTGCCCAAGTTTTAGGGGCAAATAGAGGATTATTGACTTCTTTTTATTAAAATGAATATGTTGAATATGTACCTTTTATTACACATAGTTTTTAAAAGCAAAAAAATAATAAGAAGCAATTTTATCATACAAAATAAACACAACAGACTTTTTTTTGGTGATTCTCAGATGTTACAACTGTTTGTAAAAGAATCCCTAAATATACAAAGCTTTACTTTCCCATGGAGTCTGACAATAGTGTTTCCCAGATAGAATTAAAAGCCACAGAAGTTAAGAAGAACTGGTGACAGACTCATAACTCTAAGGGCCAAATGGCACCACAGTGAATTCTTACATTTTTGGCTTCAAAAGCCCCTGGAGACCGCTTTTATTGCATATTTTATGGAGCCATCTGTCTTTTTAGCAGATCTAGTATACATTCAAAACTTTCAATAAAAATTTTCTATATGCCAAAGGACCAATGCGCTGCTTACTGTAGTGGCCAGGGGAAGCTCACAGGGTTCTCAGCAAGAGGAAGGGTTTGGCGTGGTGCTGAAGACCAGGACAACTGGGGTACAATTGTACTAGGCAGGCATCTCATGTTACATGCATTTTATTATTGCAGCCAAGAGCAGCCAAAAGTGTAAATCATCTTGATTGACACACTATTTTTTGAGATTTTCTTTTGGATTTACTAAGATTTTATTATTGAAAGTTCTTTTATTTAAAACAAGACCCTTTAAAGTGAAATACTCCCTGCTAATCCATATCTGCTGCCTGGTAAAAGATGAGACATAAGGTAGTGCTTGGGGGTAGCACTACAGTAAGTATGCAGAAGAAGAAGGTTAAATTCTAAAGGTGTCTAAATATAATTGTCAAGCCAGGATATTTTATACAAGGTTTAATGTAAGAAAAACATCCAATACAGTCCATCGTTGTCGACCAGTCTGCCTCCTCTTCTTTAAATCTTATTTATAAAAATAATAAGTCATAACTTAAATATATTCAGAGGGAAATTCCTCTAAAGTCACTTTAAGACTATTGTAGAAGATGCCATGGCCTCCAAGAAAATATAGGCCATCCTGGCAGGTACATAAGAATAGAGAAACTTGGAGCTTTAAAAGCAACAGGCAATAATTTTCTAGGTTTTGGAAACTTAAGTTTTTGAGAAGATGGTTCAGGGTTAAATGTTTGTGTGTGTTTCTTAGGAGGTGTTTGGGAGAGACAACAATGTTGGCACTTCTGGGTGAGAAAAACAAGCTGGCAGCAGAGACAACACCTGGGCAAAAGGGACAGGATCTTCTTGGAAGATTAGTCCAGTGATTTGGAAATTTGTATATTTGAGAATCAGTGATTCAATGGTATGATGGATGTGAGGCCTTTGAGATCTTGGCTGAGAATCAGGACAATGGGAACCTAGGGTTTACACCACTGAGAATGGCCCCATCTCCTGCTAGCCAGTGATTCTACATCCCATGCTGTGAAAGTAAAAGCCAGAAGATTCAGGATTTTGCTGTGATAGTGTCACCCAGCAACACCAGAAGCTATAACCATAAAGGTTCACCAACATGATAGCCTACACATGAACTTAACATGTCAATAGACATGTCAAACTGCATGTGGAAAAGCTCACAAGAACTACATGCAACTGAATAAAGCTGGGATCAGGAGAGGTGGTCCTCCCCAGGAAAGAGCGCACCAATTAGTTGTTCAGTGCCAAATGGTCAGCTGGATAAAGCTGGGATCAGGAGAGGTGATCCTCCCCAGGAAAGAGCGCACCAATTAGTTGTTCAGTGCCAAATGGTCAGCTGGATAAAGCTGGGATCAGGAGAGGTGATCCTCCCCAGGAAAGAGCACACCAATTAGTTGTTCAGTGCCAAATGGTCAGCTGAATAAAGCTGGGATCAGGAGAGGTGATCCTCCCCAGGAAAGAGCACACCAATTAGTTGTTCAGTGCTAAATGGTCAGCTGAATAAAGCTGGGATCAGGAGAGGTGGTCCTCCCCAGGAAAGAGCGCACCAATTAGTTGTTCAGTGCCGAATGGTCAGCCCTGAAAACATAGATAAAAGCAACATTATATGGACTTGGATTATATTTAGAACTTATATATATATATAAATACATATATGCTTGTAATAACAATTGATGAACAAAGAGACCATGAATTTGAAAGAGAGTGGAGATGGGTATATGGAAGAGTTTGGAAGGGCAAACGGGAAGGGAGAGATGTTATAATCAAAATCTCAAAAAGAAACAGAAAAATTAAGTAGAATGATATGTGAATTACTTTAATTTTTGTGTAGAATTTGTATTATGTTGAGAATTTTATTTTACAGATAATATAGCCAATGCATTTCACTAAAATTTAATATTATATGGACAACTTTCCCTTCATAAAGATTATCAGTTCCCTAAACAGCTCATTAGTGTTCAAAGATTCTTGGTTGTTGGGTTATTTATGAGCTGCAACCAAAGGCCAACTTTGTACCACCAAACCCTCAAATACATTAGTTTGTATTACAAGTCACCCTCACAATTAACATATTTTCAATAAAATATAGAGCATGCTTTTGATCAATAATGGACTGACAGAGACCTAAATGCAGCTTGTACGTGGTAGTTGCAAAATATATTGACAAAAATGGTGCTAGATGGATGCTGTATTATGCTCCTACTGCCCCAGATTCCAAAGATGGACAACACACCCGTTTCCTCACAGAGGCAGACTCTGTGTCCATCGCTCAGGCCTTTCTCCCCAGTTAAATCAGGTCCTCAACAGAAAAGGCAGCAATAAGCTACCTGCAGCAAGGAAGTAAAAAAAAAGGTTTATGCTCCCGTTTCACCTAGGCTCCTCCTTTCTCCCTCCCTCTGTCCAAGCTTCAGAAACAAGGGTCTTTCGGACCTTATAACTCAGATTTAAGTAATGTCTTGGTAAATTAAGACTCTATCATAAATTAAATCAAGTGATCACACAGGTCTTTGCTTTCAAACTGAAGAATGAGGCTCTATTTCTTATTCTCATGGCAGAAACACATTTGTTCATAAACATTCAACAGATGGTTTGTATGTATTCATTGTTAAAACCTCAGTGACTTAAACACATACATTTAAATTAATCAAAATACTGGAAAATCACGAGTTTACATTTCTCTTTGATGTTTCACTTTACAATAAATGAACAAATGGAACACAGTAAATTCTTTTATGAAAGTATTGTGTCTCAATCCTGTCACGTTTTATGCTCAGCCAAATTGTGTTTTTTTTTTCTGCCATCCTATACTTTTTTTTCAGGTTGTGATGTTTAATAAAATATCTCATATTATGAAATGCCTAATGCCTTGAAGCATAAACAAGCTAATAGCAGGTATAAAACCACTATCCCAAAGCAAACATCTTTAAAAATCCTTTGATATAGTTTGTTTATTCGGTGGATTTATATATCTTCATGAGGGTATAGTTGTTTTGTTTTTTTTTATTTTGCCACAATATAGAGTTCAGTTTGGACATTCAATCCGCATCTTGATTTTTTTTTAACAACATGCAGTATTTCACCAGCATTTAATTTCACATTAGAGAGTGGAATTAAATTATGCTTTCAAACTATATTTCTATTTGTCTTAGTCTGGGTAGTCTGAGGAGCAGAAGCCAAAAAAGGATTAAACCTGCAAGATTTTATTAGAAATGCCTGTGTAAGAGAAAATAGGAAGGGAGCCAAGCCTGGCTTCCATAGCAGTCATTGCCATTTAAGTACAGCCAAGATTGAGTTGGGCTTAGAATCTCACCTCCTGGGTCCTTAGCTGGGAGCAAGTCTTGAGAGGTGTGCTTTCAGGTGGAGATGAAATCAGGGATTTTATAATGCAGCACCCGGGAAGACTGGAGTATTTCTCCCGTAGTTCTATGTTCTCTACTGTAAGGCTGAGCAATAGCTCACATAACAGTGATGTGGGATTCGTCTCTGTATGTGGTGAATATGTTTTATTACCATTGGTTAGTAAAGAAGGTATTTTGGCCTATGGCAGGGCAGACTATGGCAAGAAAACTAACCTGAATGCAGGGAGAAAGAAGATAGTATCAGGCAGATGCCATGTAGCTGCTAAGAAGAAAGATGCCAGAACATTACTGGTAAGCCACAGCTTCATGGAGATACATAGATTAATAGAAATGGGTTAATTTCTATTCATGCAAGAACTTGTTAGGAATATGCCTGAGCCATTGGCCAAACAGCTTTATAATTTTTGTAGTTTCTGTGTAATTATTTGGGTCTGGGCAGAGTCTCTGCTTAGATAACAGAGATTGTTTTCAGAAACTATTGTGCAGCCCTGATTATTTTAAGTGTCAGGGATGAAAAATTTTTGGATCATGAATGAAACATATTTCTGCAAACATTATATAATTAGCTAATACCTCTAAATATTAGCTATGCCAAAAGTTAGAATAACAGCTATGATTTATTTATTTTAGTGTGTCTAGTTATAAGAAGGGTAAAATACCACTTGTAGCCATCTTTAGATGTTTCAAAATTTATATTCAGTTTGTATTTGACCACGGACTATAGAATAAGTATGTAACACATTCCTAAGTCTTCATCCTCTCCACTTACCTTATATTCAGAAGTATTATATCATGTTTGAAGGTAATATTATTATCAAGTTAATATTAAAATTCTTTCAAATACATATTTTCTTATTAGTAGATAGTATAAAATTAGAAACAATAGTGTTCCCACCACAAATAAACCAACCTCAAGAGCAAGTGTCTTTTTGCAAAAGAATAAATGAGATTCTGTTTTTCATGGTATGGGCCCTTCAGCATCTCTTTTGGTCTTTTGAAAATGAGTTAAGTCACAGGTTTGAACAAAACTACAGTGGAAGTGGCCATGTTTTAACCTACCTTTTAGTAACACGATGAAACAGTTCGGCATGACAGATAAAACTTATACATACACACTTTAACTTTATTTAGTGAGAATCCAGGCTTTTTAAAATATAAGAAATAGATAACTCCTGACTTGGAGCCAGGTTGTCTATGGTAAAGATCACAATGTGGCTATATGCTTTGAACATTTTTTTAAGGTTCAAGGACAGTTTTATTAGCGTTTAAAAGACAAACCTTCAGAGCAGGCGAGCTGTAAATCTGAGCAGCTGCCTGGAGGAGAACAGAGGAGAGAAGGAAAACAAGGCATTGCCATTTAAGCTAGCTTGGAGGTCAGACATGTGGTGGACAAGCCCCCATCTGGTGGGAGGAGGCTCTAGAGGAAGCATAAGGGAGTCCCAAGTCTCAGAAAAAAAGCATATGTAGGTACTGGCCATTGTCTAGAAGAAAGAGACAGAAAAAAGAAAAAGGAACTTTGTGCCTTTGTGGCTCAGACCTCAGGAATCAGACAGACACCACTGAACCTCTTGACAGCTCACTGGGGTTGCCTCAGGGGCTGGGAGCCCTGGAAAGGAGAACTAATTTTGCTGTTGGTTTAGCATGGTTCAGGGTGAGCCCGCTGCCCTTTGGTGAGGTGAGTGACATGCCCAAACGTTAAGTCTCCACCCAGGGCAGATATTTTATTCTCTTGACCAGAAGGATTTGTTTTTTAAACTCAATGGGCCTTTTATTTTATTTTATTAGTACTCTATGACTCCCCACTCTGAAAAGGTAATCCTAAAATAATGTAAGAACCTGGTCAGACATCAGAGTCACTAAAACATTGCTGGTATTTTTTGTTTCTGTCAAGGATGAGGTTGTCAAGAGCCCCAAGAACACTTGTGGTTTTTAGATAAGAAAGAAACTGGTTACTTTGCGGTAGGATAGGGTGGGGGTCTTTTTATTCTAAACTGCCTAGACAGGTTCTACCTCCTGTTACCTACCATTCTTTTCTCTGAAGAGGTAATCCTTACTGATGTTATGGAATTGACATGATGACCAATCTGGCCCTTTCAAATTGAATGGGTGTGTCAGGCATGTTTTTAGGGTACCTCTCCAGTGGACCTATCTATAAGACCCGAAAAGGGCATCAATAGTTTTATTTGTATGACTGCTAGATATAGGGAGAAAAGAAAATGTGTGACTGGTACCTGGAGAGGCATTTGACGAAGAAGTAAAGGCAAGAATCATTAGCATCATCAGTCCTGGGGATCAGGAGAAGTCAACAACAAAGAATAACTTTTGCATGCCCAAATCAAAGTCCATTAGATAAGCTTTTGGGGAGCTCACAAGAGTATTATCCATTGAGATCTTGCTAGGTCTTCATTTGGCTTCCAAGTCTGCACTTGGGAGTGAACCCAGGATCTCCTTTCGGGCACATTGATAGCTTTTGGAGTGACTAGACCCATAGTGTGACAGCCCTCTCAGCCTGCTTCTTGAGAGGAAGAGAGAATAAATTTATCCATAATTTGATTTTTAGGGTGAAAAAAATAGTGGTACTGTCTCTCGCCACTTTGGGAAAGAGCTGCAATGTTGAAGTGAGACAAGGGCATGATGTCCTATGTCTGCGTTACATTTTCATTATCAAGAAGAAGCTTATCCCAAAGAAATAATTATCTAGATAATATCTTAAGTCTAATATCTCAGAGTGTGACCCCTTGGACTATTAAGAAACACCAATCAAGCCGGGGCGTGGTGGTGTGTGTCTTTAATCCCAGCACTCGGGAGGCAGAGACAGGCAAATCTGTGAGTTTGAGGCCAGCATGGTCTAGCTAGTTCCTGGACAACTAGTGTTGTTATACAAAGAAACCCTGTCTTGAAAAAACAAAAAGAAAGAAAGAAAGAAAGAAAGAAAGAAAGAAAGAAAGAAAGAAAGAAAGAAAGAAAGAAAGGAAAAGGAAAAAGAAACAGCAATAATTTTATAGCAGGGACTGGAGGCTCCCCTAATCTTCTAACAGTTCTTTCTCATGTTTACAAGGACGAACCAAAGGTTTTGCTTAAAGGCATGGAGGAAATCTTTCCTCTGTGGTGACCCTCTTTTTTGTAGACTGGATAAGGATTAGAGTCTAGCCAAGTCCTACCTGAACAAGGGGGAAGGTAACTCCCCATTGTCACAGGACATTTAAAGAGATGTCCCATAGCTTTCTGGGGTCCACTTGAGCTCGAAGGGCCTGGAACAACATATTGTCCCACTTGATCTCATTAATCACATTAGTATAGTCTTCCAAGTATGGTTAGTGAGCACCCAGGTCACTTGCTGCAGTCTGCTCCTTTTAACTGTGGTGTAATATTTAGATAAAGTGTGGGCAAAACCCAACACATTTGAATAAATTTTGATTAGTCATGTGTTTTTGTTCTGTAAGCTGCTCCTTATAATTATGAAGAGAAGATCAACAGCTCCCTTAAGTAGACATTTGATTGAGTTTTGATCATAGACATTGTAAGGCAATATATATCATTTCTAAGTCTCATATTTTTCACATATCTTAGAAACTTGCTCAGACTTTTGTAACTTGCATAAGCTCTTCATCTTTCTTTCTCATCTGGAAATATTTAGTCATATTTATCTTCATACTCAAATCCTTCTTTCCTGAAAGATTTTCAATTTTACATTGCCAAATTTTCTTCTACTTACTGTTTATTTTTATTATTAATACCACAAGATATAGTTACATTCACAGACAAAATATCAGTCTGTTGTGAGAATTTTCTCTTGTGGTGGGGAGAGAGAGACAAAGCAGTCTATACACTCTGCCCTTCATGTTCCTAATATATATAAAGGAACAAACATTTTTCTAGCCAGGCATGGAATTTATATGATAATCAAGATCATTTGATATGAGTATCATCATGCAATATGCCAAGATACAGAATAGTCTTCTTACACATACCTAATTCGGAAGAAAGCCACCTGAAAAGTTAGCTGAGTGTGCCTTTTGTATCTGATTTAACTTCAGCAGCAGCACCACAAAGGGAAAGACCCATCTTTGCTGAAATAGGATTTTCTCCAAAATTGATTTTAAGCCAAGGAAACTTGGAGCAGATTTAATTACGCTGCAGTGTTTGTGAGCTGACCACCAGGAGCTCTGCCTTCCACTCATCAATGTCACTCCCTGCTGAATATGAAAGTGGCTTTTCCAGTTTCAGTTTTTGGCTGTACCATCATTTAAAGGAGGGTCAATTTCTATGTCTCCCACCTTTATGCAGCATACTATTTCACAGCAAAAACACATATGCTTTCCATTATAATGTAATTCTCTGCCCTGTATTGATAATAAAATATTGACTCTAGGTTGAATGTATATTTTCAGACCCATCTATCTCTCTCCTACAGACAGAAAGTTTGCCTCACAGTGTGAAGATGTTAATGGTGAGTAGATGACAAATACATGGCGATTTTATAAATTCTGGGAAATGGATGCTTTCATAAAGAATATTTTTAAAATCTGTCTAGCACTGAGCTGTATGTCTTTTTGGGAAATAGGTATCGCTCAGTGTACCTCCATCCAAAGCGCTAGTCTATAACATAGTAAAGAAGGGTAAAGCTGGGGAGCAGGTGGGTGTGTGCCAGGTGGTTAGTGCCCTGTGAAAGGATCATAGGATTGTTCTGTGAAATATTAACCACCTACAACACCATTTAGGCTGATAAAGGCCAAGCCTGTAAATATTTAACTCTCACTATATTTACTTTCCTGATAGTGAATCACTTTCATATATGAAATACAGCCTATTGCTTATTATTAATTAGATTTCAGTTGATCTTTAACATTTAGTTTTTCAACAGTATACATGTAATTTGCATGTAACGCACATTCAAAATGTGATGAACACTCGGATTTAAAGCACAGCCTTGGGAAGACTCTTGTTATGCCATCTAGCTCAACCATTCAACGCTCTGTGGCCGATCCGATTCATGCTGGGGGCTGGTGGGCGTTCAGTGAAATGTATGAGCCCTTTATCCTCTCATGTAGGCAGGCTCCACTTTTGGTGGAAGACAAAATGAGACCAGAAGAGAGGAAGGCAGAGCTGGATGGGGGGCTCTGGGCCTCTCTCAAGTCCATAGCACAGGGAGAGCTGTGCGTCCAGTGACCAAGCCGAGGAAAAACAGGGGGAACGGCTGTGGAAGAAGTGGAGGAGTAGGTGGCGAGGCTCCGTAACCAGGGGACAGCAGGACACCAGACAGCGCCTGCTGGAAGAATGAGAAATCAGTCAGTAGGTCTGTAGGTCAGCCTGCTTCCAGCTGCCTCTGGCCATCCCCGATGGGCACAAGGTTAGAAGTCCTGATTGCCTGTTCAGACCTCCTGATGGCTGAGGCAGGTGGCTATCTCTTGGAGAGATATATAATGTCTTTGAATTAGTGCCTTGTAAAAGACCTGTGTGATAAGAACACAGACTTATCTTCTGTGGCTCTCCTCAAAGCTCCCAGTGTTTTAACCAAACACACTACTCTCTGTTCCTAGTTGCTTGAGTTTATGAGCTAACGTTGAGTACAGGTAGAGAAAGATAAACTAGAAAGGGGATCTGGAGCTAATATATGACATGCGATCTTGATATGCTTAAAGTTAAGACTTTGTTCATGAAAGTGTTAGGAAAACATAGATCGGTTTGGCCTTTGAATCAAGGAAATGACATAACTAGAGCTTCATGATCACAGTACAATAGAGATATGGTGAGATATGCTTTTTAATCACAAAGATTTTGGGGTCAGGCTGTTTTCGATTGGATTCCTTTCTTAACCTTAGCTCTGACCTTCTTAATTTTGAACGTCGGTAGTCTCATCTATACAGTGGGGATAAAAACTACTCCCTAGCTGAGAGCATTACATGAGATGATGCCTGTCACGTGCTTGACCAAGTGCATGACACATAAAGACGCCATTTAATACACATGTACTGTTGTTTTATCATGAGTTAGCCGGGAGCTTGAAGAACAGCGATGGAGGCCAAAAGACGAGAAAGGAGTCTATGTACGCAATATCGTAAGGTGAATATAGTTATGATAAGTAAGGCCTATGGTCAAAAGAATTGTGAAGTGTAAGCAAAAAAGAACTGTAAAGTTTAAACTGGAGGACATAAAAGCAGCAGGATTTGGTCTAAATTTAGAGGGTGAAGATGGAGACATGATTTCTATACAGGTCCACGGGAATTGTTTGCTCTGTTGGCAAGCAGACCATATGGGTTTCTCATTCATAGTCTCTGTGACACCTTACACCTGAACTTCACTTCGTACCTGTGTCCTTCCTTCCATGAGTGTCATGGTGGTAAGTTGTTGGGTAATTAAGCCTTTGGGCCACTTTTCCTTCCTGGTCTCACTATTCCTTATACTTTTTTCTAGACCATCACCTAAAAATGACTGTGTGGAATGTTCATCTTATACCTTGGCCTTGAAAGAAATCTAAGAGTAGAGAAGGAGAAAGGTACAGGAGGAGTCAGAAGGCAATGTGTTTGAGATATTTTAAGGCACTGCTGCCTTTGAAACATTCATGCTCAGATGACCTGGAATGAGCTGGAACAGAAATGAAATGGTATTAAGCAGGAATTTAATAAATAATTGTGCTCTATTAGTGTAGATTGGCCAGTAAATTATACAAATGAGATATCTGAAATCTCAGAAAAAAAGGTTCCCTCAAAGATAGCTCATGATGTAAAATGTTTGGAAACACTAATAAAATGCATTTCAAAAGCACATTTAGAAAACTGTGATCAGGAAAACAGGTGATGTCAGTGGAAGCTGGAAGATAAGATTTTTGTTTTGAAAGAAAGCCTAATTTTTTTTTACTAACATGCAAATCCTTTTGGGAAGAATGAGTTTCATCTTCATAATAGCTAAGGAGTCTCACACATAAGAAAAATATGTTTGGTAATTAATATCACTTCCTACCTTCTGCTGTGAGGATATAGAACCTGATGTTTTGAAATTAAGGGATAAAGACTAACATAGCAATTAATCTACCACAGAAAGTATTTTATGTTCTCTGATTAATTCCATGCCTATGTTTGCTATAAAGCAGATTTATATTGAGAAGATATAAGCCATGCTGTGTCCCTGGTTAATTTGTTTATGTGGCAAAAAAGTGAATAATTTTGACTGAGAAGGAGGGACATAGACAGAAACGCACATACATAGCACCTTTTTGTCCTCTTTCTCTTTCCCTACCTTATCAGTGCCTTGAGTTGAAAAAAGTTGTCACATTGGCCATATCGTCATGAATAATTGCTTTGAGCGTCACTTCAGTTTTCCTTCTTTGAAGTTAGAGACAGCACGGAGAAGCCAAGCTTCTAGTTCATCCACAGGCAGCCAATACTTTATTAACCGTAGGAGAATTTGTTGGCTTTTCCTTTTTTTTTTCAAAAAATAACTAAACTTCTTAGAAAATTTATACTGTTCTTTGGCATTATAATGAGCTGTAACTTGCATGGACAAATATGTTCAGGCTAAGTTTCTGCAGAGAGATAAGCCAAACCCTTGCTTTCAGTGTAGGCTCCTTCCCTGTAATACACTCTATCTAGTCCTGCAAGACAATTCAGTCAAATTTGCTTTACACTCTTCTAGAATTAAGAAAAAGTGGCTTTGTTGTTGGAAATAGGAGAGTTTTATTTCCTTACATCTAATAACATCAGCCCGTTATAAAAAAAGTCAGGAAGATTGTTGTTTTAGATACATTTATTACTTAAAAAACAATTCCCAATCAAGATCATACATTTCCTTCCAGTGTTCAGGAGCCGTTGAATGGTTCTCAATGCCCTGTTGCATCCAGAAGTATCTTACTTTTACATTGTCTACTGTTGTACTAAGTCAATTACTATGTTGTCTTTTCTCATTTATACAAAGCCATTAAACCAGTGTCCTGCCCTGCGCAGAGACAATAAGCAATCTCTGACAGTTTTCTACTTAATTACATGCTTCGTTGGATGCTTCTTGATTGAAAATATTTTCTCATAATCTCTTTTGTTTTATGCTCATGATTTCACCCACATAACACAGGGATGATTAAAAAAAAGATGTGATTGAACATGATGGCTTTAGTGGGGAGTATCTCTACCTGCCATTTCTTTGAAATACAGAGCACACTTGTCCTTTACTGTCAGGCCAGGATGTTAGATCTAGGTTGTCCCCCATAGGTCACTGAATATTTAATGTTCCAGGAGACATAACTGTTGCATGAGGAGGAGCAGGCTGTGTCCTGCTGCCCAGCTCCCGGCCGCTGGCCTGCTTTTGGTCCCAGCTAGCTTATACCCAAAATAATTACACAGAAACTGTATTCATTTAAATACTGCCTGGCCCATTAGTTCTAGCCTCTTCTTGGCCAACTCTTACATCTTGATGCATCCCATTTCTAATAATCTGTATTCACCACGAGGATGTGGCTTACTGGCATGAATCTAACCAGTGTCCATCTTGGGCCGGAGAAGCATGGCATCTGCCACACTTCCCTTCCTTCCAGCATTCCATCCTGTCTACTCCGCCTACCTGATTTCTGCCCTATCAAAAGGCCAAGGCAGTTTTCTCTATTCAACCAATGAAAGCAACACAAATGAAGAAGCATCTCCTATACCACATAGCTTAGTGCTTGGGTTACGGTTTCTCTGGAAGCTGCTCTTTAGAGGCCAAATACCTGTTTTCATTGGCCTTTTCTGATGCTTGGGAAATGCAAAATCACTGTAACACTTTTATTTAGGGTGTTTTTTTTTCTTCAATTTCCTATCCTCTTGGTCTTTGGATCACTATTTAGTGAGTTCTTACAGTATGCTGGCAGACCAGGAAACTATCAAACTACCTCTGCAAAGGAATAACAGAAAAATCTCTGCCTAACCACTAAGTCTGTTTACTGGATCCAGAAAAATATCAAGCTATAGTTGAACAAAGAGTTAAGATGGAAGATGTCTTGAATTTCTATTCTTATATGCCTGAACTCTTGTCTTTTCATTCATTTATTTTTAGCCTGGCAACCACCTTACAACCATGGCGTGATAAATGTGGGTGAGTAGGAGCCTGATACCAGGAGAAGATTCTGTCTGTTGCATTCCATTCACCTTTAGTTCCTTTCTCACTAAATTTTTCCACTAGAAGAACTCCTAAGTCTATTTCAAATCATTATTTTGCTCAACATGTTAAATTTGCTAAAACAAAATCCCTCAAGGAAGCAATAACAACAGAGCACTTATTCATAACCTGATGGGTTATCAGTATACACATATACAGTGCGGCTTTCGCAAAAGCCTCAGGACAGGGAAAAACCCCAGAGAACTATTCATTCAGACATCTCATTTTAGAGATATGAAAAATAACCTACAGAAGTGAAATGGCTTCTTTTCATGGTTCTCCTTGTTAGAAACGGCATTAGAACACAGCCTTCATTCAGAGTTCCTAGTACCCTGCTCATGGGTCCTTTCTGGTAAGTTTTGAAAGAAAGAAAAGGTTGGTCTAAGGGGACAGAGGTCGGAGATAGTACTGAGATTAATACTACAATAAATATTTTGGGAATCGTGTTGGCAGAACAAAGTGTTCTTGATTCCATTTGTTCCTTCTAGGTACCAGATAGTTGTTTCAAGTACTCTGAGTTCAAAATTATGTGGTTGTCTTTTCAATACTGAACTTTTAATTTTTTCACTCACCGGGACATACAAAGTTTACTAAAAGTCCTCATGCAACAACAACAACAAAATAAAAACAGGTGCTTCATTTTTGATCCTGTACAGATAAGGGTCTGTACTATGCTTACCTGAGTTCTGGGCCCCGAGTGGTCTGTGCAATGTGAAGTGATGGGTGAAGTCAGGGGAGGAAGAATTAGGCTTAACAACAATAGATGAAGAAGAAACCTGAGATTATCCTTAAAACCCAACCAGGATTTGAGTTTGCTAATAAGAGCTAGCAGGACAAGAGTACTCATTCATTGAAAGTGAATGTTTGGGAGTGTGTAAAGATTTGGAGGATAGGGGGAGCTAGAATTGTTGAGATGGAGTAGACCTTTCTGGGGGAGATCTGAATGTGTGTCATTGTGAGTAGAACATTGGTGAGTACAGAAATTATTGGGGGGAGATGAAAGGAGAAAATATGGGGAAAGATGACTAGAATTGGGGAGCATTTGGGGCACGTGGAAACCTAGCACAGTGGAAACTCCCTGGAATCTACAGGGGTGATACTAGCTAGGACTCCTGGTTCTGGGGGATATGGAGTCTGAACTGGCCATCTCCTACAGCCAGGTAAGGCTTCCAGTGGAGGGACACCAACCCAGTCACAAAACCTTCAACCTATAATTTATCTTGCCTGCAAGATGTGCTGCAGTAATGGTGGCACAGAACTTGTGGGAGTGGCCAACCAATGACTAGTCTAACTTGAAGTCTGGGCCATGACTGGGAGCCCATGCCCGATACTGCCTAAATTGTCAGAATCAAGAAGCTGGGTGCCTGAGAGAACTAGGGTAGAACCAAACAATACTGACAGAAGAAGAAGAAGAAGAAGAAGAAGAAGAAGAAGAAGAAGAAGAAGAAGAAGAAGAAGAAGAAGAAGAAGAAGAAGAAGAAGAGGAGGAGGAGGAGGAGGAGGAGGAAGTCAATGACATGATCCCTCATTATATTCTACTATACTCATAGTTAGGTACCTAGCCCAATTGTCACCAGAGAGGCTTTATCCAGCAACTGATGGGAACGAATAAAATGACTCACAACCAAATATTAGGCCGGAGATCAGGAAACACCAAGGAATATGGGAAGAAAGGATTTTAGGAGCCAGATGTGTCAAATATACCAGGAAAACATGGCCCATAGAATCAACTAAGCAGGGATTATAGGGGCTCACAAGAGACTGAACCAAAAATTACAGAGCTTTCATGGGTTTGTGCTAGGTCCTCTGCATGTATATTACAGTTGTATACATTGGTATTCTTGTGGGACTCTTAGCAGTGGGAGTGGGGGTGTTTCTGACTCTTTCACCTGCTCTTGGGACCCTTTTCCTCCCAGTGTGTTCTCTCACCCAGCCTTGATATGAAGATTTGTGCATAGGCACCACAACTTGATATTCCATATTTGGTTGATATCCCTGGCAGTCTTGCTTATTTCTGAAGGAGGTAGAGTGGATCTGGGAGAGAAGGAAGGTGTGTTAGGGGTAACTGGGAGGAGTTTAGGGAAGGGAAGCTGAAGTCAGGATGTATTGTATGAAAGAAGAATAAATTTTAAAAAAACGAAAAAGAAATGGCTCTGAGAGTACAAAACTCTAGGAAAATTCATTTTGATGTCTTAGACTGGAACAACTGAAACTATAAGAAGAGGATTCCAAAACACCCAAGATATGAAATAATAACCTGGAATCCCTGTGAAGAGGGAATGAATCTGTGAAAGATAACACAGGGATTATAGTGAGTATGATTTCACGAAGGACGGGGGAAGCGCAGCTTCAGGAACTCAAACTGAGAAGACTAGTGCTGTGTATTTAAAAATGCTCTGGGAGAGCAAAAGACGCCATGAGAGAGAGTACGTGTGGAGCGATTTTTATTAGGGAAAAGGGAATGTAAACAGAGGGAAGCAGAGGGGGAGATCAGCCTCTGGGGACAGGAGCAGCAGAAGAGAAGAGAGAGCCAGAGAAAGTGGGAGGAGACAGAGAGAAGCAGAGAGGAGAGAGGGGGGGGACACAGAGAGAAAGGAACAGAGAGAGAGAGAGAAAGGAAAAGAGAGAGGGAGAGAGAGAGCAAGAGAGAGAGAGAGATGGGAGGTGGGCAGGGACCTTTCAAAAGGGAAAGTAGTCAATGTGCACAGGAGGTGCTCTTGGCGGCTCCAGCTGAGGACATAGCCTGTCAGGACCCCAAAGGCAGGCCAGAACAGACGCCTGAATACTAGCAGCTAACGTTAGTAATGGGATTAAAATACAGCAGCACTTGGTGAAATGTTGACTGTCAAGGATGAAGGCAGAGGAAAGTAATTTGTAGTCGCAGACTTCAGACCACCCTCAGTGTGTGTGTCCTTATTCCTGGCTGAGCTGGGAATGCGTTCGGAGTGATAATGGTTGTACTTTCATTTGTCTGTCCTTAGAATTTATGCAAACACTAGGTGCTCAGTCAGACAAGGCGACGAACATTATCGTGAAAGTGCAAGGAGAGGTTAGCCAGAAGAAAAGTAAGATTTAGGAATTCTGTGTTTAAAGAAAGAGCAGGAATCTCACCTAGAAGTACCTTATTTTTTTTTTTTTTGTTTTGTTTTCTGAGACAGGGTTTCTCTGAGAAGTACCTTAAATTTTAATGGAAAGAGTCGATCTTGAATCATGTTAAGCCCAGTGAGGAACAAATTGCGACAGTGAGAATAGAGACTGGGTGACACCAATGAGAATAGGGAATGAAGGAGGGCCAGGTAGAAGGTTTGACTGAAACTGTCAGTACTCAACAGTATTGTCTAAAATACAAGCAAATGTATGCACGTGCATGGCTCACTATGGAGTTTAGGGACTTACATTAGCCCAGAAACTTCGAGTGATTTCCTAATTTATGTGATGTGTCTTCTTTCTCTTGTCAGAAAACAGCAATAGTATGTCCATGAGGCCAAAAGGGGGAAGTAAACAACAAGATGCAGAAATCCCTTGCTGTCCCGAGTAGGCACATTGGCCTTGAAGCATTGTTCTCAGGGGGAGATTCTGACTAATGAAAGGGGATAAAATGTAAAGCCCAAGAAATTTAGAGAAAGTTACAAAAACAAAAAGACAAAACCTCAAAAAACCCTCTGAGCTGAAGCAATGTGAATTTGAGTAAGAGACAGAATTTCTATTACTGTCCTTTTTCTATTAATAATATATGAGAGCAAGGCCAATAGAGAATATAAGAGAGTAGATTATGAGAAAATGTGATTGGAATGTCTGGGAGATCAAATTATCTTTTCATTACTGCATTTTAAAAAGATGGACATTTCAGAGGCTAAAGTATGTTCTGTTTTTTCTGGGGACTCATATTGTTAAAAGCCCATTATAGCTGCTTCTTTCTTGATATTAATGTACTTGCTAGGACTGGTGAATCATGGCTGAGGACTTTGCAGAACAAATCAGAAAGCATTTAATGAAGATTAGGGCTGAATTGTGCAAGAGCGTAGAAGAGCAATGGCCTTGCGCTGTGACAATGTCTTTCAAAGCCATGAGCACTTGATTGACCTGGAGCCCAGACCCAGGCCCTGTGGCTGCAGGGTAAGTTGGCCATGAGTAAGGGTTCCCAGGATGAGGAGAGATGTGGCTGGAACATGTAGCCCTTGCTTGTAAGTCCTATTTCAGGAGTTTGGACTTTCTTAAGGAAATAATGAGAGCCATTCTCTGTTTATCTGGATGTAGGGTGGTGATTGAATTAGCACAGATGCTGATGGAAAGCAGGAAGGCAATGTAGGGAAGAAAGCCAAGACTTAGGCCATGGAGAGGAAGAAAACTGCAGATTTGAACTTATGTTGAAAATAAGACTCTGTGTGACTTAGGACAGCCAAGAATCCCTCACAGACTGGGACATGGTAGCCTATATTTTTAATTCCAGCACTAGGGAAGTGGAGACAAAAGGACTAGGAATTCAAGGTCAACTTTAGATATATAGGTAGTTCCAGCCAGCTTAAAATCCATGGGTCTATATCTCAAAACCCAAACCAAAAACGCCAGTGGTTTGAACTAGTAGGTGTGTGATGGTGCTACTCTCTGAGGGAGCACAGTGGAGGAAACACCAGATCTGGTGCATGCTTTAAAACTTCAAAAAGTTAAGTTGATGCTAATCAAATAGCATTAAATTTACCATGTTCACCATTCCCATTTATTAGCAGTGTTTAAATCCATTCTTACTGTTGTGCAACTAAGTACCAGGTGCTTTACCTTGCAAATCTGAAACTTGCTCAGCTAATTAAGCAGCGAATCTGCACACTCTCTATCAACGATCCTTCTGCTTTCTGTCTCTCTAAATGTTTTCAGTACTTCTCATAGGAGGAGTCAAACAATTGATTGGTGTCTTTCAATTAACATAGTATCCACAGGACTCATCCAGTAAAACATGTCAGAACCAAGAACGTCCTTTTGTTCAAAGGCTCGACCGTCTGTGCCCAAGACACATTTTTTCGTACATCGATGGACGGTTGGCTTATTTCACCTTTTGGCTATTATGAGTAATAGTGCTATAATCATAGGTCTGCAAATACATCTTTAGCATTTTGCTTTTAATTCTTAGAAGTGGAATTGCTGTATCACATGGCAACTGTGTCTGTTGCTCTCAGAGAAATCGGCATACTATTTTCTATATGGGCCACACCACTTTATCACCTCCAACAGTGAACAATGGTTTTAATTGTTCCCACCTTCATTACTATCACTTGTTATTTTCTGGCTTTCCTTTTCTTTTCCTTTTTTTTTAAACAGTAGCTATGTGAAGTGGATGTGAGATGGTATATTTCATTGTAGTTATGGGATATGTTTTGATGGAGTTTCAGGTATTGAAAATGGTATAAGTAAGAATCGAGGAACTTTTTATTTTTAAATTTTTACTTAGCATACAAAATATTAGGTTTCACTTTGGCACCTTTAAAAATTATGGCCCGGGGAGGATCCATCATTCCTTTTTGAGGGTGTGGCTGCTTGGAGACTTCCCAGGCTCCAGTGGGTGGCCCCGTACTCACACATATATTCGAGGCACTATTGGACTTAATGGATTATTAAAACAAGAAAATGGCACAAAATTGTGAGTGATGTATGATGTAGGATAAGGAAAAAATTGGATGAGGACAGATATAGCTGCATTTCATTGTATATGTGTATTAACTTCTCAAAAGTAATGAGAAAAAAATTAGAAGAATAAATGCAAGTTTCTTTTATTGCATTTATTTATTTAGGAAAAAAGCACCATCACCAAAAAAAAAAAAAACTGAACACCTCTACAAATGAGGGATGAAACACAAAATCCAAATAAAAATGACAAAAAAAAATGAGTAAAGCCATAGAAACCATGCTGCTCAGCAACCTTGCAAGAGAGTGGGTCAGGTGAAGAGACTACACAGAAACCAGCAAGCTCTGGGCAGGGAAGTTCTGGACTTTTCTGAGAATTCTGGAAGTGGATTTTGCAAGTGCCACTGCTCTTCAGGGAGCCCCAGGAAGTCTGGTATTTGGTGGGGAGTAGGAATTAACAGTCCAAAGTGCCATTGGCAGTAAAGACCTTCAGTGTGGACCAATTTCTTGGAGTAAAATATAGAACAAATAGGACAGTAATTCTAGGAGCTAAGGGAAGAGAAAATCTAGCTGAAAAGGGAGAAATGAGGATTCTAGACCCGAGGAATGGGCAGGCTTTAAGTGGTGATGGTGCACGCCTGAGGCAGAGACAGGAGGATTTCCTAAGAGATCGAGGCCAGCCTGGTCTGCAGAGGGAGTTCCAGGACAGCCAGGGCTGTTGCCTAGAGAAACCTTGTCATGATAAAAATCAAACAAAAGAAAGAGAAAAAACAAACAAACAACAATGACAAGAAAAAACGGAAAAGGCATGGAAGCCTCTAGACAGGAGCACAGATGTGATGGTGTTTTGGTTGTAGTTCAAGGAGATTCATGTTTAGACTTCTAGACTACAGGACTCTAGCTTAAATTTATGTTGCTTTAGGGTACTAACCTTGTGGGTTTACCATGGCAACCATAAAAAACAGAGTGTTAATTTAGATATAATTTTATCTTCACAGGATTCACATTGGATATTAATGTTCAAAATCTATTCAAAAACCTTCATTTAGTGAAGTGAATATCAAAATATTGACCCAATATATGTGGTCTACATACTTACTTTGCATAATAAAGGACTTTACCAAATCCTTTACATTTGGTAAATGATTTGGCCCATTACATAAACTGACTTTATAACCCATAAGTAATTTGCTATATGGAATTTGAAAAAAATATTTTAATATGTTTCTTGACTGCCAAATTATAGGACAGTGCTCAGCTTTTCAATTCATATACAGAGTACAGATGTGATTAGATCTGGGCAATCAAATGCCCTTGTATTAAAAATCGTGTATCACAGCCCCAGAGAGGCTAGATAACAAGGAGGGCCTAAAGAGGGATGCTCGGGTTTCCCTGGGAAGGCAAAGTAGAAAAGATCTCCTGGTAAATTGGGGATAGCAGTGGGCTGAGGGCTGAGGAGATGGAGAGATGAGAGTTAGAGGGAGAAGGTTGGAGGCAGAATGGAAAGGGAGAGTAACAAAAGAGATGTCTTGATAGGGGAATATTTTGGGGTTATGTAGAAACCTGGTGCCCAGGAACCCACAAGGATGACCCCAGCTAAAACTCCTAGTGATGGTGGAGAGGATGCCTGAACTGGCCATCTACTGTAAGTACTTTGGTGCCTTCCCTAATTGCTATTAGAGATACTCTATCCAGAAACTGATGGAAGCAGAGGCAGAGATCCACAGACAAGCACTTCGTTGAGCTCTGAGAAGAAAGGGAAGTGGGATTGTACCAGCTAGGGGGAAGACCACAGGATTGTACCATCATGGGGGAACCCACAGAGACAGGTGGCCTGAGTTCTCTGGAGCTTGTGGATGCTGGACCAACAGTCAGGAGCCTGTATGGGACCGACCTAGGCCCTCTGCATGTATGTGACAATCGTATAGCTTGGTCATTTAGTAAGGCTCCTAACAGTGAGAGCGGGAACTCTCCCTGGTTTTTGATAACCTGTCCCCAGTGTTGGATTACCTGGGCCAGCCTCACTATAAGGAGGGAGCTCGGTCCTGCCTCAATCTGATATGCCATGCATTGCTCAAGTCCATGGGAGACCTGTCTCTTTTTGAATAGAGATGAAGGAGTAGTTGGGGAGGAAGGGTAGATGGGAAAGGGAAGGGAAACTGATTGATAAGTAAAATAAATGAAAAACAACTTATCTAAATAAGAATAATGTTTCTGTATTTTTCTATAGTTATTTATGGAAATCAGACCCCATCCCCAGTGGGATCCTTCTATCTAATTGTTAATTTTATAGCAATTAAGAGGCAGGGTTTAGAACATATCTAAGACCGAGTTCTTGAAGACAGATATGAGAAACATCATTATTACCCCGCTTCTTTATGAAGCAGGTAACCAGGCAGAGAAGCTCGGAAGAGGCTCTATTCCAGTCACTTCTCAAAACCCAATATACATTCAGCTTGTCTGGAGCAACCTGGGTCTGCTTTTCATCTCTACTTTCTTCTGAAAGTAGTGTCTATCTTCTGCAAATCAACCCTAGATCAACAGTACTATAATCCTGTAAAACCAACCAAAGGAAGCCAAGGGAGGAAGTGGAAGCATGTGAGGCTTGCATCATAAGCTCTTAGGGCACAGAAGGAAAAGAAAATGCCTCCTTTCATTTTGCACCAGAAGCAGTGAACTTGAGACAGGTGTTCTGTCTGCAGCATCTTAGGTCACTTGTATCGTGTAGTCAGAGGCTGCTCTTTTGTTCCTGGCTGCCCAGACTCCAAAGAATCACTCAGAAACTATATTAATTACAACACTGCTTGGCCTATTAGCTTATGTGTATTTCTAGATAACTCTTACATCTTAAATTAATCCATTTCTATTAATCTGTGTATTGCCACGTGGCCGTGGCTTACCAGACAAAGTTCCAGCATCTGTCTTCTCTGGTGACTACATGGCTTCTCTCTGACTCCCCCTACTCTTTTCTCCTCTATCTGCTTGGAATTCCTGCCTTGCCCTATTCTCTGCTGCAATAGGCCCAAAGCAGCTTCTTTATTAACCAATGGTTTACAGCATACAGAGGGGAATCCCATCTCACCTCCCCTTTTCTTTATAAATAAAAAGGGAGGTTTTGACTTTAACATAGCAAGATTACATACAATAAAAGAGGTATCAAGCAAGAATTATAGTTACAATATTTGTATCTACTTTATTGTTTATTATAACTAAGGAAAACTATAATTATAACTATCTATTCTTCAAGTCCTAGAAGGATATAATATTACCTAAGTAAACAGGAAGTGCATTGTAAGGAAGTTCCAAAACTCTAAAATTGACAGAGATATCTTGCTGCCTAAACAGTCACCCAAAGTTCTTCTATAACATTGGGGCATCTATCTGCAGTGTACAGACCCATAGTATCCAGCATACTT
The DNA here is from genome assembly GCA_004026605.1 of Ondatra zibethicus. Taxonomy (NCBI): domain Eukaryota; kingdom Metazoa; phylum Chordata; class Mammalia; order Rodentia; family Cricetidae; genus Ondatra; species Ondatra zibethicus. The sequence continues at coordinate 66,251 of PVIU01000349.1, read as the reverse complement.
TTCCGTAAAGCAGGAGATTTCAAAGACAGTTCCACCTATATTGGAAGTTTGTCAGTCACTTTCTTCTGGGACTTGGAGAATGTCTGGCAGACTCTTATGAAGCAGGAGCCCCAAAGGACTGTTTCACCTTTAGGCAGGTTCAGCAGTCATTTTTCTGTGGGTTCTGTATGTCCAGTTCATATAGCATAACATCAAGCAATCCAGGCAAGAGCAGTTTCTTGTCCAAATGGCTTGCAAACTGCATAAGGAGCCTCTTTGATGTCCATCATCCTCTTGAAGTAGACTGGTGCTGCCAGGAGCAGATGTATCTCATTGTCATGAAAAGTCCTAAGTTATTAAAACATTTAAATGCCATATTCTGTTAGTCTTTGAAAGATTTGAAGAATACCTATCTATCTGAAATATATCTCTGTACATCTAGAAAACATAACTAACATGACTACAAATTTGACTATTATAGATGACTATCTATTAACCTGTGTTTTAAAATTATACATTACATTTTTAAATGACCTGCACAAACACAATACTTTAATCAAGAGCAGAAATATATATATAATAAAATTGACCATAAATTTGTGTCAATAAACCAAGACCGATACCAATACTATATTCTATCCTCCTTATAAAAAAAAATGAACAATATTAGGGATTTTGGGTGTAGTTCTCTCCAAACTGCTTCCTGCTGTTTTTTGGGCAAAGTAGTTTTGGAGTTTTATGGGTAACTTTCAGAGGACCTTGGTCCATCAAACCACATTAGTCTGTAAGGAATCCACAGGTTCTCATCTTCTGTGGAAATAAAAGCAGAACCTCTTTTCCAAAGCAACACATCCTTAAACCCAAATTTTGAAGTAAACACACCTTTAAAATATACATGTTGGTTTAGCTTAGTAGCTTGTACAATGAAATGTCTCTCTGTACTTAGCTCATTCACAGTCAAAAATTTAAAGAAAACACAATAATATACATAATACAGACTCTGTCTATTTTCCATCTTTATTTTTCTTTACTCCTTTAATCTATGACTATCTGTACTCTTGTCTCTTTAAAGACTTTTTTTAAAAAAAGGTTTACTTCTTTTTATAACTTTCTATATTCTTTTTCCTCTCTCTTAAGCCTATGTACATTTATCCAACACTGTGACCCATTCAGAGATTTTTTTCCATCTGAATTTGTCTTTACTGCATGTGTATCTGTAATTATTTTCTGACCAGGAACACTTTTTTATCGAATGCTAAGTGGGCATGGGTAGGACCAACTTCACGGCATTGCCTGCTTGCTCTGCCCAGCTCAACATGGTAGAGGCAATGCTCACCACCAGCTCTTGGACCGCCAGGAGGGAGCTGCGCTTATTACCTCAACTCTGGGAAGGAGTTGGCCCACGCTGCCACCAAGTAACTTGCAGCATGCTGCTTACAAACCCCATTCAAGTACTTGGTCTCCTGAAAGAGCCAGAGTTCGTGCTGGCAGCACAAACCAGGAAGCCACCACCATACGACTTTTTCTAATGCTGAATCATGAAGGAATCTCTTACAGGAGCTGTGCCCAGTAAACAGAGCCCATCTGAAAAAAAATGCCAGCTACCAAGAAGCTGTGTTTAACTGTTCTTTTGTGTCTAGAATTCCTTTCTAAGCTTTCTCAGATTTTACATGGATGTAGTTGGTCACATTGGTGCATTATAACTATAGTTTTCCTTAGTTATGATAAAAGATAGATATAAAATTTTAGACTCACAAAGGTAGGAGTTTGTCAAATTTAAATAGACTAAATATTGTAACTTTAATTCGTGCTTGATAAATGTTTCGTCATATGTAATGTTACTATGTTAAAGTTAAAACCTTTCTTTTTATTTAGACAGAAAAGGGGAGGTGATGTGGGAGTCCTCTGTATGCTGTGAATATCACTGGTTAATAAAGAAGCTGCTTTAGGCCTATTGTAGTACAGGATAGGGCAAGGCAGGAATTCTAAGCAGACAGAGGAGGAGAAAGTAGGCAGAGTCAAAGGAAAGCCATGTACCCCCCCCACTCCTGCAGTAGACAAATGGGCTGGAACCTTGCCAGTAAACCACAAACCTCATGGTAAAATATAAAATAATAGAAATGGGTTAATAAGAAGCATGAGCTAATAGGCCAAGCCGTTTTGTAATAATACAGTTTCTGTGAGATTATTTCAGGTCTGGGCGACTGGGAAACAAGCAGCCTCTGTCAACACATTTGCTGTCATCCAATTTGATCATCTCCATGTTGACTATATGTTGACTGAATAACTATCTTCGATCGTGAAGAAAATTCAGAGCATTTTTCTGTTACTTATGCAGTATTTTCCCCTTTTTCTTTTACCAGAGGGCAGAGGGAAAAATAAGGGAGAAATGGTGCCTATGAGTTCAGTCTTTTTACAGCAGGTTGGATTCAATTCACAGCGACTACTTCAGGAATCAGGCAGTGGAGTGATAAAATGGGGATCTTCTTTGCAGCTTTAATCTCCTTTTTAGCTATAAATGATCTCTAATAATTTCAAAGCTGACTGCTTCAAGTGTTTGTTTGTGCTATGAACCTTCTATACAGATTTGCTGGGTGTAGTTGTATTTATCCTTTACACTCTTTGAAATCTTACCCAAGTGGGGAAAATTTTACCAATTGTTGAATTAGCCTTGGTGGCCTCACATTAATTCCTTTTACTTGATAACTTCAAAGAATATTTGAAGAAATATTATGTTAACAGTGTCTAGCATTCAGTAAATTAAATAAAAATAATTGCTACTATACTGACAGAAGTAGCAGAAATTTTCCCGTCTCCCTTTATATCCAATAGTCTAATGGTAAAAGAGATGGGAACACCTACAATCCCAGAAAAATCCTCAAATCTATTTTTTGCTTTTAAAAGAAATGCCAAGAAAACAGCAAGATTCAGCTGTTAACTGCTAATCTCTCAAGAAGTTAAAATAAGAGAATCTGAGGAGCCTTAGGGTTTAGCCTGAGGCCACAGACTCCAGCCAACTGCTTTGGCTAATCCATTTATTTTCCTTCAGGCCAAATCATCAGCCTTGAGGCTACTAGAAAACCATAGCAACTGAAATGGAGAAACCAATATTTAAGAGTTCCTCTATAGTAGAATACTACATAGTAAATTCTGACAAGTAATTTCCTGACATTCCCTGACAACATCTGAGTGAAATGACTTCTACTAACCTTTTCCACCTCACTCAGAAGAGTTATTACAGAATAACAGAAGTCAATCTTTATCTTGTGTTGGAGACTATGCTGAGTGCCTTAAATATGGTGTATTGTGAAAATTGTACAACTACCTTATGAGATAGGTATAGTCTTTATAGTTGGTGAAACTCAATACCGAGAGATCAAGCAACTGACTAGAAGTCTCACATATGGAGACTGGATTTGAATTGAGGCTACCTGTTTCCAGAGCCCCTAGTAATTTCAGTATGTCCTGGTTATGTCTGTGCTGCCCAACACACATAAATCATGTGACCTTCCACTTTGACATCTTGGCTGACTAAATGATCCAAGAATAGATAATGTGTAAAAATTACTTATTGGGTCAGGTGGTGGTGGCACACACCCAATCCCAGCACTTGGAAAGCAGAAGCAGATGGATCTCTGTGAATTCCAGGCCATTCTGGTCTGCAAAGCAAGTTTCAGAACAGCCTGAGTTCTTACACAGAGAAACTTGGTCTTGAAAAACCCAACCAAACCAAAACAGCCTCCCCCAAAACATTACTTACTGTAGTTGTAGTTGGTAGAGGTAGACTAAAACAAGAAGTCCATGTGCATAGATGAGTCGTGAAAAATGGTAAACACATTTAGATTCTTCTGGTGTCCTTGTTGGTTATCATGTTTTAAGATTAATCTTTGATATAATAAAATAATAGGTAATATAACTTTTCCTAATATTTTAGTAGAATATAAAAGTGATAGAATAATAATAATTATTTGGAAAGGAGGTTTTACAACTCACATATTAAAATTATCCTAAGGACAACTTTTAAGGTGGATAATAAAATCAGATCCATTTAGGCTCCATAGTGAGACTGAGTTCTCTCCTTTCTCCAAAAAAGTCTATGGCTATATCAATACTGAGGAAACAAAAGTATACAGATTTGACAAGAGTAAGTACATGAGGCTTTGTTTTAAGATGTTGAAGAATTGTTAAGATATAAGCTTGTATGTACAAAAGTCTAACAAGAGTTAATAAGCAAGTTTAGAAGGTTGCAGGATAAAATATCAACACACAACATCCGTTTTAGATAAATAAATCTGAAAATATCAGAAAAACAGTTTCATTCAAAAAAGGCACACATGAAGGGTGCGAGGCACAAATGTCATACCCCGGAAAGCATAAATCTTTGCTGAAAAAAGCTAGATTTAATTGGGAATATTCACTCTTCCTGTGTTAGGAGTCAGAGTTGTTATGATTTAAATACTTCCCAAATTGATCTATGTATTCAATATGGTCCTTACTAACCTACCAAAAGTCTTTTTGAAAAACAATAAACTTTTTTTTTAATATTCTGAAATGCAGAGGACTTAGAATAACTGGAGCACCTCCATAAAAGAAGAACCAAGTTGGAGGACTTACCTAATACAATATGGAACCTACACCTGTCAGGACCATTTTACATTGTTATAAATAAAGGGATATAGATCAATGAAACAAAATTGAAAGTCTGGAAATAAACATTAATAGTTCATTGATTTTTTCAATAATGAAGAAAGAATAATCATGCAACAGTTGGTCCTGGATCAAATATACATGAAGTGTAGAAATCCAGAACTCAGTTAGAATCCCATCCTTGTGGCAGACAGCAGTCAAGAAAGAGACTCCCAGCATACATGGTAGCACACAACTTGGAGATAGAACCATGTGAGCCATACAGTGTCAACCCAATGAAAATGGTTCTTCTGGGATTCCTAATTATAATCATGGATGAGATGTACTTTTTATACTCTGGCCAAATCTGTGTCCAGTTTCCCTCTGAAAATTAAGATAAGTAATATCTGACATTTATTAATGTGCTGCCTTCCTCATTAGAATATCCTGTACACAAGGACAAGAAGTTCGGGCCTTCTCTTTTTCCACAGTATGGAAGAGAGGCATGTGTGTTGTTGATGTAATAATGAATCATTATACTTCTGTATTTTCATCTTTACTAGTTACTTAAGGTAAAAAAAAATACCACAAGCAGTATGACTTATACGACAGGAATTTATTGCCTTGCTGTTCTTGAGGCTACACCAATATAATGTTATCTTAGCTAATTAGAAGTCTGTAATGGCCTTCTTTTAAAGCCACATCACATTCTGATGTATTGGGGGTGAGCATTCCAATACATTATTTTTTGAGGATACTATTCAGTCCCTAACATTGCACAATTATAGAAAATATAGACGTTACCATTGAGGGGATCACTAAGTTCTAAAACATGATCCCTAAAGTAGTTTGTAAATTTTATGTGACATAGATTTTGTGCAATTAAAAAAAATTAATTTTAATTTGCATTTATCATTTAAACAGAATTTCCATTTTTTGAGATTATAATTTAATAAATTTCTTATTTTCTTCCTTCCCTGCACACTCTTCCATTTATCGCCACCTTTCTATCTTTCAAGTTCATGGCTTTTTTTTCCTTTAATTGCTGTTAAGGGAAAGCTCAGAGATGACAACCCTAGACAAAGAGCTACTGGCAACCAAGGAATGCTGGCAGCTGGAGGAGTGGAAGAACACGCCAATTCATTATCCAGTACTGGATGATCAGCCCTGAAAACACAGACAAGTAACTTACAGACTGGGCAGGTTTTATTTAGGAATATATATGCAAATGCAATTCATATATGCATGTAATAACAATTAAAGAAGAACAAAAGAATAAAAGAAGGCCATGGATTTGAAAGAGAGCAAGGTATATGGGAGAATTTGGAGGGAGGCAGGAAAAGGGAGAAATGATGTAATCATATTAAAATCTCAAGTATAGAATAATTTTTTTGAATGAGTAGTTTTAGACTCACAGTAACCCTGAGAGGGAAAGATCTCTTTGCTCAGTGTTCCCCGCAAACAATAGACGTTCCCATTATCTATGTCCCCCATTAGCTTAGTGCATTTGCCACCAAGAGGAGCTGGCAAAGGCACAAGGCACTCAGAGAACATTGTCTAGGCTTTACTGTTGGTGTTTTGTATTTCATGGGGTTAGGCAACTTCATGAGGACATGTAACCAACATTATAGACCATAGAGTGCCTTAATTGTCCCCAATTTCAACTGCTCTGCATTTGTCCTCTCTTCTTCTCTAACTCTCTGCTCTTTTGATTATCTTCTGTGTCCTAAGTTTTCCAGAATACCCAATAATTAGAGATTACCTATGCAGTCTTTGCAGGTCAGCTTCTTTCACTTAGAAGTGTGCATTTCTATCTTTCTTCATGGTTTTCATCATTTGATAGTTCATTTCTTTTTAATACTGACTAATATTCCACTGTCAGGATATATCACAGTTTAATTATTCACGTACTTATTAAAGGATGTTTAAGTGTTTCCAAGACTTGGAAATTTTGAATAAAGGTGCGATAAACATCCATGTGCAGGTTTTGGGTCGATACAGCTTTAAGCTTCTTTGGGTACATATCAAGAAACTGGATTGCTGGTGTTAAGATTTTTTTGCTTGCCTACCCTGTCACCTGGGAACCCTGTCCCTTTAAGAGACAAGTTCCACTCACTCCCAGTCCTCTCTCTGCTGTAGTCCTTCTGAAGAGAAAACTCTGTCTCCCCTTTCCTTCTTCTCTCTCCTCTTCCCTCTCTCTTTGTCCCTCTATTTTTCTCTCTCTCCTCCCCGCAAACCTCCTACCCTCCTAATAACCACTAAATAAACTCTCCATACCCAAACTCTCTCTGCATGACATATCTTTCCCGCTGGGGTCTCTTACCCACAGTAGAACCTGCCAGAGTCACTCCCGCTGTAAATCGTAACAGCTGGGTTGCATGGCAGCTACAGGTTTATCTTTCTTCCAAAGTATGTCCTTCATTTTGCTTTCCTACCAGGGATGAAGGAAAGTTACTGTTACTCCTATCTTTGCCAGAGTGTGGTGTTAACCTTTGTTCTGAAGTTTGGCTGTTCTAATACATATGCAGTGGTATTTTTATTGCCTTTTTCACTTATGTGATGATATATGGCTTACCACACCCTTTCTTGTACTTAGCTACTATCCACCTGTGCTTTTTGGTGAGGTGTCTCTTAAGGATCCTGACCCATTTTAAAATCAGGTTTCTTTTTGTATTGTCAAACTTCCAGAGTTCTTTGTGTAGTTTTCAGAAAAGTGTTCTTAAAAGATGAATACTTTGAAAATATTTTTTCTGAATCTGTAGCTTTCCTTTGAGTTACGTAATTTTTAACAAGAATTTTCTTTGCTTTAGAAAACTGTTGATGCCTTAAAATGTGAACCTATATTGTATAGCACCTGTCTTTGTCTATCTAAAATATTACAACAAAAAAACCATATGTAGAATAACTTATGAACAACAGACATTTATTACTCATGGTTTTGGAGATGTAAAGTCCAAATTCAAGACAACAAAGGGCTGTTCTCTACTTCCAGGATGGACACTTCTTCCTCTGTAATCAAATGGCAGAAAACTCAACGCAGCTCCCTAGACCTCTTTCAGGATATCATGAGTCCCATTTATGATAATGGAAACTTGAGACTTCATAACTTAATTACTACCCAAAAAGACTAATGTAAACACTACTGACAACATCTATGAATCTTGATCAGGTTTGTTTTCTCTGCCAGTTAAAGAATTAAAAGGCAGGAAAAATGTCAACTTGACAGGTAGCAATGGAGAAACTGGAACACAGTGGACTGAAGCAGAGTCAGCAGCTGAAGAAAGACTTTTATTGGGAGTGAGAAAACACACACAGGCAACAGTGATAGAGAGCAAGACCCTTCACAAAGCAGAGCAGGGGACTTGGAAAGACAAAATCCAGTCTCTTCTCTGGGGCTAGGGTTTTCTAAGTCTCTGATGGCTCTTCCTCCCTAATTTGGTGTTGGTCAGTTTGAAAAAAGACAGGATGGCTGTGCAAATACATCCTAATTTGGCCTTGAATTTGTGAGCCATCTAACTGCAGTAGGCCCTAGTGGCAGGAGAAAAAGCCATCAAGGTCTTTGTTTTTAGATGCCAGGTGTTTGTTTCAGGTCAGGAGGGTGAGGAAGAAGCTAGCCATCTTGGAAGGTCACCATCTTTATTACCTAGTCATGGCCTCTCTCCTTAACTGTCATGTCAGAGTCTGTGTAACTCCTGGTCCCTCATGATCACATTGAGTAGCTGGTTCCAACATACTGATTTCTAAAGGACACTATCATTAAGACCAAAGCAACAGTTTTCAGATCACATGTTTGTTTTCTATAGAATCCACTTGGGAAATGCTGACACACTAAAACGTGCTGACAGAGAACTAGAAAGCTCATTTTAGAGGAATATTTGACATCAGCTCTTCATTTTCTCTATTTGTAGTATACACAAGCAGCCCACATAAATGTCTCTTGACTGCTATTACGAAGACTAAACAAACAATATCAAACTTGTTAAAGTGTTAAAAATGGTAAAAGATTCTAACTGTTGCATTTAAACCAATAAGCAATGTACCACTTCAATCAGGTAGCTAAAGTTAGCACCATAAGTATAGGTTTAGTATAAGCCAATACTTGAGGTATAAATGGCCATTTCCAGTTCCTCAAGGTGGGAGAGTGGCCTGGTTCAGCCCTACAGAGAAAAAAAAAAGAAAGGTTCAAGATGAGGCCACATAAATACCCCAATCCTAGGCCATCTGGAAAGCTCTACACCCAAGAAACCTATATAAAGCCTGCCTCCTGCTCAGTGCTTCGCTGCTTCTTGGCCAAGCAGTCAATCACTCTCATGTTTCTCCCAATAAATCTCTCGTGTGAGGTTTGTTGTGTGGTATGACTTTGTGATGTTCCTTGGCTCCCAACTGCCAGGATCCCTTTCCCCCTCAGAGCTGGAACACTTATATTTATAAATTGGCTTATCAAGTAATTTTTTTCAGAAGGCCTTTACTAGCTAAATTGGAGCAAAAATACAATTCTTAAGCTCTTTATGTATCTATTGTTGTGTGGCAAATTTTTTCCTGGGGAGACTCAACACACATAGTCTACTCATTCAAAATAGGGTGCTCATGACTGTCCAAAGTACAAATACCATCAAAGTCCAATTATTGAGGTTACTTATAGTAATATGGGTGAGAGGTTACTCATAGAGGCAGAAAATACTCAAAGACAGCCTTATCATCAAAGCTCACCCTAGCATGGGCGCAACTCACAAAAGCTGGTGTTAGGGTACGAGAGTAACCCTCAAGAAAAAACCAATAGTCATGTATGCAATAAACCAGAGTGCTTTATTAAGTCCAACATATTGTGGTGGCACATGGCAACCCTAAGAGAAGCCCACAGGCTCTTTTTAAACCATATTAGGGAAATTTCAGGGAGGAAAGATTAGTCTGGGGACTGATTAGTGGCTTTAAACAAACAGTTTACGGGTTGCTATAGAATTGGTTGGCAGCTAAGTGGTTATGGGCTTTTCAGCTGCAGGGCAGGAGAAGCTATATTTAGTTCTCTTAAGCTTGTCCAAGGTTGTAAGGAGCCCGCTGATAAGTTCCTCCTGGGTTGCGGCTTTCCCAAGAACTGCTTGCTCAGCTCCAGCTAGTTCAAGCAAACTGAAACTAAGGCCTGTTCCGTGGCAGGGGCCTTCATAGACTTGTCGTGGTTCTGGTGTGTTTCCCTGGCCCTCTCAGCTAGGAATCTAGATCACATTATACAACCTACAGACAGCTCAACAGGTTGGAAAATGTCCCTTCCAAGTGACTGTTCGTCTAACCCTCTTCTAGGCAACTCAGCTAGTTTTTTTCTGAAAACCTTGTCTGATCTCAGTGCCTTTTTGGCATCTTGTCTTGTTGGAGAGTCTTCTTTACTCCTCAACTCCCCTCATCTGAGAGAGACTTTCAGTTTTTATTGCGTACTCTGGCAGGGAGGGACCTACTGAATCTTGTCAGTTTCAGGAACTTCCTGAAGTTATTCTGAGTTGTGTACCTCTGGTAAAGAGCTTGTCTTTAGGATGAAATGTTTCAGTCTCATTGGGAACTGTTACCCAGTAGCTATCCTTTGCTTGCTCATGCTATTGCAGCACATACTGATGTTTTTATTGGTTTTACAACTGTGTAGTAGCCCTGAAGCTATTGTAGCCTTCAGGCTGTAAGGCTCCTGGCTTTAGCACTGAGGGTGACAAAAAGGTAAAAAAAAAAAAAAAAGATTAGCTGTCTTCATTTGGGGTGGAAATCTATCTAACTCAACAAAGAATTCTAATCTGCCACCATTCCTGCTTATTTCACTGGAAACAGTAGTGCACTGCTGAAGGTTCCCCAGATGCTTAGACACTAGGAGAAAGCTGTACCAAGCTTTTTTGACCATATATGTGCAACCAAGTTGTTCATTCCTTCTCAGTAGAAAAGATAAGTTTGTTTTGGCTTAAAGGGAGACATGCAAGTGGAGGGCTGCCAGATGAAAAGTATATACAAGCTATTTGGGAACAGGCTTTATCAGGTTAAAAATGAAATGTGCACATGGAATGAATGCTTTTCCATCCCCTTTCTTTAACAAAGGAGAAATGGCAGCTAATCTGAGTTGATGTAATTTTAGAAATAACCCTGGTTACTAAAATGGATGTACTTTGTGTTCATCAAGAGAGAGCTTAATGACAACACTTGCTCTTTTCTCAATAGTTGACCTTTTGTGGCCACTTAAAAGGGGGAAGAGTCAGACTGTGTTTGTAAGCAAGGGATTTCAGCCTGGGACTATGTGTTTTAGGGATGCTCCATGAGGACACCGAGGTCGGGTAAATGTGCAAATGTGCACTTTGATGAGAAGGCACGAGGAATGCCTGGGTCAAATGGTCTAGAGAAGGGAACAGATTTCCTGTCAGTCCATATTCTTAAGCTATAGATTGCATCTAAATAATAAAGCATAAACACAAATTCCAGTTGACAAGACAGCAAGAAATCCAAGATTTTGTTCACTAAGGCTCGGTCTATAATTACCATGCTTTAACTTTGGGAATATTCACAATACATAAATATATTTGATGAGAGAGGAGTGATATTTAGACTCATCACACATTTGGGCAATGTAGAAGACAGAGCATATTACTGCTCTGCCTTGAGAAGAAGAGGAAGCATTTTCTTCTAAATATCCATCATAACATAAACTACTTGGGTTTGAGAACTCCAAGTGACATGTCTAGAAATAGAACTCCTAGGTTTTAGGTGTTCGTCAGATGGGGAACATATCTTATTCAAAAATCCATAAAATACATGCTTATTTTCCAATAGACATAGCAGTTTGCTTACAGAAACAGAATAGTAAGAAATAATGAATAATATTAATTGTAGCTAAAATGCAAGCGATTTATGTATGGGCCATAATTCTCTTCAGTGAGATGAAAATACAAAATACTGCTTATTTTTGTTTTGATCAATATCTTTTAAGCAGTATTTATTGATTGCTCTTATTGACCTGGCACTTTGGGAGTCATTTACTTACTTTATTTTAGGATGCTCACCCAACAAGTGCTAAGCAATCACAATGCACATATCAAAGATTAAGTATATTTTGTTACTTTGTACTATTGAAGATAAACTTATATAAGTCTTGACATGTAAATTACCTACACAGCTAAAGCCATGGCATTGTTGGCCATAGTCTTAGTCTATATCACTACTCAAAACTATTTTTTTATGATTATACAGGATATGGCTGTGTTAGTACAAGAGAATGTGAGAGAGAACCTCTGCGGACTGTTACAGTAGCCACATGTGTATCCTCTTGGTCTGTCTGCTTCATGTATCTCCTTATCTCCTTGGATCCAAAGCTTTCCTAAGGCTTGTTCTTATGCTGTTAGAGACACAAAAGGGCCTAGGGCTGGAGCTGACAGTGTTTCCCCTGATACTCTTTTCCATTGGAAGAAACAATCAGAGGCAGACACAAAGTGGAGATAAAGGATTGGGGCCCAAGATACTATCTACACAATGTATTTATACTTTTTAAAAGTTTGGTTTGTATGTCACTGTGGGCTTCAGGGAAAGCACATTCTTATGAGCAAAAGAAATCACTGTGTTGCCCATTACCACAGTAATAAATGCACACCACTCCTTTTATATTCCTCACACACTTCTGCAAGGTTTGTGTTTGACTTTTGCAGTCATCCTAGGAGCAATGACATGCATTTACTGCCAAAGAAACAGAAGCACACAGATATTGGTAGAAATGCTAAGTGTCTTCCAGGAACTCAAGACTCTGGATGAGTGTCAAGCTGAACATTGTAGCCAAGCTTCATGTGTTGGGGCATGTGGCCACATCAGGCTTCCTGGCTATGTACTGGAGTACCTCTTAAGGCAGAAAAGAGAGACCTGTAAGTGTATGGCTACAATAGGAGGCTCTGCTAGGTACTCCTCAACTCAGTGGCTTGATCTGTCAAGCATTGTTCCTCATTGTGTATCTTCCTCAAATTGGAATGAGAATTGTCATTCTCTCTTTTCTCTTTCCCTTCATGTGCTTAGAGTATTTATCTGGCATACTTTTTCTTTTAGCACACTGGTAGAATTTGACATAAGCATCTTGGCAAAAGAATGTATGTGTTCTTTACATCTGTTAAGTCAATAAGTTGACTTATCTTAACTATAGCACTCTACAGTTTGATTTCTGGAACATACTGAATTTCCATTATTGGTAAAAGGGTGACTTGGCCCGAAAGAGCAGGAACTTGATCCAGGAAAGAAAAAAAAATGAAAGTAAATTCCTGACCCATTTGTTTTTACTTAGAAGCTGAGAAAGAAAACAAAAGCGGATCTTGTCCAATGTGGGAAATTATTCTGTTTATTAAGTAAAAATGCAAGGCTTCAAAGGAATATGTTATAGCACATTCATTTGCATAGTTTTGATGACACCGCAGTTTCAATGCTTCCAGGAGCCAAACAAGTTCTTAATTTTAAGTTTTAGAGATGCTACCTCAACTATTTTACTAAATTACTTTCCTGCTACTATTCCCATAAAAGCATCTTTGCATATTTTAAATGCAGCGTTCTACCATATTATTTTTATTTTTAGGCATTTAAGGATTAGTTATATGTTCAGGAGTTAGAAAAACACGCTCTAATTTGTTCATTAGTAGGCAAGCTGCCCAGCATGCCCAGCTCTTGCCAGGTGCTGAGCTGACTGCTGGAACTACCAAGTAAACAATGCTCAGAGATCTTTGTTTCCTGACAGTGCTTTTTGGCTTCCGTTGGAAAACTGACCTTGACATTCCAGAGTGTAGGACACAGGTTGTGCCAAAAAAAATAAATGCTATGAGGTTGAAGACCAAGGTCCAAGATCTGTTCTTTCCATGCTTTCTCCAAACAATGCAGCTATGCTGTTCACAAGAATATTTAGGAAATTCACATCCTTGTGTTATCCTTTGAGGGAATACTTCCTGCCTGATATTGTTCCTATCTCGGCTTTAAATGCAATCACATTAATTGAATTACATTCTAGTGTTTTGCTAGAGAGTGGAGACAGTGTCCACTCATTTGTCAGTGACCTCCAGCCTAAGCCGAGTGTGTGGAACGTAAAAGGAGCAAGGCAGAAGTTGAAAGGCTAGGTACAGCCTTGCTTTCCCCTTCCCTTCTGATTTGCTTTGGAAGAACATTCATTAATTTTAATTAAAACTATCTATTGACCTGCTGCTGTAAGCTGTGTACCGTGCTGGGCATTTGAGTTAAAATGGAACAAATTTCGATTTCTGACTGCCTGGTGCTTTTGCAGGCGAGTCAGGAGGAAGTGGGAGATAGTTCACCACGAACAAACGGACAAGCAAATAAAATGACTTCAAACTGTGCTCTGGGTTAAAGAGAAAGTGGGGAGCAGAAACAGCCACCAACAAGAGAGAATTAGGGGGCATTTCTGCTCCCAGTGTTTCCTTGTCAGGATGAGATCACCTCCTCATGCTTAGGGAGCAACCGAAAAGGGTTGCTTTAAAAACTGGTGGATGAAGCTATGGTGCACCCCTGGGACCTCAACGTTCTGCTCTCTAGCTCTCAGACAGAACCTTGGCTTTCCTGCAAGGGTGTAATGCATTCTGAGTCACTGTGGAGCTGACAAAAAGCTTTTCTTTAATTTCAATGACTTATGGTGCAGAGACAATGCCTGCTGTGGAAATTTTCCTGAAGGTTCAATTATTGAATGAAAAATTACTCTCAGGGCATGTTCTGATTGTAGTTTTGAATACTGTTGCACGTGTTCCATCATGGATGAGCATTGCAGATACTCCTGTACTGATCACATCATGACAGGATTAACAAGGCTAATTGATTTTCTCTCTACGATTTTTAGTACGTCAGGTTTAGGTTAATTAGCATGGTGCTGGGCACAGAGAAATATCTATATTTGAATGTCCTATGACATCTGAAGACCTTGAAGAATGACACCACTGGGCTGTTCTAAGTCATGATGCTGCATTTCAAAAAAATAGTAATTTTTTCTCTCCTCCTTCATTCTCTTCCTTCTTGAGATAGGATCTTATGAGATAGCCTTAGCAGGCTTGTAACTAGCTCTGTAGTCCTGGCTGGCCTAGAAGTCAAGGAGACCCTTCTGATTCTGCCTTCTGAATGCTTGAGATTAAAGGTGTGAGCCACTATGCCCAGTCAAGTAAATTACTTAAGAGAGTCCTTCAAACAAGCAGTGTGTGTGGGCGTGTGTGCTTGTGTGTGCTTGTGTGTGTTACATATGTACTATTTTCAGAAATATATTACTTAGTGAAGAGAAAATTTAGAGCCAAATTTAAGTCTTTTTGAGGAAATAGATATACTAATTTTGTAAACTTATTTCTTCCAGGTTTTCATTGCCTGGGGGACCAGCCTCCAGTAGGGCTCAAAGGGAAATTCTCTGATCAGTGTGCTGTGACTGTTTTTCTGAGGGAATGAGAAGAAAGGCACTCACACAGTATCTTGATGGTTTCCTTCAGACCATTTCTTTATTCTTCTTTCATATTTTCTCTACTCTATTTTCCTAGTGATTTCCTTTTCTCTTTCTTGATGTTTTTTCTAACTCCTTTTAACTCTTGATGTTTTCCTTCTAACTCTATCTTTATTCTTTCTTATTTTCTTTCTATTTTTTTTCTTACTGCTTATATACCTCAGCAAAATCTTTCAAGGAATATAAAAACTACAATGTGGTTGCATTCTGTTTTTCATGTGAATGATTATGATGAATACAGGTAAAAAAAACATTTTCCATATGCTTCAATATGATTAAACATTTTACATATTACAGGTAAAAATAAATTATCCCAAGAACCCACATAATTAATACCCAGGCAACTTGTTATAGATTAACAGTGTAGGTTAGTAAGTTACTGGCAGGCTGTATTTTATAGTAATAAAGAAAAGACCTATCACTTCATTACTTATCTTGGAAGATAATCTTATAAGGAATCTTAAAGGAATCATAAACCTAAACTTTTAAACCTGAAAAACCAACAGTCAGCTCTACTTTAAATCTTTACAGTGTATACCCACTCATTAATAGTTTTTATATATCAGGAGATTGAGGGCCAAAATGGGTGTAAGGAATTAACCGTCACCTTTGGTAATCAACCAATCCTAGCAAGAAAGGCATGTCAGTTAGTGGTAATTGGGCTGGTTCCTTGACCTTAAAAAGTTCCTCACCCAACTATGTGCCTATCTAAAACCTTAGACTGTTTTTTTGAATTTTTTGCCTTAAAGCAATTTGACAAAAACATCTTAGTTTAACTTTAAGCTATTTTCAAAGCTTTGTTTCAGCTGTGATGCACTCTGAAACCTGTGACCACATCTCCCAACATTAAGGTTAAAAGAATTTAACATAGCTGGGCTCCTGGGACTCAGTTGTTTTTCTTAATCATTAAACTAAGCCACAGTCTATATGATTCCTCAATAGAAACTCATGTGTAAATCATAATAATAATCCACAGGTTTATTATTAATAAAAATGCCCAGTAGAATGAGATGTTTCCATGAGAAACTACATTACAGGCAGTGGGGCTTTCCCCACACGCATTCATGCCATATCAGATAACAAAGATGGCAGCAGCAAACATGTAAAGGCACAGCAGAAGAAAAAGCTATTCTGGAGTCTGTGGTCTCGGGGCCTTGCCTATCCAAGATTCACCCATCAGGGATTCTCCTCTTGCTGGGCTGACACCCTGCACTCGACTGCCATCTGCTGCTCCCCTGACTTGGCCACTGGCACCAGGTTGACTTCAATGTACTCCTAATAGCAAGAGTCCTCTGCTGTCCTACTTGTTGGATGCGGCTGGAAGTGTGTGGCTGCGGCAGCAGGACAGAGGAGGCTGGGCCAGGGAAGAGGGAGCTGTACGATAGACCATCTTCAACTTCTTGCCTCACTACAGACTGAAAGAGGATGCTCTCGGCAAATATATAAAATTTGCCTATGTGGGCTCAAAAGAAGCTAGAGGAGTAATTGTAGCAGAATTTACATACTTGGGCATGGGCTCCCACTTGTCAAACACTATGCTTCTTCTTACCTCCCTCTAGGAGGCTCATTGACAGGTCACCTCTCTGTTGCTTTGTACCATAAGCCCAGGGTGATTCAGCATTAAGGATCTTATGAATAACTAGGGGAAAAAATGGAAATGGGAGATACAGGAAAGCATCCTGATCCTGATTTCCTTTCCTCCCTTCCCCCCTCCCTCCCTCTGTCCTTCACTTTTTGTCTCCTATCTTCTTGCCCTTTGTTATTGTTCTCTCTCATTCGATATTTTCAAAAGTATGGCTTACCTGTCTGCTTCTGCTGTCCCTGGGAAAGAGCAAAGCTACCGGTGATAAGATATTTTCTGGCCAATTGGACTTAACAATTTGCTCAGACTTTGTTGCTATACCAACACAATGATGTTCTCACCGGCTTTTCATGGAGGAGTCAGCAGTGAGTCCCAGGAGCTGAGCAG
This sequence comes from Ondatra zibethicus, assembly GCA_004026605.1. NCBI lineage: Eukaryota > Metazoa > Chordata > Mammalia > Rodentia > Cricetidae > Ondatra > Ondatra zibethicus. The sequence continues at coordinate 49,206 of PVIU01000349.1, read as the reverse complement.
TGTGACATCAATGTATCAGCCAGAAGCGAGAGTCTCAGCTTAAAGTAGCTCCCAACAAGCTGGGCCTGGATTCCAGAAAACTTCAATTTTTCTTTGACATTTTTGGAATCTTTAAGCATGCCTGAGTCTGGCTTCTGACATTTTAAAAATCCTTCTTATTTTTAGTCCTTGAATGAGTTATCAAATAATAAAAGCCTTTTCTATGATATATCTAGTGAAGTCATCTCGGTCCTTTTCTGACGACACATCCAGTCCCGGAAATTTCAAGGATACACTTGCGAATAGATTCTCAAACACATAGCCTGGTGACAACAATTCCAAATCAGTGCATGGGGGGTGAGGTCCAAGGCTCGGCCTTTCTGACAAGCTAATGACAATGCTAACATTCCGAGGGAACACATTGACAATCAAGGGGCTGTTACATTTGCATGCCACTCTTCAGAAGGACTCTGGGGTGTAGACTCCTATTTTTCCATGATGTTTACTTTGCCAGATCCAATCTGAAAATATGCCCTTAAAAGATGCTTTGTAGAATGCCCAGTGAAGCTGTGTGAATTAGCTTCAAAGATACACACTGAATACAAAGAGACAGTATGACAGTATGTCTACAACTAAAATCTTCCAAGCTGAAGTCGGTCACCTCGGTTTTTGGATACAGTGAAAGCATGGAGCAGATTGAACCAGAACACAGTGAGGCAGAGTCAGAGGCCATTCTAATTAATGAGATCCCTGGAGCTAAGCAAGGAGAAACTTACTGCACCTGTCAATGGCACTGTGCAAACCCCAACAGCCCACTGACTCCCTTTGTCCTCATTTTTTACCACCATGAATTGCAAGAGACTCCTTTTCAGCATAACTTAGGGGATGGGTAAGACTTTTAATTGAAATTGGATGGTACCAAACATGGAAAAGCTCACACATGGGATATTTCATTAGAATCATTTTGCATTCAGATGAATCTGCACAAATGTGTAAAAACATTGCTTTGAATGACAGTGCTTACTACATGACAAATATTTCAATTTTCTATTATGTAGTGATACAAATTCTCTCTTAAACTGTCTTGAGAATACTGTGTCACGATTACCTGCATTTTATGGATAGAAAAATAGAGATGATAGGCAATGCCCATTTTACTTCTAACCAAGTTCTTGGACCGTGAATGGTCAGATCATGTTTGTAGAGATGTTTTGTCATAAACCCTTGTGATTTTTTTCAAAAGTTACTTGTTGACAGATATATCCATTCTTCACTTCTTTTGAAAAAGAAAGAAAAAAGGGACAACCTAGTTATTTAGTCTTGTGTTTCTGAACACTGAGCACCAGCCTGCACTGAGGAACATTTGTCCTTGGAAGGACTTTAAGCACTCAGTGTTTCGCAGTTCTGATCCCTTTCATTTGTATTTATTACTTCCTGGCTCTAGCAACATTTGAGTTTGAACCCCCTATGTACACTGTCATCAAGAGTCTTTATATCACCAGAGGTCATCACCCTTTGCTGGGATTTTATTGAGCTTTCACAAGATTAGAAGTTGATGAGCTGGGCACCACAGGGCCTGGGTACTAAAGACGAATAGCCCAGCACTCAAGATTTATTTCTACTGCCATTCCAAACAGAACTATTTCTGGAGTTTTTGAAGTAAGATGTTTACTTTGCGTGCCGTGAAGGAGCCTGGGTGAATGCTTCATGGTCAATGGGCAGACTCCCACATTGCTGGACTCAGTCAGCTGCACCCTAACAAAATTGCCATTCTGAATGCATCTTGGTTTTTGCAAAAATTCATATAATATAATGTTGGATGAATTTTGAGGATTTATACTTTAGAATCTTCTGTGTTACACAGAGAGAGAGAGAGAGAGAGAGGGAAAGAGAGAGAGAGATACATGGAGTTTCGTTGCTTTTCAGATGTTTTAGCCTTAAAATAAATACTTTTCTTAAGGAGATATTTTGAATGATTATTTTTAATGATCTGTGTCATCAAGGACATGGGAATTTTAGGAAAAATGTCAGGATTTTTGTGTAAGCGTGTTTGTTTGTGTGTGTGTGTGAGAGAGAGAGAGAGAGAGGGAGGGAGCGAGAGAGAAAGTATTGTGTGCATGTGTGTGTGAGAGTATGTGTGTATTGTGTGTGTGCAAGCACATGCGTGTGTGTGTGTGTGCATGTGTGTGTAAGATTCATTCAGAGGAGACAGGATTTATCTGGTCTGGGTAAGCAGGAAGGGCTGAAAATGTAGATAAGGCAGGTGGACATGGTTTTAATTAGCCTGAAACCCTAGTTGGCATAGACGCTGTCAGCATCTGTGCAATCATGTGTGGATGGGAGCTTAGGAGAGAGCTCATCACTATTCTAGAAGCATTCCAGGGTCCTTGGCCACTAAGGAAGTAGCATCTGCTGTAAATCTCCATGTCCTCTCACTTCTGCACTCCCTCTGCCAAGCGTGCCCTGCTCTCCACTCAAAAACAGTTTAAGAGAATGATTTTTTTTTGACCTATCTATTCCCAAGAAGCGTCAGGACTCTGACCTGCCCACCAACTACAGGGCAGTAGGACAGAAAGGAGCATTTGGATGCTAGCAACTGAGGCAACGGGAGCATCTCCCATTAGCAGACAGCGTGGAAGAAACTGAAAATGAGAACTAAGAGAATCGACTGATTTGGAGGGCAAGGTGGATAGGGAGATGGGACAAAGTGGTTAAAGAAGAAGAAACAAGCACGGAAGGAGGACTAGGCAGAGTGGGAGAGCCAGTCAATAAGGACTGTGAACGGACAGAATCAAAATAGCAGATTTCCACTGCGTTTTTTTTTTTTTTTATGGGACAGGCGCTGTGATAAGCACCGTAATACTTTATTTTTGTTCTCTCATTTTTCTAGAGAAAAAAGAGAAGCCCATGAAGATTAAGTATAGAGCAGACTGATTCTACTGCCCACACTCAAAACACCCAGAGATACTTTAACTAATGCTTTTGATGTAGGGGACACTAGATGGTGATGTTTGGTTTCTGCTTATAGATGCAGTAGGAGTCTGAATTGTACCATTGCCCACACATGCACAACGAGCTACTTTCCTTCTGTGATATATTTTCCTCCACGTCCTTATGTCCTCACTACTGGGCAGAGCTGTCATCTTTATCTGGCCCTTGCTGCTCCGTTGATTTTTCCAAGCATTTAGAAGATCAATACGTTTTCTCTCTGTCACAGAATCCGTGATCTTGGCCTCCTGGGCTTTTGTACTGTTGACTATCCTGTTAGTCACTGCCATTGCTAAGAGGTGTCAGTGACAAAGTCACTGCTGTGAACTCAACAGCTACTTGGACTCTTAATGACCACAGTTTTCAATTTCTTGTATTTTGTCATAGTAGGGTCCTTTGGTCAGAGCCAAAAGAATTCATTCATCTATTTCCTGTCCAGTGACTGATAGCATTAGAGTTTACCAATGCTGGTTTTCATATCGCTTGGTACTGCTTAGAGGGAGCTTTCTAATTTGATAGAAGTGGTAGAGGAGAGGGGCTATGCGCACCACTGAAAGGGGATGTAGTGATTACCTCCTCCTTCTCCATCTTCCTTACCAGAGGCTAATGGTGCCACTCAGTCTAGGACCACTTGGGAAGTAACATGATGGCTGAGCGCCTTGTGTTCTTCATTTTCAGGATCTGCTCTGAATTCCCTTTCATCCTACTCATGTTCCTTTTTCTGAGGGTTCTCAATTGATCCTTAATTGGAACATCACTGCCCCTAACAATGTTTCTTTGTATTCTTGTATGTATTGAAGAATTGCCTCTAGATAGAGAGGAAATAAACATGGCCCATAGACAAATGGCAATTTATAAAGGGCAAAAGGGAAACTCCATGTTAGGATGAGGTTTTAATTTTAATTGGTGTGTTAATTAGGGTAGCCAAAAGGGGGCTTCTGATAGGTAGGCTTCCATACTTTGATATCTAGTCCTTGGTAGTCAGCCTCGAGGGGTGGGAGAATGACCAAATAAGGGAACTAACCTTGGTGACTAGCTTTAGGAATGTAATATAACAATTTTAGCAAGGAAGATGGAGTGGAGGAAGGAGAAGGCCTGTCAGAGCCATGTTGGCCATGCTTGGACCTGCAAGAGCTCCTTCACACTTTACAGTGTTTAATTTTTTTAATGATGCAAAAAAAAAAGAAAAGAAAAGAAAAGAAAAATAGCAAGACTTTGGGTTTGGAAACTCAAGGATTTTCTTTTTAAAAGCTGAATTTTATATTCTTCTGACAAAAATTTCCACTACCTAAATTTCTCACTCTAGGACTTCCCTCTTATTTATTTATTTATTTATCTCTCATACAATATATTCTAACCACAACCTCTCCTTCCTCCACTCCTCCCAGTCCCCCTCCATCTGCCCTTTCCATCAGATCCCACCCCCTCTTCTGCTTCCCTTCAGAAAAGAGCAGGTCTCCCAGGGATATGAACAGAACAAGGCATAACAAGTTACAATAAGACTAGAGACAAACTCTCATATCAAGGCTGAATGAGACAACCACGTAGGAGGGAAAAGGTCCCAGGAGTAGGTGAGAGTCAGAGAAACCCCACTGTTAGGAGTCCCAAAAAACACCAGGCTACCAACTATAACATAACTGCAGAGGACCTAACCTAGCACAGTTCCATGCAGGTCCCATGATTGCCACTTTAGTCTCTGTGAGCCCCTATGAGCCCCACTTAGTTAATTCTGTGTGCCGTGTTCTCCTGATGTCCTCAGCCACTCTGGCTCATACAGTTCATCTCCCTCTTCTGTGGGGTTCTCTGATCTCCAGTTTGGGTTCTCTCTCCATGTACTGTTGGGTCTCTGTGTTTGCTCCCATAAGCTGCCTGTGGAAGCCTGTCTGATGACTATTGGGCTAGGTAGGCACTGATTCTGCTGTGAGTACAGCAGAATCTCATGAGAAATAATTTCACTGAATATTTTTATTTTTTCCAATCATGTTTGGGTCTATACTAGGTTACTGGATTGTCCAACCTCTCCTTCCTGGCCATCCAGGCAGTGTCAGGCATGGGCTCCCTCTCATGGGATGGTCCTCAAATTTAGACAATTGGGTTGGTGAGTCCTACAAGTTCTGTACTTCTACTGCCCCAGCACATCTTTCAGGCAAGATGGATTTTTAGGTCAAAAGTTTTCTGGTTTGGTTGGTGTACCAGTCCTGTCACTGGAAGTTTCAGACTTCCAACTCTTTTGATTCTGTTTGCTTTAATGATACTTACTGCTGACCATCTACTAGCTTTCTGTCTCTTCATCCAATTATTCACTTAAATACTGTCTCCTTTGAAGGCCCTTTGGTGTGGGAAATCCTTCTGTATATGTGTTGCTTTTATTGGTTAATGAATAAAGCTGCTTTGGCCTGCAGCAGGGTAGAATAGAGCTAGGCAGGGGTGGAGAGGAACTAAACTGAATACTGGGAGAAAGTAGGCAGAGTCAAGGAGATGCCATGCTGAAGGAGACATGCTGGAACTTTACCCAGTAAGCCACAGCCTTGTGAGGATACACAGAATAATAGAAATGGGTTAATTTAAGATATAAGGGTTAGCCAGGAATATCCCTATGCTATTGGCCAAGCAGTTTTGTAACTAATATAGTTTCTGTGTGATTACTCAGCTCTGGGCAGCTGGGAATGAACAAGCAGCTGCCACCTACAGCCCTTTGTTTGCTTCCTGTCATCACATTCTCTATTTGTTTGCCTACTCTAAGATAGAAGATGTGGGATTTTAGATGCACTGTTAGTCTTAACCACCAGTGTATTCTCTAAAATAGTTTCCCAGTAGACTCTATAATTATTATTTTTAATTCAGGGAAATGGCTGGAAGAAGATATTCTCTGTTGCTTCCTAGCCTCACCAGTCACATGTTTTCAAAGGAATAACCATGTCTAGATTTTCTCTATGTGTATTTTTTGATTGATTCAATGGATATTTAAAATCTACAGAGTTATAGAATATGTGGACTGGTGCTAAGGCTGGACAGTCCTGGCCTTGGAACTGCTCTCAGTCCATCAGAAAAGGCAAGTGAGTGTGAGAGCAGCCCAGACAGCAGCACTCTACAGTGCTTTTGTGTAGTGATAGTATCCGCTGGAAATAACCAGGAGACCTGGGGCAGGGGGATGTCTTTCCAGACAGAGGAGGTTAATAAATGTAAGCTGGAGAAGGCAAAAAGTTTTGTGGACGAGGTACCTGTAGATCAAAATGCCTATCTCAGACAAAACAAACAAATTCTGAGTAAGATAAAATAGGAAATAATGAGAAGTAATGATTAAAGAAGTGGATTTTTTCCCTTAACATTTACCAAAGGATTCTAAGTAAAATCTAAAATCTATGTGCAGATTTACTTCTAGGATTTTATTTTACACCCAAAATTATAATCTACCACAACATGTGAGCAGTGTATGAAGAAGTTTTACTTATCTGAATTAAAATGATCAAAATTAGTTAATGACAAAAAAGAGCTATAGTATTTATGACCCTCTGGATGAAATCAATGAGAATTTCAATCATATTCTAAATAAGCAAGCACTATGACTGCTCTCCAGGGACCTATCATTCGGTTTGTCTCTACCTCTTCCCGCATCCGTTTCCATGCTTCTTCATTCTTCAGTTAGAAACAAACAAACAAACAAAAAACAAAACAAAACAAAACAAAACCAAAAACAGCAAGGAATGTGGAAATGGTGCAAGAGAGAATTTCGCAAAGAAGAGATATACTCGATGGTGTCAAATGTTTAATGCAGGAATAAAAGGTCATTACAAAACAGAACTACAGTGACAAATACAACTCAAACCACCCTTGGCTAAGAAGGAAAATTATAACTCAGGGAACATACTGTAAGCAAAAATTGGGGTGGGTCTTAGTTACACCTATACCAGGACTGGGAATCTCACAGACTGTGTTTCTCATTTCTCCCTCCTGGTTGTTGACCTTAGCATATCAGTGAGGGACAATGCCATAAACATTTCTTACCTAAAATCATATAGATTTCCAAATAGAGAGTGATTTTTTATTACTCATGCTTTTTCTCCTATCCCATTTTTTAGAATGCATAGGAAGGATTATGAAAATCCCAGATTTGGTTGAAATCACCTTCTAGCATAGTTTCATTATGTAGAAACATGCCAGGAAGATGCAACAAATTTGTACTAAAGTATAATGATTCAGTTAAAAGCATAAAATCCTGGATATGTGTGTCGGGGTTCGTATTCCGACCCATGTACATAGTGCTACGTGAAAGGGCAATTGTTTCGATGTTGAGCACTGTAGATGTTAAAATCAGACTTTTGCACTAAATATGTTAAAATCATCGCAATGCAATGGTGGATATGAAACCAGATGGAACTGGCTTGTAGAGTGGTTGGAAGGTGGATAAGTAATACAAGGAACAAATGCAGCTCTAGAAGCTGTTTATGAAGAAGGAGATAGGAAGGTGAAGTGGTAGTCACTGGGAGGCAGATAATTACAATTTTTAAAAATCTTAAGGAAAGGTGTTTAGTATGGAAAGGTATGTTTAGTATTAGAGGATCAAGTCAGTAAAAAGGAAAGGTTAATAGTAGAGGTGAATTCAGATGCGATAAAGAAAGGGCATGAGGAGTTAACGGGACAGAAACAAGAGTTCTGTGTAGATGAACTAGTTTCAAGTAAGTTCAAACTGAAAGAGAAAAAGAAGGGTCCAGGTGAGGATGAACGTAGGCAGAAAACAGATCAGCAGTAAGGGGCCAGCTTCTGGTATCAAAAGTCTGGCCTATGGGTCTTTGCACTGTCACCATGCAACACGGATCTTTATACTATAGCCTGGGCCAATGAAAGTAGTGAGGAAAAAAACAAACTAAAATAAGGAAGAGAGGAAAACGTGAAAGCAGCAGAGCTGATGACTGCTTGTGTGGTGTGCTGTGTGGATTAGATGATATTGGTATGTCCTGGAGATGCCTGTTCTGTGCTGGGAAAATTAAATGCAATGTTGAGAGAAGGTAGAGTCTTCCTCTGTGTGTGAGAAAACTGTGCCTGCTCAGGGTATTTTAGCTTCTGGATTCTTTGCCTCTGAACTCTTTGAAATTTAACTAGAGATACTTAAAATTAGAGCCTTGGTCAAGATGTCAGAAAAGATTTTAGATGTCCTCTCTGATTTTATCCCTTTTCTCCTCCTTTCTCTTTATCTCCCATATTTTATAACATCCATGCTGCTGGAGCTCTTCTGTCTTCTAACAGCAGGCTTTTTACCAACAGCTTAGGAAATGGCCAAGACCAAACCTCAGTGAGTTAGAGATGTTGTTCTCCATTTCACTTCTCTTAGGGAGCAAAAACATAGGAGAAAAATGAGATACAGCCCAGGCTTGACTTGGCTTTAGAAGCTTGATTGAATGACATAAATGGAATCCATCACTTCTGAGCTTGCAAATGATCTTTAATGGCCCTGTGTTAAAGAAAGTAGATTGGGCAAAATGTGTGGGCCATGCTGGATTCTTGCAGTTATTCATCTAAAAGTATTCTGAAATGGAGAAAGGTTTCAAATATATTAAATAAAATATCAAGTATTATGTGTAGATGTCTCAGGTACTGGATAATGTCATCTTCTATAAAGGAAAGGAGAATGGAAAAGATCGTTAGATTTTAAAGGCTGTTTTAAATGTGTTTCTATTACCATCATTTTACAAAAGCTTAAAATCCTTAGGACTCATATATATATAATAGTGTCTATTCTTCACGTGCTGTGTAACTTCATGGTCAAAAGGCATTTGATCCTTTCTTCATTCCTATTAAGAAATCAAATTTTAGAAATCTTATGAAACACCAGGCATCAAACAGTGAGAAAGCCCTGTCAACACCTTAGTGAACTTCTGTGTGAGATTGCTCAACTTCACCCAGTTATTGTTTATTTGTTCGTTTTCTTCCATTTGCCCCTGTATTATCCCTGGTCTGGCTTCCTATACAAACTTCTTTCTTTGAGACAGTCCTGCTATGTGCCCTAAACTGCCTTTCAACTTGAGACTCTTCTGCTTCAACCTGCTGATTGCTAGGATTAAAAATGAGCACCTCTTACCTGGTGAGAAATTCTCACAGTGGTTGATAATTATAATGTTATTTTGTTCCCCTTTCTAGAGTGATGAAGGGCAGAAACCATGTCATCATATGGATTATCTTTAAAAACACATCTTTGCACAGCAAAGATCCTTGAAAGATGTAGCATTTCACTGTAAGGCAAACGGAAGACTTTCCAGAGCAGATACATGAATATTTAGAGCAAAGGTTAAGGAGGCTTTCTAGCAATCCCTTGAAAAGATGCGACTTCCTAAGTTCCTCACCAATGATAAGCTCACTGTTTACACTGCATATGTCTGTGTTCCCGAGAGTGACCTGCATACAACTGTGGAGGAAAGGCACATGAAATCAGTACAGACTGATGCTCATAGTACCTTTTGAAAAGCAAATAGACAAGTCTCTGACCCTTGAATCTCATGGCTTCTGCCAACATTACTGAAGTGTGGCTGGCCAATCCGTTAACTTGCAGAGTGAACAATATCTCAGACTTTGCACAGTTTTGACAGTTTCTCCACTATCTGGCATGTTGTCATGCATTGTAGGGAAAGTAAGTTGACATCTTAATTATTTCTATAATGCTATAATGAGACACCATGATCAAGGCAATCTGAAGATGAAAGAATTTATTGCGAGTGTACAGTTTCAGAGGGTGGGTGAAGGACCATCAGGGCAGGGAGCAGGGTGGCAGGTAGGTAGGCAGGCCAGGGCACTGGAGCAGGTGCTAAAAACCTACATCCTTAGTGCAAGGAGGAGGCAGAGAGAATGATATGACTGGGAATGACATGAGCTTCTGAAACTTCAAAGCCCACTCCCAGTGATACACTCTTCTAGTAAGGCTCTATATACCTCCTAATCCTTCCTAAACAAACCCACCAACTAGAAACCAAGTATTCAAATATATGAGCTATAGGGGCCATTCTCATTCAAACCATTATACTTATATTTTAGATTTTAGTACATTGAATTCAAGTTAGAGTTTAGGTTGGTTGTAGACTTAAGAATTTCACTAATAAGTTTTTCAGATACTTAGTTGTATCATCTTAGTAAATTTCTTAATATTTTAATATTGCAATTTTATGCACAAAATGTGAAGAATAGAAATATTTGTGTTGCATGTTTGTGGTAGTCATGAAGATGCTTTGTCCAGACCCTATTTCTAGGAATGACCTAGTTACAAAGCCAGTAGTGAGCAGAGGCCTTCACAGGTATTCATTAAGGAACTGGCTCAACTTCAGAGTCCCATTGCCTGCAACGCCCACTTCTCCATTTAAACAGCATTGCCTGTGTGTTGTTTAGCAGATCAGCCATTTTGGCTCCAGTGTGCAATTTTGTATGGCAATATTTGCTTCAGAGCCCACTGCTGAATTTATTGAGGTGTTCAGAGACCTGCATTGCAATTTGATTTCTTCTGTGAAATTGTGTCTGGCTTTATTTTTGTTGTTGTTGTTTTGGTTTTTGTTTTTACAGATTTCCTTTTCTCATATCGTCCTTGACCCATCCCTGATAAACACTTCCTTAGAGTTCAATTGGTATCAGGATTACTGTAGGTAGTAAATGAGGTAGAGTCACAGTAGCCATTCAATGCAGCCCCTTCATGTAGGACACAGATTAAACACCAGCATACTCTTATTATCATCAATATTAATATGATCAACTATATGGAACATACTAGAAGCAATGTCTCTAAAACTCTGGATTGTACTATCTATCCTGAAGTGCTCCTGGGAGTGAATAAAGAGAATGATGCGGTTCCTTAAAACTGAGTCATAGTAGAGTTATTGAAGCAATTAAAGGTAGCTCACCCAGAAAAACGAAAGTTTTGTAAAGAACCTGGCCTGCTAATACACAAATTCTGGAAATGAGATCACAAGAACAGCTATGTCTGTAACAAAGAGACAGACACGGCTTCGAAGCAAGAAGAGGTTTTGATTATGACAGCTTAGGATGGCTCCAGTTCTCACGAGACAGTTGCTTGTCAGAGGCTCTCGCTGAAGGTCTATAAACCAGGTTAACTCTTTTTAGAAGAAACCTGTTGAAATCTGTCAGCCTTCAGGAGAAACCAGGTGGTTTATACTCACTGTGTCACTATTGCTTGGATTTGTCACAGATTGATTGGAGTTGCTGTCCATGTATGTCCATTATCCCCACGCTGTCAATGGGCAAACGTGTTGATTTCAACTCTGCTAGTTTCAATCATCTGTTGTCACATATGGACTCACGAAGACAGTTAAATAGCTACCTAATTCCACTGTACATTGGACCGCCTTGGGATGTGAGACATCAAAGAATAGCATGTGACTCTAAAGAAGATGATTCCCTGAAGGGCCCCAGGTATCAGAGCTCCAGCGTACTGTACAGAGCTCCTTGGAATGGAAAGCCTACTGCAACTGTGCTCTTTGTAATACATGTGAACCATACAGAACTAGATCTATGAATGTCCTAAGTTTTAAAATTCATCTTAAATGACAACAGGGTAAAGGAGACGAAAGAAAATCTTTGTGCTGATCATGATACTGTCACCCCTTACCATTTCCTGATGAGTTTTTAAATTTGAAAGTTATTAAATTTGATCTGATCTGCTAGGGTTAGTCATGTCTGGTCCAGCCCTGGGGTGAAGTTCACTGGAAGGAAAGTCACATAATGAATCTCTCTCTCTCTCTCTCCCCTCTCTCTCTTCCTTTGTCTCTTCTTTCCTTCATTTCTTTCTTCTAAGCCATGAGTAATGAGTAGCCAAGCCTGACCCTGTTAATTTAAGTAAACACTTTGATCTTTATAGGCATTATGAAAAGGAAATAAGACACAAGCAAGTAAAGGAAGACTTTCTCCACATACTTAAAGAGTGCCTCAAAGTGGTTTAATCAGAATGTTAGTTCGAATACAACCTTATTTTATGGAGTAAGATATGGCTGGTGCTATTGCTTAGAATAAGTTAGCCATGAAAAAAGCTTCACCATGCACCATGAGAGCCAGAATCCAGTGAGTCTGATTAGATTTCAGTCAAGCTGAATCTTGGACCCAGATTAATATTAACTGCCAGAGCAGTAATTCTTCATGGGTTTATGGCTCCTTTGTTAGCTTGGGACCCTCATCCAGGTGATAAGTGCTCGCTTCTGAAGACAAGGCATTCAGTCATAAAATCAATAAATCTCAAGCACAAAGATATTTGCTCAAAAAAAAAAAAAAACTTGGCCTGAAAGCCTGCGGGAAGAGTGGTGACTCAAGGACAAGGGACTGTATTTTTTTTTTTTTTTTTAGTACTAGCAGAATGAGAAATGAAGGTCCTCTAGATAGTAATGATATCCCAATGAGCACTTTATGTATAAAGAAAGCAAAAATGAGTTGTGTGTCTGCAGGGCCTGATCTTGAGGCCAATTGTAGAGGTGTGGGAACCTCTTAGATGTGAATCTTGCTGAATCCTGCTTAGAGCTACAGCCTCTTGTCTTGCCAGGCATTGTATGAACAATTAACACACGAGGTGAGGAAAGCTGTACCCAGTCTTCTGAAAACACACAGGTAGATGATCTGATGTATCAACTTTCGCTGTATTGCAGGGGGCTGATAGCTAAAAGCTGATTCAGAAACTTCCCATTGGTTGTCTAGTATAAACGTAAGCTCAGTGTACCCCAAAGAATACTGGAAAAGAGCAGACGAGAACAGCCACCAAGCGTGTTGGCATGGGCCTAGACATCCAGTACCCCAAGGTAGAGTCAGGAATGTGAGTTTGAGCCATCCTGAGTTGCATGATGAGTAAGACCCTTACTCAAAACAAACAAAAAGACAACAACAGAACCAAAACCAAGAGAGGGGGAGGGAGAGGCAATGTGGGCAGTGCATAGAAAAGTCCAATATTTTCTTCAATTTTCCAACTTTCCTTGAGTAGTTTGAGTCTGAGTATTTTCTTTCACCATTATTAGGGTAGAAAATGGCTGCATGGGAGTAGTAAAGGGCTGATACAGAAAATATTCACTAGTCCAAGCAGAAAAATGTAAGGACTTGGTGTGAGAGGCCGTGGTGCATGTTTGTTTCCTTCCTGTCGATGGAATGTTCAAACACTCCATGGTAGATCTGTTCTATCTTGCTCCAGCAAATGAACGCAATGACAGGACTCCATAGTGAACTGTTCTAACAAAAACAAACAGGAACAACCTGAACACCATGCATAGATGATTGGCTATATAAGGCAGAGGTCAGCAGGTCTATACGTCTCTGGACCAAACCCAGTCTGAAGCTTATCTCTCTCATGCATTATTGGAATATAGCCACACTGATGAGTTACATATTGTCTATAACTGAGAGAAGTGGTTGTCACAGAGACTACATAATTCACAAAACTTGAGACATTTACTGTATGAGCTTTTAGATGAAAAAAATTTGCCAACTGCTGACATAAATAGCTATATTTACATTCAATGGATCACCACTGTCATTAAAAATGTAGAAAATGTGCATATGATGACATAGAAAGATGTCTAATATCAAGAAAAGCTATTTGAAATAGTGGAAGTATAGATACTTGGTGATTTTATCTGTATGAAGACAAATTTCTCTCTCTCATGTGCATACACACAGAGAGTCACCAGACTTTTTCTGATGAATAAATGCACATGGAAAAATTTTCTACTAATTGCCTCTGATAAAGTGAGGTGAGATTGAAGAGTGGAACGATGAAGGGAAAGGAAGAGGGATATTTATTCCTTCCCTGTCATAGAAAAATGGCCATAAAGTAAATTTAGAATTGCAAAATAACAAAGTGAATATCCATAGAGGCAAGAGGCATTTAAGAATAAAACTATTATCAGCTTAAATTAGTGTAATGTTTGATGCATACTAGCAATTATGACATCTCATGTTTTATAGCTATCTGCGATGTAAATCCCACCATTTGCTTTAAATGATAACAATTTCATTAGTGAAAAATTATTATGGTGTTTTATTCTAATTAAATGTTTACATATTTCAGTAAATTTTTGCTCTGGGGAATTCCATATAATATAGTGTGATTTACAATGTGATTTATGAAATACTGTCTTTAGTTTCTTGGGAGTCTTAAAAAGTATAATTTGTAGAAAGTTATTTAAATATATCTTTACAGATTGTCAGGGTGGCCCAATGATCTAAGGTGACAGACTTTCATATGTTTTTATTACAATGTGCAAAGTAGAAAGAAAAATCCACCCGCCTTACCAAATAAAAATTTGATATTCCTTAAGTTTCAGCTCCTCCTCAAGGCTCAGGGGCCATTGTCCAAGAGGGGGAAAGAAAGACCATAAAATCTAGAGGTCAGGGAGGGTGGAGCAAAACAGTGTCTTCTGGATATGACAGGGCCACTCTTCTCATGAACTCATAGCAGCTGTGTACACGACCCACACAAGGCCAAGCCATTCGACATTCCAGAATGGAATGGGGAGTTCACAAGCTCCTACCTCCAGCTAAAGATCTATGGACAGTTGATGGCTCCTAGGAAAGGAGAGTCAGCCTTACTGGTGTGCTGACCACACTGCAGTTATGACTCCACACCATGAAGCGTGTGGAGAGCACAAATGGAGTGGATGGTTTATTAATTTTTTTTAAAAAAGAGGACATGAAGTTGAAGGGTTGAGAAGAGAGAAACTGAGGTGAATTTGATCAAATTCATTGTATAAAATTCTCAAGAAATCAGTTAAATTACTTACTGAAAATAAAAATGTTCAGGACTCAATAATTACCAGTCATTTAAACTATATTAATTTGTTTGAATTAGAATAATTCAATGAAATATGAATTATTTAGAGTAATGAAATTCAGGGATTACCGGAATAACCCTTGGTGGTGAGATAGCTTGGTCTTAACTGCAGGAAGAGTTGTAATGCGAAACCTTGGGTGTTGTGAACTGCTAGACCACAAGGACTACTGAGAAGTCACAGAACCTGTGGAAAAATCAACAAATAAGGGGCTGGAGTGGGTGGCTGACTTAGCAGTTACAGCACTTGCCTTGCAAATAAGAGGATTGGAAAGAGAAGAGGGAACCTTAGAACAAGCTACGTGACTCCACATGTGCCACACACTTCCACACACATGCATCTGCACAAAACCACATATATGCACACATGAAAAGGATTAAATAAAAAAATAAAATATAGTTCTCAAGGGAAATTATTAACATTAGGCTCTCTTTCAACACAAGGCTTATAGTTCTTAATGCCAGATAGAGGGATATTTTTTCTCATTTTCAAAATGGAATTCCACTTTCTTGGAGTCAGTAGGTTTTTTCACATTTTAAAAACTAGTTCAGTTATGACAATTTTGACAATTTCATATAACTTTGTGAAAAAAGACTACATGCTTCAGATAGCGCTAAAGGATAAACTTCTATAAAAGAATTTTCAAAATGTAGGACCTACATTTGATTTTCAAGATGATTTTCAGAGGCAATAGAACCTTTCATATTTCAGTAATTATATATTTTATATTCTTTTTTATCAGTGATGATTGACTACATTGATATTATTTCCTTTGACATTAACTAATGGTAATAAAATTATGAATCAACTTAAGTTAAACTACAAAATACCACAGTGAAATGTAGACATGGAAAAAGCTGTGATGTGGGTTCATGAGCGGCTAAAGTTCAGAAAACACTACATTCAGGAGAAAGAAGTTCGGCTAAGATTTTCATATCCTACCATATGGATCTCAACTGGCATTGTTTAACCTACAGTGGCTGTGAACATACTGTGATAAAAATAAGACATATGGGGCTCTTTAGCAGCAAAGGAGGGTAAAAAAAAAAAAAAGGAAGAAGCAGATGCTAGATGTATTTAGGAAAGAAACCCTGCTGTAGCCAAAATGCTGGCCAATATAATGTCCGTCGTTCTGAGTTTTGTAGCTTGGAGGTTGGATTGGATTCATGGAAAGAACAAAGTGCCAAGGACTAAAATGTTCACTTGTTTTTCAGTTGGCTCCAGGGTCGCTACAGATATCAAAATTGTTTGATGCTCAAGTTCATCATACACAACACTATGATGTTTACATATAACCTAGGCACATCTTATTTATACCATGTATGATATAAATAATTCCTATATCATTTGTAATATCTAATATTAGGTAAACTTATATAAACAGTTGTATTTAGGGAATAGTGTGACACAAAAACATTTGAACATGTTCAACACAGACAAAATCGCAAATACTTAAAAATAAGGGTAAGAATGAAATGACTCAGTTAGTAGTGTGTCTGCCACACCAACCTGAAGACTGCACTCCCCAGTCCCCTTTACAAGTCTAGAGAGACAATGCACGTCTGTAATCCCAGGACTGGAAAAGTGGAGACAGGAGAATTCCTGGGGCTTGCTACCAAGTTACTCTAACTGAATCAATGAACTCCATGCACACTGAGATACACTGCCTCAAAATATAAGGTGGAGACTGATCAGGAAGACACCTGGTACTGACTTGTAGCCTCCAGATTCCATCAAACCTGTATGCATATACCCCACCCTTGTGCACATCCAAACGTATACAGACCCGCAATATTAAAATACATTATTTTTAGTTGGTTAAATTCATAGATGTGTATATGAACAGGCAGGACTTGTAGCATTTCTGAGAAGTTACATCTGCATTAAACTTTGCTTTGGGGAAAGGTAATTCCCAAACTGAGCAAACCAAATTGCCTTCCTGATCTGAGTCCTTCAGCCCTGACATCCGAGTGGGTCACCATCACTGAATGTGCTTGAGTTAGTAAAGCATTAGATCTGGGGAAGAGCCCTAAAACGCTTTTTCTGTCATTCACTCTCTAATGCTACTGGTGTTCTGCCTGAAAATGCACTCATGACCTCAGGCTTAGGCAGAGATGAAGTAAGAGATGACTCACAGTGGGTGCCTGGCTTCCTCTGTGATGGGGAAGCAACAATATGACAGCCATAGGTGGGCTCACTTCTGCTGGCTATGCACCCTCTTTCCTATTATACCATGCAGACTATTCTGAGGGCAGAGGGTTCTTCTTTAGAAAGGTTGTGTACAGCCCCACACCCCTGTCTTGTCCTCAAACGTGGGTTCTGCCTGAGATGTGAAATGTATACAGAGTCCTCCTGTGAGTTTGTGGCCTCTCATTAGGGGGGCACCAG
The DNA here is from genome assembly GCA_004026605.1 of Ondatra zibethicus. Lineage (NCBI taxonomy): Eukaryota > Metazoa > Chordata > Mammalia > Rodentia > Cricetidae > Ondatra > Ondatra zibethicus. Next base: position 32,056 of record PVIU01000349.1, on the reverse strand, counting down.
CCGCGCCTGCATTGTAAGTGGAGGATTCCCCGTCTCAAGCTCGGCTGTATTAGAGATCCAGTCTCTGCTCTTCGGTTAGACTATGCTTGGTGTCCAGCACCTGCCTGTGTCCCTGCTGATTCCTCACATCTGCGCAGTTCTGACGGCCAAGGCACTGCTTATGCAGCAGTTCAGAGGCAAGATGGAGTATCACTTTCAGTTATTTATCTTAAAAAATTTCTTGAAGCCTGGAGTTTAAACTCAGCAGGGGAACTGGGATTGTTCAGGCCCACAGCGATCTTATTCTTCTAGAGCAGTGTATGAATTATAACGCTTATAAGAAAAGAGCAAATAGAATTCTGCAAGGTAATCAAAAGCAAATCTGCTAATTTGGACCTAAAGGACAGTATTTTTTCATCAGAACGAACATTAAGTTTAGATCAGTTATTCATCTAAATTAAGGAAACCGAGAAAAATAGCAAGACCAGAAAAATCACCTTTACTGATGTGGGGAGAGTCAGCTTATCTCAGCCTCTTTCTTAATCGTGTTTCTTGGTATAAAACCTCGTTACTAGGATACGGCCATGTGGCAGCATCTTTACTAGAAATTGTGCAGGAGAAAAAAAAGGTCAGAGGCTCATTTCCAATAACGGTTTGACAAGCTACATGGAGAAAAGGGCAGGAAGGAATTGAGGTGCGTGGTGTTTCCCTAGATCAAGATTTTGAGATAATGGAACGTATGCGAATAGAAAACCTCTAAGAATACATTTTATTAATCTTGTGTCTCAAATAAACCGAGACTATAAGAAAAATGAGGCAGAAAAGTAGTCAGACTCGATCTCAACAGGCTGAGACTGCTTTATTAGATCAGTGAGGGGCCCCAACCTTTCCACAGGATGAAGGTGAACACATTAAGAGGGGCTGGGGAACACGTGTATACATACACAATTAGGTACCAGGAAGTTACAGCTGTTTTTGTGATTGACGGGAGCAAGGTGGGTTGTTTCTGATATCAAAACATATCGTTTCTGCCGATTGGAGCGGAACTGCCAGGCTGGAGGCTAAGCCATTCTTTAGGGCTCAGGACTATTGCCCACTACAGCCTGGATTCAACTTCCAGCGACCCAACATATCCTAACTCTGGAAGGGTAAAAAGAAAAGGGGGGAGGGGTCCTTTCAGGGAGGCTGCTTGCTACTGGCAGATGGAGGTCATCAGTCTCAATGGTGGAAGGATATTGAGACCTCTTCGAGGTAAGATAGGGGCTGGTGGTTATCGGCCACGAAGAATTCAATGACCTCTGGGTGCTTAAAGCTTGAAGTCCTTATTGGCGAAACTTGGTGAGACAGCTGAAAAGGCAGGGACCCAGAGAGTAAAGTTAGGACAATGGTGGTGATTGTGCCTGCTAAGGGGGTAATCCACAGTCTGAAAGCACTCGGGTATCTTTCCAGAAAGTATTGTTTGCCTTTCCTGTTTTAATTCTCTCTAATAATTGTTCAGCACTTCCCGTCCTAGACCAGACTGGTTTGCACCCCCAACCCCAAAAAAGTGTTCTTCCCCCCAAGAAGGCGAGGTGAGTGTACATTCCTTTTCAAGCAGTCACTAAGTCTAGGCCCCAGCGGTACCAAAGGGTGACTATACTTCGTTGTACCAAGGTCAGGTCTTCCTTCCTTCATCTGGTTGAGTTGGCTATAATGTACTTGCTGGAGCCCTGACGCTGCAGCGGCGACGACTGCTGTCAGGCGAGAGTCATGGAGAGGGCTTATGGGAAACCTTTTGCTTGAGTACAGAGGGAAGTTCAGTAAGCAAAATATTTAAAAGACAGGGGAAAATATGAGTATGAGGATAGAGAGGAGGAAAAGAGTGAATCCACGGGTGAAACCAGAGTGGGAGGGAACCGAAAGCGCACTTGTGGGAGAAGGATTGTGGTTGAATTTTTTGTCTGGTCCCTGTATTGGTGGACCCCTTCTTAAACCAGTTAGGATTTGTTGGTGTGCAAGAAGGATCTTTCTCAGAGGAGGGCCCAAAAATACGTTGGTGTGGAAGCAGCATCCTTTGTGGAGGAGGGCACAAATCGCATCCTCGGCAGTAATCAGATTTAGTCATAGAATACCGTGACACAAAGAAGTGAGTTAGTCTTGAAGTATGTTTTGTTTTGTTTGTTTGCTTGTTTTTACTTTTTTTTCTTTTTTTACTTGGGGAGGGAGGGAGGGAGGGAGAGAGGGAGAGAGAAGGGAGAGTCAGAAGAGGGGAAGGGGAGAAATGGGAAGAGGCAGAAGCTGCCTCTTCAAGAGGGGGACAGAAAAGAGTCTTGAAGTATGTTAAACTGATCTAAAATTTCTTGAAGGGCTTTTGAGAGCTGGTGGGACTGAGAGCTTAATTACTGTCTAACTGTGTTAGTTCTGAGTCCTGCAAACAATGCCCAGACTGGCACAAAGAGGGCCGAGATGGATGGAGTTGGATTGCTCCCTTTAGAGGTCCCCTGAAAGGGTTTTAGTGTTTTGGGGTGCAGTTTTCTCTTTGAGCTGACAAGGGAAGCAATGTTGAAAAGGCAGTAGCTACAGTGCCTCAGAGGAAGGTGTATGGTCCAAGGGACCACAATAACAGCTGGCAAAGATCTAGAACAAAAGTCAGGAGATAGTAACTGTACAACCTTTTAAACAAAGTTAGCATAAGTTTTGTTTAACAAGGTTAAATAGTAAGGTACACCTGGGTGGACCCTGTACTGTAGAAGCAGACAGTAACTGTATTCAGCTGTTCGTTACATCAGACTCCTGAATAAGGAAGACGCACCTGGAAACCTTGCAAAAGGTAAAGTCAGCATCTAATTGGCAATTTAAAAGGGAAATAGAATCTAGAATCCCACTGAGACATTTTTATAGGCTTGTCTAACACTTTCCCAAGTCACGACTTGAGTATTCTGAATAATTACTCAAAACTGTGAGTGTGGTGAGTGAGGGTCTGCCAAGCTCTTGCAATCAGGGAACATGAGTAGTTGTGGCATTGACTCTGAATCAGCTTCTGTTAAAATGAAAGCTAGGGTAAAGGACATGGCTGATTGAACTAGCATGCAGGTCCCATACCAGGCTCGGTGGTAGGTTTAGGTGCAAGGTTCCCCTGTTCACAGCATTCTCATAGGTCAGTTTAGAAGACATTGAGGGTAGAGCAATTGCTATTTGCCTCTCTGTTGTTTGAGGCATTTAGGGTGGGAGTACAGCCTTTAAGATCCTCCACAATCAAGAGAATCCATCCTCCTGTCATGGGAGGTGGGAGGAATAATTCATCTTTCCTGTAGATAAGGAGGAGGTATTTTGTTTGGCCTACACAGACAGAGACCAGAAGCAAGTGGTGACTTCTGGGAGGTCTTGTTTCCCCACGTATCTTTATCCCATAATGACCCTAGCATGATGTTTACTCTGGTGGGATCGCCTCCCATCCAAGGAAAAAGGTAATACTTGGGCCTGGGGATGCCCTGCCTTTCAAGTGTGCTGTAATTTTAACTTACTTTACCCAAGTATTCAATTTCTTTTTATAAACTGTTTTATTAATGTACATCTGATTTTGAATATTGTTTTACTTTACATAAACTTTAAGCTGAGTTTGAATTAACTACTTTAAGATTTGATAATATATATAGAAGACTATATAATTAGAGATATAAATTAATCACCCTTTCAAGGCTGTCTATGTAAACCAATTATATTTACACTTAGCATGACTACAGAAAGTTCTGAGCACATTAACGAGTTCAATCATTTATGAAGCAACTGACCATTTACTTGTATGTCTTAATTATCTTTAACAGTTTATGATAAGTTTGTAACTCTCATAAGATTAGGATTTTATAATTTTTTTCCTTGTTAGGATATCAAGTCTCAAAAATTATAATTTTGAGTTGAAGCTTTTTTAGTATCAAAATAAACTTTAAACCATTAATACAATGAATAGAGAGACTAGAAATCTCATTTTTTAAAATCTTTTTATAGTGTGCTTTTACAAAAATTATAGTTTCTTTTTATATGATTCAGTTTTCGAAAAAGCTAAAGCTTAATGAAGTTAGCAAAGACCTACATATTGGACCTGCATATTTAAGTTAAATTTTGTTAGCATGAATAGACTATTCTGGAATTATTTATTTTTTGTTATCTTTTTAGGATAGGGTTTCTTTGTGTAGCCTCAGCTGTACTGGAATTCGCTCTGTAGACCAGGCTAGCCTCAAACTCATAGAGATTCACCTGCCTCTGCATCTCAAGTGCTGGGATTAAAGGCATGCACCACCACTGCCTGACTATCCTTGGGAATTTGTTCATGGCATGCTGTAGCAAATTAAGATTACATGTCTTATGTTAACCGTTGGCAAAGGGAGGGCTTATATTTTATAGCCTTTGAAAATCACCCCAGAATGGTCTTACAGATCTTTAGAGAAGCAATGCTTAAAGCTTTAAAGAATCCATGACTTTGAATGAAGGAACATTTTTGTAAACAAGAACCAAGAAGAGGGGAGAAGAATTCATGGAACTACACATTTATAATTACATTTAGCCATTTTAACTTTTTTTGTATAAATCTCTCTCGAATAAAAGTTTCAAAATGCCAGGAGTCATAACAGTAAGAAACTCATCACTTGTTGTAAGAATTTTTTTTCGAAATGTTAGGCACTGTGTAGAGACTTTACTCTGTATTCATAACAGATTTTTCATTGCTGTATAGGTGGACATCCTCCCCATTTTCGTTTTTAGCCTTTATACCCAGAAAACCTTGAGGTCTCTTATTTGCATACAGCCAGCTGCAAGGTTTGACTGGATGCTGAGGTGAAGGTCCAATGACCTTCTACATCTCTTCCTTTCATGAAGGAATATTAACGTCAACCAGCCCAGCTGCAATTATTTTAAGCAAGGCAAGGTTGGGGTTTTGAAGATGGCAAAGTTTAGCATAGAAGATACTATGCAATATCACTTTGGATTGAAATTACACACACAGAGTGATGCAGTAAGTTAATATCACCAGTGTTCATATTGTTTAACCATTAGGCCTCTTCAGTTTCCAGATAAATTTTATAGACAATACAGACAGCCTTTATAAACTTATGTAGCACATAAAGAGTTTTAAATCATAATCATTAAATTTGTGTTTATAACATCTAATAGAATCTGAGTGAGACCTTTTATAACTGACGCTGGAGTTATTATCAGGGGATTTTAGATAAAGGTCCCCCTTTTCTTTTGATGTATGAGCATCCTGTCAGTTGGTTTTATTATAGACACCTTACATTATAAGATAAATAGCCATCGCCTCTATTGGAAATAGTTTGCCTCTTAGCAGTTCTCAAGCGCATAATGTTTTCCCCTGGGCTGCTCTGGTGTTCTCCTTGTCCCTGTCACAGAGTCAGGTGGCCAGCCTGACCCAGGACAGAGGCTTTGGGGGAAACTTTGAGACAAATATGCTTGGGTCTGAAATAAGTTACCCAAATCTCATCTCCAGAAACAGTTTTTCATTTAAGTAAAACAGCCCATGACAATTTTCCAATATTATCCATACTCTAAAGATATTTGAATCTCTGTAAGATTGAACCCAGCAGTCTACATTTCCATAACCAACCAGTGTGTATGCGTGTGCGTGTGTGTGTGTGTGTATATGCATGTCTGTAGATGGGGCAGACAAACATGAAAAACCTAACAAGTAATTGAAAAGTAGAAATAAAAGCATGAATATTCAGGCTTGGTGGGGAAGAAACAAAGACATAAGGTGAAGAAGTCCCAAGAACAGAAAGCCTGTCCTAACCCAGTAGGCACAAAGGCTCAGTGTAAATTTATTTCCAGTTGTTTCCTACCTATATTAAGTTTGAGCTCTGGTTGTAAGTGGAAATTGAATGGCAGGAGCGAGAAGGGTTAAATGAGCTATGGGTGGGGGTGGGGCTATTTTGCTTGAATAAGTTGTCTAGGTCTGTAAGAGTGTCAAAATTAAGTTATAAATTGCCATCAGTGATGGGCATTAACTGAATGCCGTGACCAGATTTGAGTGGATAATTGAATGACTTTGACAAGATGGATCTTACTAAGACAGTACTTTTAGGGCTGTCTTAAAATTTTTGGTTTAAATTTGAAACAGGCAGGACTGGTGTAGTTTTATTCCACTGCCTGAGGCATCCCCCAGGTTTATGGAAATGATGAAAATGAACCCCAGTGTTAGAAGGCAGATGATTGTGAGGATAAGTGTGAGACTTACAAGACTTAGGGGAGTCACAAGTCAGTTAGAAGTGGGAGGTTCCAAGAACCTTGAAGACTTCGTGATTCAGAGGAATGAGACATTCCTGGAATTTCTGGGGTCTGGTCAGGGCGCCTCGGAGTCAGAACTAAATGGATGGTTACCTCATCCTGCAGAATTTGGGTGCATGTATGGCAGTGATCAAACAGAGAAAGGCCTCTGTGGAGAAGAGGTCGGGAGAAAAGGAAGACAGAAGGGGAGGACTCAAAGGAGAGCAGAGAGGACGGGGTCAAGCTGCGTTTACACAGAGCACCTATCGAGTCCCAAGAACCAGTGTTCTGTCCTCGGGACTTGTGCTACTCACAAAAGCAGAGGCCATAGACCAGAGAGGTCTCAGGATGACCTGGTAGCTGTTTAGCCTATATAGTGTAGGGGTTCTAGAAAATGCTAAAGGTAGAGCCCAGACTCAAAATGTGTGCAAGAAGAAAGAGCATTTATTAAGATGGCAGTGTGTAGAATTGGAACACCTGTACAAAATGGTGACAACCCTGAGAGGAGCGTGCAGGCTCCTTTAAGTGCAGCTAGGAGAATTTTAGGAATAATTAGGTCATCTCAAACAGAATTTGTCAAGCAAGCAACAGTTACACTAGTATACTTTTAATTGGTTGAACTTTAGTTTTACCAGTTTTGGAAATACTTGAGCAAGTTTGGGGAAGTCTGGACATGACTCAGAAGTGGGGGGGGGGACACAGGATTTGTCCCTGAAACATTGTGGGGCTGACTTAGGCCTTAAATGTGCTCTCTCCCTCATCTCTGAATAAGGGTGTTATTGATAAATGACCCCTTGTCGGGCGAGACATCTGTTTTGCCCCTCTCAGAGAAAAACCTAAATTTAGTTGTAAAAGTGGGCAAGCTTAAATCCTTAAATAGTAAGTTTGGAGGGTCTCCATGCTCCCAAAAGAGTGACCCTTGGGAGGGCATAGGAGGGCTTTCTGCCTGAGGACCATAAAAAGGTCCTTAGTTTTGAGACCAGATGGAAGATAGCAGACAAACTCGATTTCAACAGCCTGAGACTGCTTAATGGGAACAGTGAGGGTGCCCCATCTTTCCACAGAATGAAGGCTGAGCGAATTTAGAGGATCTGTTTCCACACTGGGGCATATTGCTTCTGCAGGTAGAGCTGAACCATCAGGCTGGGGCTAAACCATTCTTTATGGCTAGAGGCTAGTGCCCAGCATCCTAACTTGGTTCCTCAGGAACTAGGCTGTTAGGCAACAGAGACAGGGGACCCCACTATCATTAGAATTAGAAGGAAACCAAAAATACATAATTACCAAGTAAAGAATAAAATTCCATCTTGGGCCACTGATAGAAAATTTCTTAGCTCTGGGTGAGTCCTGTAATTCTACAAGTACAAGTTACACTTCCAGCTTGAACATGAGTAGCTGGAGGGCTTAAGGCTGCAGAAAACTTCACAAGATTCACACGGCTGACCTTGAAAAAATACCCACAGACAGCCATTGCCCTTCCCTACAATCAGGCCTTGACTGAGAACTTTACTGGGAAGACACATATTAAAAATCCTTTGATTTCAACCCTCTCTTACCATTGCATTTGACCAAAATCATATGAACACTAGAACATTAATGTATTTTACTAGAGATGTGCTAAATCAGAGGTACAAGCTGTCTTAGCTACTGAAATTCAGAGGCATTCTAATAAGTTAATGAGACTTCACAAAAGGTGAAGGAAAACTCAATGGGAAAAAACTAAGTTGTTAGCATCACAATGTGCTGAGGGAGAAAATAGACAATGTTATCTGACATCCCAGAGGCTCTCTCTGTACTCCTTCCTGCCTTCAGCACCACCACCTTGCTCCACGGCAAGAATATTTATATGTGCTGTGAGATGTGTGTCAGCAGAAGCATTGAGTTGCCTTGTGTGATTTCTCCCAATCTTTTCTTGAATGTGGTACTCCACAGTGCGGACACAATGTTCCAGGCAAGAGACAACCCCAGTGCGAGTAGATGCACTGAGCTGGCCTAAAAAAACCCATCTGTGGTCGCTAATGTGGACATCATACTGGCGGCTAACCTGCATCTCTTACATACAGGGATAGGCTGAGAGCAAATAGGTGTTGCAAGAGGCGCGCGGGCTGTTTTCCCAGCGCCTGGTTCCCCGTGCAGGGCCCCTTGTCCCGCCCGGCTCCCAGTGCAACCCCGGCTCCCAGTGCAAACCCAAAATAATTACACGGAAACTGTACTCATTTAAATACTGCCTGGCCCATTATCTCCAGCCCCTTATTGGCTAACTCTCACATATTATTTTAGCCCATCCCTATTAATGTGTATCGCTACTTGAGTCGTGGTTTACCGGCATGAGTCTAACCAGTGTCCATCTTGTGCTGGAGAAGCATGGCGTCTGCCCCACTGCCTTCTCTCTCACAGCATTCCGTTCTGTCTACTCTGCCCACCTAAGGGCTGCCCTATCAAAAGGCCAAGGCAGTTTTCTTTATTTAACCAATGAGGGCAATACACAAACAAAAGACCCTCCTACACCAAATAGGCGTGTTTGTATAACAAGTGTTGACTAGAGAGTATATTATTTGTTCTTCTTGGAGTCTTGGCCTAGTACCTTGCCGGACTGTTGTGTCAGATAAAAGGCAATTGTGGTTTAGTATGGATCTGTGTAAAAGCTGTAGGATTTTGCTGAGTCAGCTCAATACTTGTTTGCCGGTTACTGCTATACAGATTTGCTACACAGTGTTTGAGTTTGATAAGACATAACTAGTTACTGGTCATGTGCTGAAATGTCCTGAGTACCACCAGAACTAGCTAGCATAATCCATATAGGGGGATCCTAGATCGACTGATGTCTGCATTCACAAGAACTTAATTTAAGAATATTTGCTTTAAGTTCTAGTGAGTACTTGTGAGTCAAGAGTATACTCAACTGCCGTAGAGTTCTTACGTAATTCAGTCAATTGGTGGGTGTTCCAAATATATTGCTTGATCTCAGAAAGAGGGTTGTGGCCAGATTATTACCGTACAATAATAAAAGCACACCTTTTTCTTGTGGTGCTGAGGATCAAACAGAGGGCATTGCACACACTCTATTAAAGAGTACTATCAATAAAATATTTTATAATGCAATGTTATAACTCAAAAGATTTTCAACTCTAGTAAAGACAATTCAGCCTGAGAAACATTTCAGTGACCTCTGATGTGTCTCTGCTACATTCAACGGAATTACTTATTACTTTTTTTTCTTTTTTGGAAGTGGGTTCAAGACACTGAAAAGTGAGCAGAGATGAAGTCTTTTAATGAACTGACAAAGCTTATTTCAAAGGCTAGCTACCCTGTGTGCTATTAGGTCAGGGTCGATAGAGAAGATGTGAAAAAAAAAAAAGGAGGAGGCAGACCTCCACAGAATGTCTTTTAATGAGAATGATGAAGGGCAGAAGTCTCGGGGAGTAGAGACACACAGGTGCTTCAGTGGGCAGAGAAGGGGACTGTTGGAGTTGAAGGGTCCATCTGCAGATCTGTTCCCCTGCAGTGTCTAAATGGTAAGGACCAATGGAGGTTCATACATGGATCTTAATAGAAGCTTCCCAGGTTCTAACTTCCTACAGAAGATGTGATCAGTCTGTTAACCTGAGAGTTTCTCAGCTCATCAGAGACCTTTGTGTATTGGCCCTTTATTCCAGACCCTGAGAGTATAAAAAAGGCAATGGAGGAGCTGTGCCACTTGATTACTTCCTGCTGATTAGGGACAGGGCTGTCCCCAGGACTTAAGGGGGTATAGGTCAGATTCAGACTTCATGTAGTTGGAAGAGAGTTTTGACTTGATTGTAGTGGATCTTGCAATTGCTTTCAAACTGTTCTGGAGAATCCTTTTGAAACTATAGCAGGGGACTACAGTGAATAAGATGTGGCCCAAGATTAAGGGACACAGTAGGGAGCCGAGGCAAGGTAGCTATTGTCCTACTGTAGACTAGTCTTTTGTTTCCTAATACTTGTGTAGTTCCCATGCCCAATCTTGGAGTTTTTCTGTGGCAACTCAGATGGTTCCTGACTGACTGGTTGATGCAGAAGCAGCATTTCTCCTGGAGAAAGTGATGTTGTACCCCTTTTCTGCCACTAGGAGATCTATGGCTCGCCTATTTTGGAGAATTATCCCTACAAGGAAATCTATTTGGTTTTGGAGAGTATTGATGGCTATTCAGCTAGAGAGTCAGAGAGCACCTTAGACAGTTGTTGGAAATAGTAAGTCAGGGTAGACACTACTGCTGTGCCTGTTCCTGAGGCAGATGTAGTAGGCAGGAGTTGTAGAAAGCTCTTTAATTGTGAAAGTGTAGATTTAACAGAGGGAAATTGAAACTGTCTGGTTATCCACGAGGATCTTTATGTCACGGTATTGGAAGACTGGGGAGCAGATTTCTGCCGTGCTGACTGGGAGAAATATATGTAGCTGCATCACAAAGAAAAAAAGACTCCCACATAAGGAATAAGCATCTGGAAGCTTCGTAAGAGAAGTCAGTATCTAGTATCTAAGTAACACTTTAAAAGAGAAATAAAATTGGATCACTTCTATAGGAATGTCTAGCAACATCCCAAGACCCACTGAGATATCTTTGTCAGGTCCCAAAGATACTCGGGTGGGGGAGTAATGGGTAACTGTGGTAACTGTTAGCATACTAAAGCACACACTCACCACCAGATTCACTCAATACCTTTGGATCCTTTCTGCTCTACTCACCTCTGATGCCCACCCTAAGACTGTTTAGCCCAGGGACATCCCCTTCCCTTTCTCCCAGCTTCTCTTTACTATATAACCCTGCCATTTCTGTCACATGCTCTCTTGGTTCTTCTTTCTCTTGGTCCACTTGGCCCCTCTCTCTTGTTACCCTCTCTTCTTTTCTACTCCTGTTTCCCGCTTCTCTCATGGCCTGGTAGTTACCCTCATGTCTACAATAAAATCCTTGGAGTGGACATGAGCTCATTTTGTTTAGTCCTGAATTTACCAAATGTGTGAGTCTGGTGACAGAGTGCCTGGAGCCTCCTTTCATCAGGACACACTGCAGCTTTAAGAAGTACTTTTCCAGAGACTGTCAGTGTCTCATAGTTGGTAAACACAGCTTTTAGATTTGACCTAAGTATTTAAGAAAACAGCCATACTTCTCAGCTATGGATAGATGCTACAGTGCTGTATATATGTGTTTGTCTGTGTGTCTGTGTGTTTGTATGTGTGTGTGTGCAAGAGAATCATTAGTAAGAAATAGTTGTCCAAATAACATTTCATGTGGTTAACCATAAGTTCATAAGACTGAAATCTTCTGAACTATTAAAAGAACATACTGATCATTTTAATCTTGGTTATATTTTTCTCCTATTTACTTAAGTAATAGGTATGTACTGTTAAGATGGATTGTGAATCTAATCCTTGAGGGTCGCTTGGGTTTGAGAGGAACCTCGGGTTCCTCTGTGCTTTATTTATTTGTTTGTTTATTTTTGCCAGTTGTCTGCCTATATTAGGATAAACCAAGCCTTGTTTGACCTGGAAGCAGTAAGGAAATCTTTCCTGTGTTGGTTCTCTTCTTTGTAGACAACATACGCACTCTTGAGATTTCACTGACTATAGTCTCCATGGCCTCCCTGAAGAACAGATGACTTTCCACAGTTAGAGAACATCGAGAGATGGCCAACAGTCCCCTGGGACCTCATTGACCTTGGAGGGAAAGATGGGAAAAACTTGCCTTTTTAGTTCCAGTGACCACATTAGAATAACCTCCAGGTACGGCTATTAAACACCCAGAAGATCAGTTTCACCAGTCTGGTAGGCTACTGTATAATATTTCAATAACCAGATGTTTCTAAATAAACTTTTATTAGATGTTCATTTTAGTCAGTTCCTGTAATTGTTGATCTTTGACCTTGGAAATGTCGTCACTGTATATATCATCTCTTAAGTCTCATCATTATTTTCCTTAAGTAACTTATTCAGACCTTTATAACTTGCAAGAACTTTCTTTTTCATTCTGGAAACATCTAGCCATCTTAATCTACACACACACACCCTTTACTAAAACCTAATACGGTTTTTATCTTTAAATCCTTTTAACATTTGTTCTTAATATCATGAGCCATAATACCATTATGAATTAGCTATCTGTTGTGAGAATTTTCTCGCTGGGAAAGGGGGACGAACTAAGCAATGCCTATCCCTTCTTCATCAGGCCTCAGTGACAAAATATGAAATTGGCTGAGATGGCCTGTTAATGTCCTATTTTTGTGAAGGAGTATTAACATTTAACGAATCCTGCTGTGATCATTTTAGACTCTTGCAGCTGAAAGTATGAAGATGGCAGTGGCTTAACTTAGAAAATAGGACAGAGCCCTTGTATTCTAAGAGAGAGATGTTATTTGTTGGTTTTTTATTCTCTATAGGTCTGGATAAAATAAGGACCTTCAAATAACCCATGTATTCATTTGTTTGCTTTTAAAGGGGCAATGTGGTGAAAAGATCCTTTAAGTCTTTCAATTGTTTAGATATCTGTATATACAAAACACATCTACGAGTGCATCCTAAGTTATCCTTACCTAAAGGGAGGACAATTGTCCAACAGGAACTAAACAACCTATCCTGGGGTAGCAGCAATCATCTCTGAAAGTTAGTTTATTCCTTCCAACAATAGGGACATGTTGTAGGACCAGAAATGGAGTAAGATCAGAACCATATGATTATGCTTTTCTGGTCTTTAAAATCAGATTTAAAGCTTTAAATTTAAAAAAATACCTCATGCTAATTGTCCCAAAGAAAGATTCAGGACCATTAACCATCTCTCTCTCTGTCTTTTTTTAAACCCATGTGGTCACATTTATTAAATGTGTCTTTTTCCCATTATTTTGTTTCTTAAATTTTTAGTATTCCTATGAAAAAACTAAGTTGGAACAAGTTAATAACTTTACTTTACATGAGCATTTACTTATAAGTAAATTTGGTACTAAATACATGTACTAAAAACAAGCCACAATCATATGTAGATAATATATATATATATACATATACATAATCATACATAAGCTATATTTTAATAAACCAAAATTTTCAATGTTGTTGTTTGTTGGGAATTTTTTTTATAATCCTCATTGTGAAAGTAAAACAACATAGAGGTTTTAGGAAACATGTTGTCTTTAAGAAGACACTTTAGTTAGGTTAGTGATATATAGAATATATATATTTATATGTATATATATGTATATATATTTAGGCTACCTATGGCCTAAGCAGGTATGCCAAGAGTATCAACATAAAGAAATAAAGGAAAGAATTTTATGGTCTCAGGTGTCTTAGTGTTTCTATTGCTGTGATGAAACTCCATGTCCATAAACAATCTGGGGAAGAAAGGGTTAGCTCATCTTACAACTCCCTGGTCACACTCCATTGCTGAGGGAAGTCAGGGCAGGAGCATGGATGCGGGAGCTGACAGAGGCTATGGAACAGTGCTGCCTACTGGACTGCCCTTCATATTTTTTTTTTTTTGATTTTTTGAAACAAGGTCTCTCTCTAGCTTTCATACCTGTCCTGGAACTAGCTCATATAAACCAGGCTGGCCTTGAACTCAGAGTCCCTCCTGCCTCTGTCTCTCAGGTACTGGGATTAAAGGCATGCGCCACCACTGCTTGACTCCCTCATTATTTCTTATAGCACGCAGGACCAGCAGCTGTAGGTGTGGTACTGCTCACAATGGGCTGTCGCTATCCCACATCAGAAACTAAGAAAATGTTCTCCAGGCTTTCCTACAACCTGATCTTACGGAGGCATTTCCTTCTCTCAGATGACTACAGCTTGTGTCAAGTTGACATAAAACTAGCAAGTGCACACTTCTAAGAGGCAGAGTCCACAGGAAGCTGTTAGAGCAGTTCAAATCACAGCTTGAGGTCTCTCTCAAAGTTGCAGAAGAAACAAGGGAAGGACAAAGAGGTAACAGTGCTTTGGAAAATCCAAAAGTTTGTCTCTAGGTGGAGAGTAACTCCCCAAATATCCCTACAGAACTTTGCCAGCCCAGTTCCGGGATGGGGGAAGGGTACCAAGAGCTCTCTGTCCCAGAATTGGTGGGGGGGGGGTTAACTTTTACTTTTGTATCCTTTTACAGTAGTAGTTTTTCCTGTAGACATTTCTATAATATGAAGCAAAAAAATAGCAACTCATGCCAGAAATAGTTTAACCATTAGCTGTCCTTAAGGGTGTGATTTCTTTATTTCTAGGGCTGTTTTGTTCTGCTTTTTCCCATCACAGAGGCAGTTAGGGGAGTAGCCTGATCCAGGACAGGGGTTTGGAGGATATTTCAAGGCAAACATGCTTGAGTCTGAAGGGAGGGTGAAGTGCCTTCTCTAGAGCAAGCTTCTCAGTGAGCTTAAACTGCATGAGGGCAATGTAATCTAACAAGGGCAGCTGCGCTGCGTTGATGAAGCTCCTCAACCATATTAGCATTTGAGAATTTAGGGAACCCAGTTTAGAAGTTTGCGCTGGTAAAACCTGATACACAGAACTGGAGGAATAAAAGGAAGAATGGGAGGAGACAAAAAGGGAACTTGAAATCAGGTGACATCAGACCATTTTTTTTTATAAATTTTATTTTTTGATTGATTGACATCAGACCATTTTATGGAGTTGTCTGAGTCAGTGAGACTTTGAAAGGTGAAAGGATTTTCTGACTTATATTGGGTTCAGACCTCAGGTGTATTAATATTTGAGGTTTGTCTTAAGGGAAGTCAGAGGTGTGCAGGAACTGAGATCTTGTACCCTGTTTTGGGCAAGATAAGGGTGAGGTTTATTTCTGGTAGTAAGTCATCACTTCCAACCAGAGAGTGGCTAGAAATGAATGACCAGGAGGTTGGAATAGGCATCCCCAATTCCAGTCAAAGCTCCCCCACCCAGTGTCTGGGTGGAGGTTGTCAATCTCAGGTTCCTGTAGACTGAACCCAGATTTCACCTTGGTGTGTGAATGTTGGATGTACTAGTATGCCGAATGGCAAAAGGTTCTCCTCTGGATGTTTGTATAGAGAGAAGAGGCAGATAAGAAAAAGGACCCAAAGAGAGTTTATGTGGCATACCAATAAAACCTCAGAATAGCACTTGCACTGCTTGAGTAAACAAAGGTCAGAAAACCAGACCTTTAGTATATGCAGGCAGTGGTCTCACTCTCAATGGGATGGGGCTTAGAAAAAGAGGGAGATGAGTAAGGGGTGAGAGGAAAGGTCACACAAAGAGGAGGGCTGGGACCTCACCCTCCTGGGTTTCAGCACCAAATCTTAGGTTGGGATTGATCAAGGTGATGTGTAAATAAAAGAGGGCGCTGACTTCTATAGAATCAGATCTTTCTTAAATCAGAGCAAGGAAGGGCAGCTGTGTCTCCGAGGAACTGGAGACAGCATGCTGAGGCACGGGAGTCTCGGAGTTTTCTAGAGCAGTGAAAGGAACTTTTGGGGTTGAAGGGTCCATCTGTATATCTCTTCTTCTGCAGTTTCAAAATTGTAAATACCAACAGAACATGGTATGTTGATCTTCTTATTGGGAACTTCCCAAGTCCTCATTTCCTACAGATGTTATCAGCCTGTCCACTTTCCTGTCCAGAGTCTCTTACCTCACCTGAAATTTAGGTACTTATTTTTCAAATCAAAGAGCTGGCATGTACCAGGAGTATATCCACCATCGGGCCAACCCTGAGCCTCCATGTGATTCATTAAAGTGAGTTGTGTTTCACTTCCTGTTTATCACACCAGCATTGCGATAAGGATTATAAGAGGACAGGGTTTATTGAGACAGGGCTTCTCTGTGTAGCCTTGGCTGTCCTGGAACTCACTCTATAGACCAGGCTGACCTCGAACTCGGAGATCCACCTGCCTCTGCCTCCTGAGCGCTGGGACTAAAGGTGTGATCCCACCACTGCATGGCAAGAGGTTATATTTTAAAAGCATTTCGCCCACTGTGGGCACATTTGAGCACTAAGCATTTTAAAACGTGTTTTTCTTACTATTTTATTCTTAATACAAATAATTAAGAATACATAATATAAACATAACTGTAAGAACAAGCAGCATTCAATAGCTTACAATTTTTCAGCTCTGATACTCGAAAGTGATGAAAGCGTGACGGAAATTTCCTCAGTAGCTGGAATCAAGGCGCTGTGGGAAAAAGAAGAAACAAATTCTGTTTCGAGAAAAAGAAAGGCGGCATGTTTCCACATATACTCAGCAAGTGACATCCTGTAACTAACATCTCAACACCTCACTGTGCTTGTATCATCTTTGTACTGTTGTATTGAAGGGTCACTATTCTTTCCAGGGATCCTTCCCAGCTGCTTCCCTTAACGTGTACAGTTTCTCTCCACTGAAGCCGATGACAAGTCCTTAAACGCTGGATGCTAAACATTTCCATATTAAAGGCATTAAGAGTTTTACCTTTGTGTATTTGCCCATTTCAGTTCATTCCTTTTAGAGTAAGTCAGGTTTACACACTGTATTGTTTCTTTAAAGACTTTTCTTTTGTTGTGAAATTTCAAACATACAATAAATATGCACCACTGGTAAGGATATTTGTTTATTCATGCATAGACCTTGGAATGTCCTCCTTTCTTCCTTTTCTTTCTTCTTCCCTCCTTCCCTCCCTCCCTCCCTCCTTCCCTCCCTCCCTCGCTCCCTCCCTCTTTCCTTCATTCTTTCCTTCCTTTCTCTTTTTAGACAAGATCTCACTCTGTCCTTCAGGATTACATGTAGCTTGAACTCTTGCCAATCCTCCTGTTTCACTCTTTTGAGTGTTAGAGTTACAGATGTGAACCAGTTCAAATGTGCCTTTTTAAACACAAAATAATAGTCATAAGCCAAACTATTGTGTGTAATTTTTCTTTGTTTTCTTCTCTTTTCTCTGAATGTATCTGCTGTTCTTGAATTTTGCAAATTTTAAATTATATACAAGGGTTCCTATCTTTTTGCCTCCCCTACTTGTACCCTTCTATACCCATTATTGCCTTTCCTACTTTCAGATCAGAGTATTTTGTTATCCTACACAGGTGAATAATATAGTCCTTCCAGAAACCATAAGTTATCAAACAGAAAGTCCAGTTCCAGGTATGGGATGCTTTCCTTTGAGTTGTTGATCATGGATATCTCAGCTATTGCCATTACATTTGGTTGCCCACTAGAACTTGGTATTAAGTCCCTGCTGCTGAAGATATCATATACTTTGGTCACAGAATATGGCAAAATCAAGCTGCTACTATCAAGTTCCTCCTTGCTTGGCTAGTTTTCGAAGTGACAAATTCTGTGTTGCTGGGGTTAAAAAAAAAACCAGCATTCACAACCTTACCCATTTGTGAGCTCTGTGAGTAGACAAATAACTGGCTTGACAAAATATGTCCATGGGTGCTATGAATGATTTGGGGCTAAACAGCTGCTTTTTGGTTGAATTTAGGAACTACTCCGTAGGATGGAACTTAATGCCTGGTACTATGAACTTGGCCAAGAACCCATGGCTGTGGAGGAGGTCGTAAACAACTAGGTGGGAATCTACTGCCATTATGTTCTTAAATGGACATGGTATCAAACTCTATTCTGAGTAGGTTAGTGAGGCTCTCGATGCTCATTTCAAAATCTTCTATATCAAGCCAGCCAAAATTCTAGCACGAACTACGGAGACACTTATGAGGCCTCTCTATATACTGAGAAGCTATTGGCTGTTGGTGATTACTGAAAGGAGTAGAGTCAATTTTCTTTAAGGGTGTGGCCCTAGTAGGATTTCCATGACTCTACATCTGTATGCACACTGGCAGCAGTAGTTGGACTGAGTGGGTCATTAAAATGAAAAAGAATAGGGCATGAAGCTGTGGGTTGCAAGATTTGGGATTCTGAGAAGAGTCAGGGGATGAAGAAAAAAAGCAGATATGATCAAAATACATTGTATGCATCTATAAAAGTCTCAAAGAATAAACTAAAAATGTTATTTCTCAAACACCAGAATTAAAGCCCCCTTTTACCCCTTTCACAGGGTCCCTTTCTATTTGCTTGACTTCTACCCACACTCACTCCCATATAAACACACATAAAAATTTAGAAATTAAGTTTCCCACCTGAGCGAGAACATACTGTATTTGTTTTCCTGAGACTGCTTTGCCTCTCCCAACTATAGTACTTTCCAGTTCCGTTCAGGCTCCTGCAAACTTCAGAGTTTCATTTTTCTTTGTGACTGAAAACATTCCATTGTGTATATTGATCATGGTTTCATTCCCCACGTCATTGACTGCTGAACATGTAGGCTATTTCATCTCCTAGCTACTGTGGATAATGCAGTAAAGATGGTTATTCAAGTCTCTCTGTGGCTGGACAGTCCCTCTTGTAGTCATCCTCTGGTAAATCTCTATATTGGTTAAAAATATTCTCTGTAGTTTACTGCCCATCAGTATAAGCCTAACTATGAATCAAGGGCACAGAAGTACTCATATGACATCATCTTCTAGAGCTAACATTGCAACTTTGATTTATGAGCATTTGTTAACCCTTTTAAACCATGATTGACCTTATTTTCTTCACAACACTAAAGATATGAGTCCTTAGCCTAAAGTATAAGGCCCTGTAAAGTGCACCTACACATACCTCTTCAGGTCTGTCCCCTGTCTACTTTAGCCAAACTGATCCCAAACCCCTGCCACATGCACTGTCTTCCACCTAGGCATCTGCACATCTGCACACTCATTGTATGTAGGTGATCTCTTTCATCCTTTCATTTTTCAGACCTACTTTCCATTATCTATTCTCCAAGAAAACCTCTCCTTGTCCCAAAGTTCTGTCATATGTCCGTCTTCTAGGCACTGGCTAGATTTATCACAGTGACAATACAGCAGTTCTTCACACAATTTTGTCCTTGTTGTCATTCTTACTTATTAAGCTTTGAATTTCCAAAAAAAAAAAGTGGGCTTATTTGTTTGAGCTTGACAATGTGTTGGGAGCATTTGATAAAATGTTGGGAACATCGTAAATGCTTAGTGAATATTCATTGCTCACTGGCTTATTGAATGAAGTGTTACTCTGTCCCCTGAAAAATTAAATCAAACACATTGTCCTTTTATACCCACTCTCCCACACTCAGCAAGGACACAGGAATAAGGGCGTAAACTGTACTTTATCTCGACTCAAGGAGTCCGGGGAGGCATCCCCGGTGTCAAGACACCATCCGGAACCTCCAGCAATCAGCGGCATCCTGAGGCAGTTCTTAGGGACTTGATATCACTGACCTCCTGGTCCTTAAAAGCTCTGTTTTCTTCAAGCAAATGCCAGGGCACTCTCTAGGGTGCTGTGTCCAGCTGCAGACCACTCTAAGCACTGCCAAGTTCCTTTTTACTTTAAATTTATCTCTAAGAATAATCAAGTCGGTGAACCACAAAGGAATGATAAACACTTTATATTAAGATGCCAAGTGGCACTTCTATGTTAAAGAACAAGCAGTCCTGCCTTTGGTTGCTGACCCACCGTGCTGAAAGCATGAATTATAGGCAATCCTTTATTACCACATGTCAAATCTGACAGGGAGGGCAATGTCTCTACATAAACATAGCAAGTAATTATTATTCAAACTCTTTCTTCCATAAGCTTTCTTTGTGGTGAGCAGTGTTACACATTGTCACTGTTTATTAGTTTGAACACAGTGGTGATAAGTTACCACATAAAGGATATTTTTTAAGTGTTTATCTTTTTAACCACCTCAGTGAATCAGGTGTCTCTAACTCCATTCCTTTCTCTTTTATTAGAACTTTAAAATGATCCAAAAGATGGTAGTTTGAGTGAAGGGAGGATGTGACTTTGGGGTACACTGCTGAGATATGTTTATTTTAAATGTCCTGCTAGTACAGCTTTGGCAAGAAGCACAGATGTCAGCAGTTGATGGGACACACTCAAGAGCACCGTTGCTCATGTTACAATGGGGCCAGGATATCTTTCACAGCTTCGTCCTGTATTTCTCTATAGCTCCATTTTCACACATGTGACATACAACACAACCGTAAGGAATTGTCTTTCCTAGATTTCAGCATGGATTGAGCATGGCTTGATTTGACCCAAGCTCTTCTATTTAGCTTTTAAAGTCTCAGAGTGAAAGGACAAATCCCTCTGTTAACCATGGTTCCCTCTGATGAAAACAAAAGACCTCAACAGTATGACCTTGGGCACTTGTTTAGTCCTTGGCTTAATTGGGGGAAGAAATGATTGCAGAAAGTACTCACCTTTAGCCCTGGGTTTTCTACATCAATGAAGATCCATTTCTATTTCTAGAGGACTGTTGGATATCCGTCATGTTTAGTGCCATGTTCTGGGTTGTCAGGGCATCGCCACTAAGACAGAGGGAAGGTACCGGTTAGTTCCAGAGTGTGCAGGAGAGAAGGCCTGGCAACAGAACATCTGGGCTAGAGATGCTGCTGTTCTCACGGAGGCTGTTATCCTTACAGATTGTGTGATACAGTTCAGTCAGTCAGAACGTACACTGCTGTGTATTCCGTGATTAACTTCCTAGCATAGTGTAAGGGTGAGGAGTTTGTGCTGCCTGCAGGAAGAACATTTTGTTTTCATCTGATTTAGTTTGATTTTTCTTTTCTTTCTTTTCCTTTCTATTGCATTGCGGTCAAACTTCTACAGAAATTTTTATATTATTATTATTACTATTTCTTTTAATTTCAGCCACAACATCACAAAGTTTACAGCAGAATTTGGTCACAACACTGTATAACCATCACTAACATGTAATTCCAGAATACTTTCATTACATTCCACAGAAATCTCAAACCCATTCAAATCTTGTCCCTCCTCCTGAACCCATAGCCTTGGATAGGACAAACCTATTTTCTGTCTTTAATAAACTTAGAACTAAAGCTGGGCGGTGGTGGCGCACGCCTTTAATCCCAGCACTCGGGAGGCAGAGACAGGTGGATCTCTGTGAATTTGAGGTCAACCTGTTCTACAAGAGCTAGTTCCAGAATGGACTCCACAAAAGGCTACACAGAGAAACCCTGTCTTGAAAACAAAACAAAAAACAAACCAACAACAAAAAAATCCCTTGGAACTAATTTTTATCTTTATTTTCAGATGTACTTACATATCATTGACAAAATTATGTATATTTAAAATACATGCAAAGTGATGATTTAATATATGTGTATATTTTAATTACTGCAATAAAGTAAATTAACACATCCATCATCTCACATAGTTTTTTTTGTGTGTGTGGTGATACTATTTAAGATACACTTTGCGAATTAGGCACTTAGTACAGTGATACTAATTACAACCCCTATATATTAGATCTATGGCACTGATATTTCTTTTTGAAAATTTAAAATTTATCTTATATTGTATGTATATGAATCTTTTCCCACATGATTGTATGAGTTTCATGTGTGTGCAGGTGTTCTGGATGCTAGAAGACGGCACCAAGAGTCACTGGAACTGGAGTTGGTTTGTGAGTCACCATGTGGGTACTGGAAATCGAACATGGGTCTGTTGGAAGAGCAGCCTGTGGTCTTAACTGCTGAGATAGCTCTCCAGCCCTCAACTGATGCAGCATGAAGCGTAGATAGTAACCTCTTATCAGTCTCCAGTTCCTGAGCTAATCCCCTGGCAACCACTCCTTCACTTCCTTCTTCATTGACACAATATTTGGATTTCAGTTAGGTGAGGTCATACAATATTTGTCTTTCTGTACCTGGCTTACTTTATTATAATAATGTTTTCCACATTATCCTTGTAGCAAGTGGCAAAATAATTTTGAAAGAAAAGTAATAGAGCTGATAAGTAGTTAAAGTTAGTCTGGGTTAGGATTTTGTGCGTAGTTGACATTTTCGTTAGGTAACGACAGTGAGGCTAGTTAGGACAGTGACTCCTATCACTCCATTACGTGGTACTTCTGATTTTAGCCTCTTTCAGGAGCTGGTCTCCACAGTGACTGACCTAGTTTACATTCCCACCGACAGTGTACGAGGTGTCCTTTCCTTGTCATCCGGAACGTTTGTTGTGCTTTCCGTACCATAGCCATTTTCACAGAGCTGAGGCTGAGTCTCCATGTGGTTTTGTTTTGTGTTTCCTAGATGGCTAAGGATGATGAACATTTGCCACGTGTTGATTGAGCAAACGCTGTCTGTTTGACAGTGGCTTTTCAGTTCATTTACCCATTTACTGGTATTTTTTTTCTCTTTAGTTATTTCTGTATTCCAGATATTAATCCCTTGGTGTAAGAGTATCTGCCAATGATTTTCTCCTGCTTTGTAGACTCTTTTTGCTATGAAAATTGTTTTCTTTGCTGTGCGCAAATGTTTTAATGTTTGATACAATTCCATTTATATATTCTTGGAAGTATTTCCTAAGCTACTTAGGTCCTGATCAGAAAGTTATTTACTATACATAGCCTTTAAAATATTTTCTCTGTTTTTCTGTAGAAATTACAAAGTGTGAAATCATACATTAAGGTCTGACCAATTTTGGAAAGAAGGTGTGCATGTATGTGTGCATGTGCATATAAGTGTGTGTATGCATGTGCGTGTTTGTGTGTGTGTGCATGTGTATGTATGTATGTGTGTGTGCATGTGTGTGCACATGTGTGTGTGAATGTGTATGTATGTGTGTGTGCATATGTGTGTGTGCATGTGTGCGTGTGTGTGTGTGTGTGTGTGTGAATGTGCAGGAATCTAGGTAGGAATCTAGTTTCTATCTTTCACAACCACTGCTGTTTCCCTATGCACCATTTGTTAAAGAGACCGTCTTTCCTCCAAGATATATCTTTGGTACAACTTCATAAGTTTGAGCAGTCTGTTAGAGAAAAGTTAGAGCAGCCTGGGTGTCCTCTTCTACTGCAAGGTTTATGTGCTTTTGTGCCAGCACCACCTTGTTTCTGTTACGCTGAATTTAAAGTCAGGCACTATTTTACAGGAACCATTGGTCTTTTCACTCAGGGTTGTTTTGGTTGTTTAGAGTATTTTTTGCTTCCATGTGAGTTTTAGGGTTGATTTTTCTATTTTTTTAAGAATGTCATTAGAATTTTTATAGGGTTTTCTATGGATTGTTTTTAAGTGAGATGGAAATATCAATATGGTTTTGTTTTGCATTTACTAAATCACTAAGGATGGTGAACATATTTTATATGTTTCAAACCATTGTTGTGGTTTCAACGAGGATGGCACCCATAGGCTCATCTATTTGAATGCTTAGTCCCCGTTGGTGGAATTGTTCTGGATTATGAAGTGTGGCTTTATTGGAGGAGGTATGTCATATGAGATCACACCATTCCCAATTATCTCTCTTTCTCTCTGTCCCTCAATCCCTCCCTCTTTCCTTTCTTCTTCTCTCTCTTCCCTGTACTTGTGATCAGGATGTGAGCACTGTTCCGGTGCCATACCTGCTTGTTGCCATGCTCTCTGCCAAGATGGTCATGGGTTTGCCCTTTGAAGTAAGTCACTTTTAAGTGTTTTTTTCTTTTTTCAATAAGTTGCCTTGGTAATGGTGTTTTGTCATGGTAACCAAAGGCAACGGAGACGGTTACTTTCACAATATGAGCTCTGTTGATTCATGTACATAGGGGGCACATCAATTTTCTAATACCATTTTGACTATTTCATAGCTTTCATTATAAAAAAATTTCTTTTACTTCAGTTAACTTTATTCCTATTTTTTTTTTGTTTTGATTTGGTTTTTGGTTTTCCAAGACAGGCTTTCTCTGTATAACCTTGACTATCCTGGAACTTACTCTATAGACCAGGCTAGCCTGTACCTCAGATATCTACATGCCTTTGTCTCCCAAGTGCTTTACAGGTGGTAGCTGCCTGGCATGGGTTCTTTAAGTATTCACTGATGGGTCACCTCTCCAGTCCCATAAAAAGAATTTTAAATGACAAAAATGATGTAATTTTCTGTCAACAGTGATTGGAAAATTATGAATTCTTTAAACTTCTTCCTTTTGTCTCTATTTTCTATTTTTTTATTTGTAATATAAATAATAAATGCACATATGTATAAATGAATGTGTACTTATATAATACACATATTTCTGTTTGTTTGTTTTTCAAAACAGGGTTTCTCTGTAGCTTTGGAGCCTATCCTGGAACTCGCTC
The DNA here is from genome assembly GCA_004026605.1 of Ondatra zibethicus. Taxonomy (NCBI): domain Eukaryota; kingdom Metazoa; phylum Chordata; class Mammalia; order Rodentia; family Cricetidae; genus Ondatra; species Ondatra zibethicus. Next base: position 7,733 of record PVIU01000349.1, on the reverse strand, counting down.
TTGTAGACCAGGTTGGCCTCAAACTCACAGAGATCCACCTGCCTCTGCCTTTCAAGTATTGGGATTAAAGAACTGGGATCGCTGCCCAGCTAATACACATATTTTTAAAGTGGGTATTTCATTAGGCAGACCTGTTATTTTCAAGGAACTTTATATTTTTACAATCAAAATTTCTGTATGAGAAGTGTGAGTTCCTTATGTAGGATGGATAAAGAAGTGGATGAAAATAGTGGAATAGAGAAGAGAGGAAAATTGCATCTCTGAAGAGTAGCTGGTACCTGAAAATAGATTTTATACACTAGTGCCTCTATCTACCCTGCTTACACATGTCTTGTTTGTAGTTCCTTGACGAATCTTTGCACTTATAAAGTCATGACAGGAGAAATGAGTTCCTTGGCATTCTAGTGACTCTCTGGAGCCATGTGCTTCACGGCAGGAGAGTGACGTGAAGGACTTTCACTAAGTGCATCATAGAGGTTCACGGCAACGTGGGCATTGTGGACTGCCCGAAGAAGCCTCCTCACTGTTGCTATTATTTCCTTTCTAATGAGACTAAATCTTCTTTAGGTTTCCGATGACCATGTTGCACAAGCTCTTCTCTAGCTGTGTAAGAAGAGATGGGCATGTTTTCTGGTCCATATCAGGTGGTATCATTTTTTTCCTCTTACATGTGATACAATAAACACTCACTAAGTATAACTGAGAGCTCATTGAGCGTTGTTTTAAATATATGTATTGAAATATTTATTTAAATATATAATTATATTAATATAATTAATAGTATAGTTAATATATGTACTGTGTGAGGAAGAAAAGCTTGAAACTGTTGGGACCATCTTGCTACAATGGGTGAGTAGAGGGCAAATTCCTCATCCTGGGAAAAATGGGAGAATAACTGAAAAAACTAGAGTGTTCTTGATATTGCTCTGTTCCTGACATTTCTACCTTTATTGCATATAGTCATCATTTTGTTCGATTCTAACAGAGCTGAAATGATCTCAACTAGCTTGTTGCTGCTTTGAGGACTAGCCTTCAGCAGCTCAGGGAGTGAGGGGGATCTATGGAGTTGGCCAACTCCTCACTCATTTTAACTTTTCTATCTGAGGGAGTAAAACTTAACACTCTGGGGCCAGTGGAAAAAGGGAATCCAGTATTAAGTAGAATTACAGGGTAAAGGCATGCTACTCGACTGCTGTCCCCCAGCCAGAGGAGCCTGTCATCAAAGAGACATCAGCAACAGATCACCTCAAGGTTGCCAGGGTCAGGGCATTTCTGGGATTTGACAGATGACAAATTGTATAACTAAGATACCCCAAAATATTATTTTTGATTTCACATAGACCACACACACACACACACACACACACACACACACACACACACACACACACACACACACACACATATACACACACACACACACACCAGGCACACATGCACACACACTAATAAATGTGATTTTAACAATCATTTTTGACTACTTCTATGAAGATAAATATTTGAACTGGTTCTAAACTCCTAGTAAAATCTGAGAAAAACACTAACTTGCTATTTGAAGGCACTGGTAGTGCAGCATGGTACATTGTGGGGCAGCATCATCAGGGTTGTTACCTCACATAAGTCCTTGTGTGTCTGTCTGTCCAGTAGTTTGCCTACTCTGCACCTCCTCTATAGTTTCTTCAACCTACTGAAGACTTGCCATTCATCAGCACCCTAGCTGAGATCCTGACATTGTATGTGTGTAGACAGATAATGGATTTCAATACAACAACTATAAATAATGACATAGAACTATATAATGTTACCTTGAAAATAACTTTAATATATATTTTCCCAAGAAAAAAATTAAGTAATATACCTATTATATAAACAATACATAGTTGCATAGTTCTGTGTATAAATGTATGAACACACACACATGTTCTCTCATTTATATAGCTTTATGAATGGAACAAATTGATGTTATTTTTGAGAACAAGATCAAACTGGGGAATGCAAAAGAGTATTTTAAGATTTTATTATGATGTTTAAATAATATATGAAGCTTTACTGAATGAATTTACTTATGTACTACCTACATAATTAAAAAAAGTAGAATTCAAGGTCATGTTAAAATATTTATCATTGCTTTGAGCCCTATGATGATCACTTCCCACCTACTGCATTAAACAAAAATATTGACATACAATTTGCTTTCATATATTGAGATTTTGGGCAGGAAATTATCTCCTTCTCTTTCCCTCCTCCCTCCCGGTCCTGTTTCTTCTTTCTCACACCACTTCCTTTTTCCCTCTAGGCCTACATCTCTATTGGGTGGAAATTTCAGTAAGTACAATCTAGAAATCATATCTACTCTTTGACCTTAGATTCTTGCTTCTCCTGTAATCTAGGTTCTTGACTCAGGAATGGGTAGCACTTTTTTTTTCTGAGACTCTGTGTAAGTATTCTGTTTGGAAAGGATATTTTGGCATCATACTGGACACAGAGCAGTTCAATGGTCAGGCTTGTTCTATAGTAGAACAGAAATCCTGATTCTGATGGGAAACCTCAAACTTTTTGGTGTTTGTACTTGTTCTTCACAGCCAATTCTGCAAGACCCCATGTCCTCCTAAAATTTTTCCCTTTTGCTTTGGATAGTTGAGTTTACCAGTGTTGCTCACAGCCAAGAACTGGTGAATGCAATTCTGAGATGAGTAAGAGTCACTAGAGACATCTCATGGGAACAACTAGAGACTAAGCATCCACAACCATGTCCAATTTGTGGCGTTTGCAGCAGTGGGTCAGTTGTGACTCTCCTCTGTTTAATCACACTTGTGATGCTAACTAACTCCTCTGCATGCCCCCGGCTGTTTTCACTCCTGATTGCATGGAGGTGGAACAGAACTCCTACAGACATAATGGAATGAGCTGCTTTCAACCCGGCTTTAAGTTTTTAAAATATATATGCATATATTTTTGTAGCTCTATTCACAGGGATGAACTGTATCTCTTTAGAATGACTGTCGCTGAATTTCATCCCTGAAGGGTACTCGGTAGCCATGGAGAACACGCTTTCATTTCATAGGTTAGAAATCGACGACACACAGAGTTAATTTTTTAACCTCAGATTACATAGCTATTTAAAGGAAGAATTAGGCTTTAAAATCAAGACATATGAATTCTAATCCAAAGATTTTATAGTTGCAGAAAAGAACAAAGAACTTGAAAAGCAACTTTTCCATGAAAATGAAGATAAATAATAATGACTTTTAGAATGTGGCTAAACAATATCTAACCAAAGTGTGTATTACTTCCTACATACAATGCTGAATTTTTTAAGGTTTTTTTTCCTTAATTAACAAAATGAATGTATATACTTACAGTATACACTGTAATGTTTTGATCTACATGTATACTTTGTAATAATTGATCAAGCTAATTAACAAGTGTCTTACATATATGGTGGAGAACTTTAGAAACTCCTCCTGTGAATCTTCTGAAACAAGTAATTTATTATTGTTCAAAATAGTAACCTTATGTATGATTGAACACTAGAGCTATACTTCCTATCAGACTGCACATTTGTAGACATTCACCACCATCACCCTTTGTATAGAATTATTATTCTTTTCCACTAGACTGTGGTAACTACCACTCTATTATCTCTTTTCAAGAGTTCAACTTTCATAAATTCAACAAATAAGTGTGACCATGAGGTATCTAACTCTATGCTCAGCTTATGTATGCCACTTGACATAGTGCACCCATGTTGTTGCAAATATCAAGATTCTATCTTGAGTATATGGCATATTTTTAAAATCCACTTGTCTGTAGATGGTGCGTTCAGTTGTTTTCATTTCTTGGCTGTTGTGCCTAATTCTTTAATAAATGTGGAGATGCAGATATAGCATCACAGAGATTTCAATACATCTTGTAGTGGAAGTGTTGAATCATATGTTATTGAATCATATGTTAATTAAACTTTTAGTGTTGGGATAAAAGTTCATACAGTGATGCATAATGGACATAGCAACATACAGAACTGTCAGCTATTGGTATGTGAGAGTTCTGTTTACCCCACATCCTCCCAGTGGCCATTCTAACAGTTGTTACACTTCATTGTGATTTTAAAATGCATTTCTTTGATTAGTGATATGAAGTGATTTATCTATGTTTCTGCAGTTTGCATATTTTCTTTTGCCTGATTTAAATAGCTGTTCACCTATAATTGAATAGTATAAACTCATTGTACATTTTAGAAATGAGTCCCTTACCTAATATGTAGTTTGCAACAATTATGCCCAGTTAATGGATTCTCTCTATTAATTATTTCCTTTGCTTTTACAAAGGCTTTCAGTTAGATGAAAAATTTTAATAATTAATTGCTTTCATAGTCTGTGTTTTTAATTAGTATTTAAGAAATCTTTTCCCAGACTAATGTCAGAGAATTTTTCTACCAATATTTGCTATTAGTCTTTTTGTGGCTTCAGGTCTATGTCTAAGGCTTTTATCAATTCTGAATTGATTCTTGTATAAAGCTGAGATAAAGTCCCATTTCTCCCCTTCTCTCTTGTAGATTTCCAATTTCATAACGCCATTATTGAAGAGACTTTTTCCATTGTGTTTCTTCGGTATGCTTGCAAAAATCAAGTGATTTTGTATGCGTGGTTTTGTTTTTTGTGTCTGTTTTGGATGGGCTAGGGCTGTCTTCATGCCAGTCCTAGGATAACTGTAACTGTAGATTTGTAATTTATTTTGAATACAGTGCTGTGATGCCTACAGCTTTGTCCTTTTACTCTGGCCATTTGAGATCATCTGTGATTCCATACAAATCCTATTTTTTTTTCTTTTTGTACAAATGAAACTGGAATTCTGGTAGAAATTGCATCAAAATATATATATATATATATATATATATATATATATATTGTTTCCCAAAGTATATTTTAGTACTGTCCATTTTCCAGTCCATGAATACATTTTTACTCCTCAATTTATTTGTGTCATCTTCAATTTCTTTCTCCAATATTTTCTGGGTTTTAGAATATAGATCTTTGACTTTCCTGGTTAAATTTACACCTAACAATTTATTTTGTTTTATTGCTATTATGAATAGAATTTTTAAAAATTTCCTTTTCAGAGAGTTTGTTATTAGTCTATAGAAAGGTATTTACCAAAGAGCAAATCTGTCAAATATATTTTCTACGACAATTTTAGTGGTCTATTTTCTTTGTATAATAGCATGTAACCAGGAAACACTTTTATTTTTTTTTTTAATGATTAGGTTTCTTTTTGTTTCTTTGTCTTATAACATTGTACTGGCTGGGTCTTCCAGTGCTTTGTCAAATAGATGTAATAAAAGCAGACATTTTTGTCTTATTCCTGATTTAATAAAAAAGAAAAAAGCCTCTCCTTTTTACCCCAGAATTTAACACAGGTGTGGGCTTGTTAGATGTGTTCCATATTTGGTTGGTTATATTTATTCTATACATATATTTTCAGGGCTTTTAAACATGTATGTGATCTATGCAAGTGCATGCATAAGCCACTGACATCTTTTGGATGCCTTCCTCTATCACTTTCCACCTAAATTTAAAAACAAGGGTATCACTGAACCTGAAGCTCACCAATTTGACTGGGCTACATGATCAGGTTGCCAACTGCAGTGTCCTGCTGTGCTGATCTCCCCAGAACTGAAATTAAAAGGCGACATGTCAAGCCTTTTCATGTGGGCCCTGGGAATCTGATCTCATGTGCTTATGCCTTCGCCTGAAATGGAACAACCTTGCTTGTCCCAATGCTGTGTGTATCATCCAGTCCTTTTTTCACTTATTGATATGACCATGTATTTTGTCTTTCATTCTGATATATGGCAAATAATCTTTATTGATTTGCATATTATTGAGCCAGACTTGCATCCAGTGGTAAATGCTACTTGATCATGTTGCTTGGTCTTTTCTATGCACTGTTCTACAGCGTTTGTCAGCTTTTTGTTGAAGATTCTTATATCTATGATCAGTAGTGATAATTGGCCTATACTTCTCTTATATTGCATTATACTGGCTTCAGTGAGGGTAAATGCTGACTTAACAAAATGAGTTTGGAAGTATTTGTCCCTTTTCTGTTTTTTAAAAATATCTAAGAAAAGTTTATATTATTTCTTTTTTAAATGTTTAGTTGAACCCAACTATATAGCTATCTTATCTAGGCTTTTATTTGATGGTGCACTTTTACTTACTCATTCCATCTCCCTACTTATTATTGGTCTGTTCTTTTCTCCAATTTCTTCATGTTTCAATTTAAATACATAGTTTTCATAAATTTATGTTTTTCTATTTCTGCTTTTGTTAGTTTATGATTGTTCATAGTATTTGCTTTGCATGTATATGTAAAATATTTTATCCATTAATTATTAGTGTGCATACGTGTGTGTGTTTGTGTGTGTGTGTGCATGCATGTGTGTGCATGCCATTGAGCTTATATGGAGGTCCATGACACATTTTTTTCTGGGTCCTTGGAGCATGTAGCTCTCCGGGAGGGCTGCCCTTCTCTAGGAATAGTTGCCACATCTCCTGTCTTCCTACTTCACAATATTTTCCTATCATGTATGTGTATGTTGCTCCTTAAAAGAGATTATGCTCTCAAAGAGGCTTTAGCAAATGAATTTTGATACCTTGATTTTCATTCAACAAATATACATTGAACATATACAACAGTACTGATTGTTATGAGAGGAATTAGTGTCATGGATATGAGAAAAGTGTTTCTCTGCTTTCAGGAAAACCAGATTATATTTAAAGTAATGGTACATTTTAAAGTGGAAGATGGCAAGAAAAAATATACATGCTAAGGTACTTAAAACCTGTTGTATTTCATTATAATATGTAACATGAGGGCCTGCTAGTTGGGGTTTCCATCCTGCCCAGTTCCCACAGCCAGTAAGCCCCCCAAAAATCATGGAGAGAGTCTATATTAGATATAAACTGATTGACCGATTCGCTCAGACTTCATATTAGCTCTTATAACTTATATTAACCCATTATTCTTATCTTTGTTAGCCACATGGCTCAGTACCTTACTCAGCGGGGCAGGTCACATCTTGCTTCTTCTGTGGTCTGGGCAGGACTGCCAAGGCAGCTTCCTGCTTCCCAGAATTCTCCTATTCTCCTTGCCCCACCTCTACTATCTGTATGGTTGTCCCACCTATACTTCCTGCCTGACTAATGGCCAATCAGCATTTTAAAATTTCACTCACTTCCTTTTATATTTACTTTTCTGAGAAAAAAAAAGAGAGAATCTGGGAGGAATTGGAGGGGGGAACATGAATAAAACATATCATATAATTTTTTTCAGTATTTTTTATTTTTTTGTATTTTTTAAAAGAAATCGACATTTGAGTAAGAGCAGCCTCTCCATACAAAAGAGAGTTGGGAGAAATTTCATCCGATGGATGGAGATAGAGACAGAGACCCACATTCACATCAGAGCAATGGATTGAGCCCCCAAGGTGCAGTTGAAGAGCAGAAGGTGGGAGAAGATGAGTAAGGAAGTTAGGACCGTGAGGGGCTAGTCCACCTGCTGAGACAGTGTGCCTGAACTAATGGGAGAACACCAATCCATATGATCAAACCAGACTCTCTGAATGTGGCGGTGAAAGTTGGCGGACGGAGAACCCATCAACAATGACACCAGGACCTATCTCTTCTGCATGTATTATCTTTTTGGGAACCGAGTCTTTTTGGATGCACTCCTTC